>BMAO01009829.1:0-65155 GCA_019973975.1 Trichonephila clavata | reverse complement strand
GAAAGGTTTGTGTGAACTCTCATATACCTCTCCCCTGGTACTTATACTGTCGACATAGTCGTCAAATGGAAAGATGTCACCCAATGCAATTTTGATAGTCTTTTTGTGTCAAATTGATGAAGTGATATTTCTACTTATTTGATGGTTATTTTACTGAATCGTTCATTGAACTTGGCAAGAATTTTCGTCAATAGCTATATAAGTCATTACATTACGCATTGAAAGGTGAAAAATGTTGCCTCAAATATCGCAAGATTTTGACGCAAGTGAAAAAAAACAGCTTATATATCTTCTTATTTTCATATACCGCATTTACTCGAATCTAAGTCGCTCTATTTTTCCAGTTTTAATTCTACTGAAAATCATGTGCGGCTTAGAATCGAAAGCAAAGCTTTTGCTGGATGGAGGAAATTGCGTTTCCATCCCTTTTAAAAAGAACAATGTAGCCGCCATTCTGTCCACTTGCATTAATGACTTATCCTATTCCGGGGTTTATGTCCGGTATTCAGTCTATTCTAAACATAGTTGTCTACTCGTATTTAGGAAATTTTTTTGTAATACGCTTTCTTTTAATCACCTAAACATCGAAGATATCGGTTATAGTATCCAGAAGAGAGTTCACTATGACGCAAGTATAAAAAAGTAGGCAGTTTTATTCTCCGAAATGAAAACGGAAACATAGCAGCGGCTACTGAAAATTTGACATGGATGAAACAAATATACGTCGATGGCGTAAACAAAATGTTATAACTTTTGCTTGCAAATGTTCAACATTCTTTAATAATTCTTTTTAAAAATGTTGCATAACAAATGCATTGAAAGGCACGGAAAACAACATCGTGTGAGAAAATGGCGATGTCGGCACCAATTCCGTAGTCAGCTGTGGCAATGGGAATGACGAATGATTTTCTAAATATGATACTGACGTTTAGAGTAATTATAAGTTCTTGTATGTATTTGGAAGTTTTTAATACTGGTAAAATAAATCAATTAGTAAGTTATTATTTCTCATTAATTTTTTTAAATTTTTTAAGTATGGGGTTATTAATGAACCTCTTACACAATTTTTCTTTCTCAAAAACATGTAAAGAATTCGAGGTGCGGTTTAGAGTCGACGACCACATTTTTTCACAAAAAAAATTTTGAGAATTTGGGGTGTTGCTTAGAAACGATGGCGGCTTAGATTGGAGTAAATACGGTATTTGAACTTAAGGGATTGTGGAAATTAACATAACAATATCTAATTTTTTTTATGTACAAGTGGTGAGAAAGGGGAAAAATTTAAAACACAATTCATCAACCCCATCATGAATTTTTTTCTTCTTTTAGATAATTGATCAAAAGCCGACTGAGTAGCGTAGTTGGATAGGCGCTGGCCTTCTACGCCCAAATTTGCGGGTTCAACCCTGGCCAAAGTATGACGCAAAAAAATCGACAACGTCCATGTCGTATGATTATGCAGCATGTAAAAGATCCCCTAAGTGCCTGTTTGTGGCTTGATTGCGCTCGGCAAAATTAATTTCCTACTATAATTTCTCATCGTGAGAACTCAGGTGCCTCCTTCTGGAAAGAAAACTTTGCTTCAAAATTACATTGTGGAAATTTGTATATTCCTATATAATACCATACTAAAAAAGGATACCAACTACCGGAGAATGCATTTGTTTGCAGTGATAAAACACCAATTGGCATCCCCATTTGAAAGGAAAAAAACAATTGATGAAAAAAATTTTCTTTATTTTTGAATGATTAACTTTTTATATCAATTTGTAATGTGATCTTACTTGATAGTGAAAACGTTAATACAGGAAATTAATTAAATCAATAATTTAGAAGACTTAGATTAATTTCGTAAAAGCTGAATTTGTTTCCATATAAATCTCTTGTAAATTATAAAGAATTTTCTAGGCTTTCATATCTAAAGTAAGCAAAAGTTTCTCTCCCCAATGTCACTTGTCGTTAGTTAGCAATGGGTACTATTAGGGTATTCTTCTAATCCTCTTGGTGAAACTATTATTCAACTGTGATTTTAGTTTAAATACCGCTTCCCGTACAGATGACTTGATACCATGCAAATGTAACTACTATTTAAACCCTGAAGTTGGGTAAGTGAGGTTACTGGTTAAACATTCATCGTTAATCGTGAAATCTAAGATAAAGAGAAGATTAACTGCGACTGGGAGGTCATGCGTCCTGAAATTAGTATTCGCCATAGAATCCATCAGTTGTAGAAGTAAAAAACATTACAGCTGATCGAGCTATCGGGGTTCGAGAAGGATCCTCCGATTGAAGCTAGATGATTTTCAATGTTCTTATATACCAGCTTAAGAGTTAGAATTTCAAGTTTCTCCCAGAGTTAAGCTATAAAAATGTATATCATTCATAAAATGTTGGATAGAATAAAAGTAGCCCTGTTGAAAGACACGTCTGCTTTTCCGCGAATCCATTTACACCCAATACCTTCGAGCCAAGACAAGTTTCGTTGAATTTGTGTGTGTGTGTGTGTGTGTTTATACTCTTTAAAAATCGATTTTCATTTCATTAAGAAAGAATTTCCTCCGTATGGAAATTTTATGAGGAGTGAAATTTATAAAAGCGTTGACACAAAAAAGCGTTACGCGCGCTGTGCCAAATCGCTGTCCGAATAAAGAAGAGAGTTCCTACTTTTTCTTCGTTTTTAAAAGTACGATCCTTCTTTTCTTACAGGAATCAGACAAAAAAAATAAAAATAATAGAATCAGAAATTTCATTGATTTCACCGCGATGCGGTATAATTTTTAACAAAAATAAATATATTTTCCATTTTTTACGATTTTTTCTAAAATGAGTCAATATTGATGCGTAGGTATGAAAAAAAATTTTCAATCGTTCTGTATGGATTTCTCATCATTGTAATGAGTCGACACTCTGTACTAAAAAAGTCCATATTTTTGTCTCTTAGAATCAATAATTCAAAATATAAAATGCCGAAAACTTTTTTTTTTTTACGATTTTTCAAAAAGTTCTCAAAATTCTAATTAAGCATTTAAAAACTTCGTCATTTAAAAAAATAATCACATGAAACTTTTTTCCGTTTGTCAAACGTTATTATCCATGCTCTGTCCAAAGATTGAAAAAATTACTTAAAAATTACAGATTTTAAAAAAGATTTGGTGTTTTTCATGTCATGCTTTTTTTTACAAAAATTCATATACGCAGTATTTTTTTTAATTACCGTTGTTTCTTATCGATGCCTGGAATTTGGAAAGTATAACTTTTAAAATTTAATTACTCAAAAAAAAAAGTTTTAATTTTCGAAAACTACGTAAACTTGTTTTGTCTACTGGAGTCGAAAACCGGCTTTTGAGCCAAACGACTTTTTCATTAGTTTTGATTTACGTATATTGGCAGTCCAAATTACATCCGCTGTTGAGTTACACAAGAAGATGAGATTGACTATTGCCAAATTTCGCGTGAAAAAAAAATTCGCATGAGAAATTTATTTTTGTTTCATTATAAGGACATTCCTTTATTTATATAAGTTCATTTACTACATGCGTTAATAAAACAAAAAAATTTCTATAATATTTATAAATATCTTAATTACTTTTACTCCGTTAGCATTATTTTAAATAAGTTTACAATAATATAAATAAATATTTGCAATACATGAAAATGTCATTTTGTATATTACCTTAAGATATAATGAAGCATAAAAGAAAATTTTAAAATTTATTTAAAAATTTCTCAATATTAATATTTATTATCCTTTGCAAAACTTTTAGTTAACTTAAAAAAATATTTCAGTGTATTTTTGAAAAATTACGCAACTTACAAATATGCAAAATTGAATCCACAGATATTTTCCGTTCAATAAGCGTAACTTTTAAAGATAAGTGATCGATTTAAAACTGTTATTTCCAACAATAATAATTATTCTTTATTTTGAAATTTAACCTAATATTTATTCTAAAAGTTCCATTAATAGTTGTTCTTTTTTAGTTATTTGGTCTTTTATTGGGTAATTTCATAAATTTCGATAATAGCCTTCGTTGCTCCATATCCAAAAATAAATAAATAAATTTCATAAATTAATGTTCATACATTTTAATATTGTTCATGTGGAAAGCGTTTAGAACAAAAAAAGAAAGAATACAAGAAAAAATTTACAAATTGCATTGATAAATTTTAGTTATAAGTATAAAGGGCTTATATAAAAATTATTTTTTAAAAAAAGGTACATTTTCGTTGTTGAAGACTAAAAAAATGCAACGCAAAAATCTGCCAAAATTGCCAAATGCCGGTAATGATTAATTGTGGTAAAACATACAACAGAATTCAAAAGTTTTGAGTGAAGAGTTAAAAGGGGAAAGACAACTTCGTCAACCTTGGTTTTTTCTCCCTTCTCTTTTTAGCCCCTTGTGTTCTTTTCTTCTTTTTTTTTTAAATTTTTTTTTGCCGCTTTTAATAAATATTTTTTGAGCCATTTTTTAAGCAAACGGTTGTCACGAAAAATTTGAAAATGGTTATTATCAACCAAATAATTTCAAATCCCAAGAAGGAAATTATTATAAAATAATGAATATGTGTTAATATATTTATAATACATTTTTCATCAGATACGTTTCCATTTTTTCATAAAAATATCTCCCGTTTGTCAACCGTTCTCTTAATTTATGACGTATGGAAAGGAACAATTGAACAAACCAAATGTCGAAACGTTTCTATAATTTTTAATCTTTTTCTTATATGGTGAATACAAATAATGAAGATTTTATATATATATATATATCCATTTTATTATTTTAAATTCTAAGAGTATTTACTGTTATGTATATAAAATAATGAATATCAACATTAGCATATTCAGAAGGTGGTTCTAAACTACTGAAGAAACAATATCATGTACTTCCACTCATACTTGGTGTCGATTTCCATATTGATTTCGATAAATGGAAAGGATTGAGATAAGTACAATTTTTAAATCAGAGCTTTTGGATTTTGTTTCTGGTAAAGCACTGGGATGACTAGGTATGGTCCAACTATCAATGCGATATTTTCACAATCCGTAAATGACGAATCTACCGAAGTTAACGTATCATACTTTAATTTCCACAAGCCTCTTTCCACAATGATTAATAATGGTGAGAGTATGAATGTAATTTATACTCAAAGTGATATTAATAGAGAAGTAAATTAACCTTCTTTACAATACTCATGTACTATGAGTAACATATATTTATGTAAAATAGTTGATGTATATTATTTTATATATATATTAATTTACCGACTCAGTATGGAAAATATGAATAGAATCAAGAAAATACATGCATAGTTTCAGTATTATATGAGATCCATTAATTTACCCTATTTGCCTACTATAGAATCAAAGACAACCATACTTAAGGAGTAAACTTCATGCGTACGTCGGTGTCGCACACACACACAAACACATTTTTTCCCCTTTTTTACATTTCAAACAAGTCCTCTTATTTGCATGGTATGAAAATTTGGGGAGTGGGATTGCAAGCTGAGGTATCATCCTCGTTGCTTGACCGAGGCTCAAAATAAAGAGAACCATCATCCTTAGACCTGCCATGCAGCTTTAATGTGTGTGACGTAAATAAAAAAGAACAAATTAAATTTACATTTCAAATGAAGCATGAAGCAATGTGAATTAATGAAGAAACAACACACTATTATGTATACATTAGGATGGATCGAAGTTGTAAGCAGAGAAAAAATTACTATCGTTTGGAACCTACCAATTCGTGAATGATGTTCTACGGTGTGGAAATTAGAAAAATTTAATATTGCCACAAAGCGAAAAATTTTCGAAGAAATTGGAAAAAGCTTAAATTTTGGTTACATGATTTTAGACTCAAAATAGTTATTTTTCACCAGTATAAATAACTAAACGTGATTGTTTATTTTAGTATGTTGGTTGTTCTCTTCAGTGACGGACCAGCTACGCTTGCTTCTTTTTTTCTTTATTTATTTATTCACACAACATATATAAGCTATTTAAAGCGTAGCAAATTTTGAAATATTTTTATAATTGTGAGCTTCAAATTATATTAGAAATCTATTATTTGCTCACGGCAGCATGTTATAGAGAAAATCTCGTCAAGCTTCTTCCACAGAAGGTTCTCATCTGCCCGCACAGCGCGGCAAGGTAAAATATTTTACATAAGTGCGCATGACGTTGGCGCGCATGCGCCAACATCCCGCCCGGCCTTGCCATGTTCACATGCAAGAAATCACAAATAACATAATTAGCATAAGAAAAGCACACCAAAAGGTACAATAATTAAAACAATTTAAATGTAATAATAAAAAAGGAAATCATTAATTTTGCATAAATGAAATATAAAAAAGCAATACAAATACAGACAATTCATTTAGTATCAATTGGGAGAACAGCTATTTTACTAATAGCTCTTTTAAATTCACCTCTGATTTGGTTTTAACCTTGACAACTCTCACTTTTCCGTCTGACCCATGATATACTTCTAAGATTCGACCTAAAGGCCAAGTATTTACAGGTAAAAAATCCTCTTTGATTAAAACCATTTGACCTATCACTAGATCATTTTTTTCTGCTATCCATTTAGATCTAGCTTGCAATGCATTCAAATAAACAGATTTCCATTTTTTCCATGTGTGTTGTACAACCTTGGTAATCTTTGCCCAACGACTGAGACGATTTTCATTTACATCTATTAAATTTGGCTCGGGTATTGATGTTATAGGTCTCCCTATTAAAAAGTGACCTGGGGTCAAAACATCAAAGTTATCTGCGTCAGTACTGAGGGGAGTCAGTGGACGCGAATTTAATATTCCCTCTACCTGAATCATAATAGTTTCAAATTCTTTAAAAGTAAAGTGAAGATTTCCTATCGCTCTTTTAAGATGGTGCTTCACAGATTTTACACCTGCCTCCCAAAGTCCTCCAAAATGAGGGGACTTGGGAGGTATGAAATTCCAATCTATACTTTCTGACCTGAAATATTTAGCTAAATTTTCATCGGGAAAATTAATTAATTTGTGAAATTTCTTTAATATTGAATTCGCTCCAACAAAGTTAGTAGCGTTATCTGTATAAATTTTGGAGCACTTGCCCCGTCTACTAGTAAAACGTTTAAGCGTTGCTATCAAAGCATCAGAAGTGAGATCCGATAATAACTCGAGATGGATGGCTTTCGTAGAAAAACATATGCAAACGCAAATGTACACTTTATTAAGAGTTCCCTTTCTCTGATTTTTATATTTGACTAAGAAGGGACCGCATAAATCAAGTCCAGCAATAGTAAATGGACTGGATACGTTTACTCTTTCACTGGGCAAATTTCCCATAATTTGTGAAGAAAGAATGGGTCTGCTTTTAAAGCATGTCACACATTGATGAACGGTTTCACGTGCGATACTACGGCCACTCAAAGGCCAAAATTTTTGTCATACTGCATTTAACAATCCTTGTGGGCCAACGTGAAAGAGTCTTGTATGCAGCTGTTAAAATAAAGTTTACTTAATTTAGAACCTTTTGGTAAAATCGCAGGATGCTTGTGAAAATAGGGCACTGAAGCATTTTTTAATCTTCCACCTACTCGACCTATCCCTTTCCCATCTACAAATGGAAATAAATTAGAAGTATTACATGGAATTTCTTTTTTATCAAACAAGAGTCTTTGGACATGCTTGATCAAATTAATTTCTGACTCCTTGAACTCGGCTACAGTTAGGGGCCCAACCTTCTTAGACTTATTCTTACAGTTGTAGATGAATCTGAAAATATAAGACAAAATATTAATAACTTTGAAATAATTATTAGAAAGTTCTAACAGTTCGTCAAAGATGGTAGAGTAATCGTTGTTCAGCAAGACAGTCTCTTTACTGCTCTGAGCTTCAGGCATTTTTTTCCTTTCTTGTACTACAGTCTCTTTCTCAGGTTCTGTGAGGTAGTCTAACTCAGGAACAACTTGCTTTAAATTTTTAGGAAATTCAGGATCTGTCAAAAACTTAGCACCTGTCCACCACCTGGAATTTGTCACTAGAGAGTCAGCACTCAGTCCACGAGAGAGGAAGTCTGCAGGGTTTTCTTTACCAGCACAATGGTACCATGACTGGGGATCCGTTAGGCTAGTTATTTCGTTGACTCGGTTAGCAACGAATTGTTTCCATCGGGTTTTGTTACCCTTTATCCAAAACAGAACTATTTTGGAATCAGTCCAGTAATACTGTAAGCAGGATTTTTTGCGATTCACGATCTTTTTCACCTTAGATGCTAGACGAGCAGCAACTAGAGCTCCAAGTAATTCTAGTCTGGGCAGGGTTACACAGCTTAATGGTGCTACACGGCTTTTTGAAGTCACAAGTTTAACAGAAATTCCATGCCTTGACTTAGTTCTTAAATATATGGCTGTGCCATATGCCTTTTTGCTGGCGTCACAGAAGCTATGCAACTCAATATCATCTTCTAGCAAAGTAGAATCTAGAACTAGTCGGGGTATTTTTAGACTTCCTAAGTGGGTTAGCTCCTCACACCATTTTTTCCACTCCTTTTCAATATGTGATGGCAAAGGATCGTCCCATTGAATTTCTTCTTTCCAGAGATCTTGAAGGAGGCATTTCATTCTAACGGTGAAAGGAGAAATTAACCCTAATGGGTCAAAGATCTTTCCAACTGCTTGCAGTATGAAGCGTTTCGTATTTTTATCTAAGGAAACAAATTCCAATAGACTTTTAGTATCTGTAGTTAAGTAATCTTCATGAGTGTTCCATGACAGTCCTAGAACCTTTGTTTCATTTGCGCCTAAACTTACAGTTTCATGTACAGGGTATACATCAAAATTTTCTTTCTTCCATTGCTCCATTAAATTAGCATTATTAGTAATCCATTTTCTGAGATCCATTCCAGCAGCTTCCATAATATCTTTTGCTCTTCGTGACGTTTGAAGCGCTTCTTCAAATTCGTTACCACCGGAAATAAGATCGTCAACATAGAAGCTTCTATCTAAAAGCTCTACAGTGCCAGGAAATTCCTGTTTATATTTCTCAATATGATGTCTAATCGTGGCTGCGAGAAGAAATGGACTTGACACCAAAATTTACTCGATTAAAACGGTATACCTGTAGTTTGGGCTTTTTATGAACACTCGGTTCGTCATCACTCCAGAGAAATCGAACGGCATCTTTGTGTTCGTTAGCAAGACAAATTTGTAAGAAAGCTTGTTTAATATCAGAACAAAAAGCTACTGCATTCAATCTAAAATTAATTAATACGTCTAGGAGATTTGGATTTAAATTAATTCCTGACCACAAGCAATCATTTAACGAGAGTTCATTATTTTGATGACTTCCTGCGTCAAATACAATTCTTGTTTTAGATGTTAAACGACCTTCTTTTCTAACGGCCTGATGAGGTAAATAATATACAGGTCTATTTAATTCGTTATCTGTAATTTCGGTTTTTACTTCTTCTATAATCCCCTGTTCAGTGTAATCGCGAATGATTTCACGGTATTGCTGATATAATTCCGAATCATGACCAAATCTTCTCCATAAATTTTGGAAACGTTGTTTAGCTAGGGGATAATTATTGGACAATTCATTATAAGATTTTCTAAAGGGAAGTTGTACGATATAACGGCCATTTTCGAATTCAACAGTTTCATTAAAAATTTCCATATATAGCTTAATCCCTTTCATGAAGAACTGGATCATCTCGTATCCCCAAACCCTCTAAATCAAAAAATAATTTTAAAGTATCTTGAATAGAGTCATTATTTAACAAAAAACATTGTCCTTGTTTATCACTTTGTCTTTCTTTAAGTTTACCACATGCAATCCACCCAAATTCGCTTTCTTTGAAAAACAACTCTTCATTTACTTTATACGTATTCTGTTTTAAAACTTTAAAAAATATATCAGCTCTAATTAAAGCGTGTACTTCGTTTGCTTCAAAAAACGATTTGTCAGTTAAAGTTAAAAACTGTGGTATTTCCACATTAGAAATATCTAAACATGAAGAGGGTGTAAATTCAATTATTTTGTCTACAATCATGAAATCTACTGGTTCAGCAAAACTGCTAGCTTCGTTTGAAATAATTGTTTTTAGTTTCCATTTTATGTTTTGCTTTAATCCATTTAAACCGCAAACCGGTGTCTTTATTTTTTTGCTTTTTTATTCCTAAGCAATTACTCATTCTTTCTGTGAGTACACATATATTACTCGCTGAATCCAGAATAGCTCTTAATTTTATTACTTTATTATCTGATCTGCGAACATAGATTTCAGCAGTTGAAAGGAGAATAGTTTTTTTGCTTATTTGTTCGGGACATGTGTTATTACTCAATACTGATGCGGGATTATTCTTCGTATTAGGATTAACTGTTTCGCAATATTCTTTTACATGTCCATTATTGATGACTAAATGGTTTTTTATTTTCGATTTATTAGAGTTGTGAGATCAAATCAAATGACTGGGATTCAGCACATTTACTTCATCTATATTTAGAAAAGCAATCAATTTGAATGTGGTTAGATTTTAAGCACAAATTATAAAGTTTGTCTTTTCGAATAAATTTGAGTCTTTCATCAATAATAAATTTTAAGAAAGTAGGACATTTATATATCGGGTGTTGTGACTTACACACAATGCGATTTTTATTTTTGTTTTCATTTAAAATAAAAGTCTTTGGTTTAGAATTTAGGGCATAAATTTTATTTGTGTTAACTTTAGGATTTCTATCAACACAAACAGACAGTAAAACGGATTCCCTGTTCCAAAAATTCTATAAATCCCTTAAATGTGGGAACATTTTTGGATTTATGAGATAATTCAAAATTTCTTCTCGATTCTCTATCAGGTTTCTCAACAAGAATGTTTATTAGAAGAACTTCAGTTAATTTGCACGTAAATTTATTTGAACGCAATTAATCATATTTCTAATTTCTGTGGAATTTTCATTTTGTATTTTATCGAATTTCAAAACGTTTTTAATATGGATGTTGATTATTAAACGTTCATTCTCATATCTGTTTACTAAAAACTTATAAGGATTCAAAATTATCAAAATTACTACACAAATAATTTACTTCATGAGTTAAACAAGATCTAAGTTAGTACAGCTTCTGAGATTGACTCAGTTGTTTGTTGATTGTAATCAAATCGTCAAATTGGACTTTAAAAGAACTGAATTCATCATATTTTCCAGACAACTCGGGTAAAAGTAAAAGGGGTATTTTAGTTTTAATTTTGAAGTTATCATTTGTTTTCAAAACTGTCTCAGAACTTGATTTCTTAGACGAATTAAGAATAATTTCAATTCTCACCTTTAATTTCTCGAGGCGTTCTTCAAGAAGATTCAACTCTTCGTCAATAGCAGATAATTTTGCCTCTTTAACGTTTGGAATGGCGCAGTAGGAACTTCTCAGTTCTTCAACATTTGTTTGCAGTACTATCACCTTTTTTAGCTTCACTATCGTTTCAACCGCTTCGGTTTCTTCGTTGGCACTTTCAATAAAATTTTCGATTCTACTAATTTTATCCTTCAAGGTACCTTTTGATCTATTTAATATTTCCATAGTTAACTGATCCCTCCTGGATCGACGAAGCCAGATGTTTATTTTAGTATGTTGGTTGTTCTCTTCAGTGACGGATCAGCTTACGCTTGCTTCTTTTTTTTTTTTTTTATTTATTCACACAACATATATAAGCTATTTACAAGCGCAGCAAATTTTGAAATATTTTTATAATTGTGAGCTTCAAATTATATTAGAATTCTATTATTGCTCACGGCAGCATGTTATAGAGAAAATCTCGTCAAGCTTCTTCCACAGAAGGTTCTCATCTGTCCGCACAGCGCGGCAAGGTAAAATATTTTACATAAGTGCGCATGACAACAGTGATGATTATTGATAAGGGAGCACTGAGCAGTGAGTGGTACAACATACAATGGAACAGATCATGACACATCTCCCCCCCCCCGCACCTTCGAATCAGTACAATCCAAGTTTTTTTTCCGTCTTCCGCTATACCATGCACTGAAATTTTGATGTCATTAGTTCCATTTAATTTAGTACTAAAGAATATGTTAGATGTACCTGACATTTTCCCCTTCTAATAATTTAGTAGGTGTCCTCTCATTGCAATAAATGTTAAAAAGTTCTAAAATGCCTGTTGTACTTTACGGTAACTGAAACGTGAAAATGCTTCAAATTTTGCATTTTTTTTATTTTACTTTTAAAAAAATAGAGGGCACTTCGCTGCAGCCATAGATGAATTATTTATGAGAATTTGATAAATAGAACGATAGAAAATTGAATGTTAAAATTGTAAACAAATCTGATGTAACTATGATTCAGGTACACTTTTTTCAAAATTCGTTTTGTACATAATATTATTATAAAAAACTAATTTTTCTATACAAAAAATTAAATTTTTCTGTATCATATGTTCAGATTTATTGAAAATTATGCATTTTTTGTGCAAAAAATTTAAATGATAAGTCACAAAATTTTAAAATAAAATTTTGTTTTTTGAAATGTTAATTATGTCTAGTTTTACATTTATAAATACTCAGGGTAGTTCTTAAATTGTAAATCAAGTGGATATAGTACAAAATGGATCTTGAGGATTATTTTAAATTAAAAACACAGCTTGTAAAATACACATTTAATTTTTCCTAACTGTTTACTTTTAACATTTGAATGCTCAGGAATAACTCTATATGTTTATAGCTGTTGGTTTTACTTTAAATTAATAGATATTCATATGTATAAGCACAAAAATAGAGATTCTTTTGTTATGATTTTTATAAATAGAGAGTTCCCTTTAAATTATACATCAAATTAACTTCTAAAATTCTTTAGATATTTTCTTTGCTTTTTTTTATACAATAAAAATATGTGTGAAGAAATCCGTAATATCCTGTAATGATGATGTTCAAAGTGAAGTAAAAATACTAAAACTTGGTAGTTCAGATGGAAGAAGGTGTGAATCGTTGATAACACGTGTTGATGAAGTAAGGAAAGAGTAATTAAAAAGATTTCTAAGTAATCTAGAATTTCAAACTTACAATTTAAAAACTGAGAAATGATGCAAAATAATCCAATTTCTAATGGAATAGCTTTATATTGTATTAAAAATATAATTTTACAAATCATAGATGAAAATATTATTATTTGCAATTTTCTCAAAATGCCTTTTTGGGTGATTCCGGTACTCTTTCTCAAAATCTACTTTACCTAAAAAGCTGATATTTTGTATACTATTATATCCACAAATTTTCAACAAAGTGAACGAATTTTTTTTTCAAATAAACATTCACAATTTTTAGATATAGCGCTATTTCTGTACAACATTTAAAGGAAATTTAAATCACTGAAGTTTAAATTTTTTAAATTTTTATTAATTTATTTTTTGAAATTTCATTTCATTTGTTTTATGCACTGTTATATTTGCCAAAACTGCAAATATAGATATATATGCAGTGAATTTTATGCAAAGTGTACCCAAAAGTAAGAACATGCCCCGAAAATAAAAAAATAGTTATTGATTATTTATTGCTCATACAGATTTGTTTGTAACTTAGAAAGGAATTTGTTTACATTAACAGGTACATATATATGCAATTAATTCAGCATAAAAATTGTACTTTCGTTGCTTTTAATTTAAAAAAGTGAGAATGATTTAAATTTGGTGTAAAAAAATTCATTTTTCCTTTTCGCAGAATCCTAGTTGTCGTAAGAAAAATTACTGTGACTGTTTACCATAAAAAACCTCAAATGCCTCAAAAGCTCGATTCCCTTGAGGCAATAATGAACTTAAAAATTAATTTTGTATTTTATTTTTCCCTTCATTTGTTTATCAGAGAACATCTTTCTATATAAATAGATTTTGAAATTTCGAAAAAAAAATTCTATATACATTAATATAAATGTTATTTTTGCTCTAAACTTTTGTACAAAAAAAAAATCTCTCTTTTTTTTCCTTTTTTTTTAAACTCCGATAAATATATTTGCCTAAAACAAACAAAGTTTTAATAAATATTTCTCTTTCGAATTCTAAAATTTAAAGAGATATCAGTAATAAAATGAAAAAAAATATATAATGATAAATACAATTAAACTTATTATATCGTAAAATATAATCAGTGATCACATTTTCAGAAATTTAAATGCACTTAAAATGTGTATAAATATTTTAACAATTATTTATATTTATATTTATATTTTAACATTTCTATCACATTTTAAAAATTATTTATGTATCGATATTTTAACAATCATTTCTATCTATATTTTAACAATAGTCTTCAAATTATTGCCAAGAAATAAATCACTGCTTTAGAAAGATAAATTCCTTACCAATAAAGTAGAGCTGTGCTTACAAAAATTAAAAAGACAGCCACGATTGGCCCAAATAGAAACTCCGTATCCAACATGACACAAGCGTCAAAACAACAGTTTCCAAGAGCACTGCGTAAGAGGACACTCTTTACACAATTACAAAACTTTTTCCTCAACAGTTTCGTCTACTGACCGCTTCTCTTTGAGCAGTGCCAAGGCTTTATTTACAGAGAAGAAAAAAGCAACAGGACAATGCATTGTAATAATCATTTTAATCAGAATAATTGACGTCAGTTTTCTAGCCATTATCTACTATAGCACTGTTCGGGGCATTTTTTACCCTGATTTCACACTTTCACTCAAAGATATGGTGTGCAGAGTGGTGTAACGTATATCCTCACATCGTGGGGAGGCTGCAGGGTTTTAGGGGGCCCAAAGCCTGACCGACGCAAAGTAAGTATGACGGGGTGGCCAATCCGAGGCACGCGTGCCACATTGTGGCACGCGGAGTTGCAACTGTGGCACGCAAAGACGTATTGAAAAATTAGAGAAATGTTATGAAAATATTACTGAATTAATTTAAGTACAATAGAAAATTATCACAAATAGAATATGCAAAAAACTGAAATTTTCAGCGTGAGATTTTAAAGGTGCTAAAAAAGACTTTTTTTTTCAGTATAGTGGCAAAAATGAGATCATGCTCCAAAACTTCAATTCCACAGCATTGTAACGTTACGAGAAAAATTTTGAGTAGCGTGGACTAAAAACAAATAAATTCTCGTCTCGTAGGGTCGAATCTGCCCAAAAAGTTACCCTCTCTTGGATGTGGTTAATTTTTAGCATCTCGGATTTCCACTCGAATTTCAGCTTCCCCTTGCAGTGCTGAAGTTTAGTGTTTATAGCTATTGGCTTTCAGTGTGATGTCAGATAAAAAGGTTTTTCCGAAGGTGTTGGCTATTTACGGTTTCTGTAATGTAAAGAAAAAACCATAATAGCCTTCCTGTCAATTTTGTTAGCATCTTCAATAACTAATCCAAATATAGATGATTTAGTAAGAAAAAAACTACAAATTCAAAAGCCACATTAAGAAAGTACTGATTTCTTAATAATTATTCAACATTAAATGTTTCAAGTTACTTATTTTTATTTTGTACCTAAGCTAATTGATTGATCCTGTAAAAATGTATCAACAATAAAGCATAAGTTTTTACTTTTGTTTTATTTGTTTTACCATTTTTTTTTCTACATTTTCACTTCAGAGAACTTGCATTTAAAAAATATTTTTTGGTGTAAATAACTCAAAATAAGCCTATAAGTAACATTTTTTCACTTTTGTATATTTTTTAGTTTGGTGGAAAAGTTGGGAAAGTGGCACGCGTGATTTTTTTAATCGGATTGTGGCACGCTTCCCAAAAACGTTGCCCTCCCCCTGAAGTATGATTTTGCAATCCTTTGTAAGATCCGGCTTGGGGCCCAAAGAGATAGACACTATTGTCATCCACCCAACGAATTATATTTTACGCTTGAGTGAAGTTACTTGAGATTCAAATAAATTTTTGTGATCTCTACCATCAACAGACTCATTTTCAAATAAATTGGCCTACTGAAGTTAGTCCAAATCAATCGTTTACATTTCGCTCGTATAAAATAGCAACAGGTATATATTATGCTTTTATTATAATTTTGAATTATGATGTATTTTAAGATATAAATTAATATACAAATACTGTAGTACCTCTGTAAGATACACTTTGAATAAGACACAATTAATGTTGGTACCGGTCGCTTTGAATATGGACCTTATGTATTTACCTCTCATTTAAGGAAATTCTATCTAAGCTAGGGTTTGCAGTCCGGGATCCCGGTGTTTCTTCAAATCCCGGAATTAAAATAACTAATCCCGGGATTTAATCTTTATCTAAATTATGTTCTGAAATTTTTTCTCATTAAAATTTATATAGAGAGCTTCCACTTCCGAAACGAGACGTTGCACAGCATTCATTCTATTCCTCAGTAATAAGAAAAATGTGACTCATTTGTTTGATGTGTTTATAATAAATTTTGATTTTTCTTTTCTAAATGATCAATCAGGAATCATTTTTCTGAATTATCAATTTAAGTCAACATAAAAGATGTGTTTTTAGAGCGTTTTTCACGTAGTGGAACAAAAGCGCTATTAGGACGCAAATTTCGTCTTCGTTCCATATTTTGTCGTACCTTTTTCTCAGCCAATAAGCAACCAATTGACCTCGGGTTTTCGGCATTTGGTCGCATTTGTGCCCTAGATGAGCCGCATTATATTTCAATTTAATCATTTTTAATTTTTTTTTTTTTTTTGCTTTTTTTTAGTGCTGATACAGATTTGTGTCATTATTTCTTTTCAGCTCAATAGTAGTACATTTAGAGGAGTGGTACAGTACTACTTTCTGTTAGTAAAAAGTTCATTAGTTGCATTATTGTAAAATACAACTTGTGAAAAACTCGCTAAAAAATTACTTGGCCATGCCAATGATTGATATCTTGTTTTTAGATTTCTCTCTCTCTCTCTTATATATCAAGAGATAAATTGAGAGTTATATTATTTTGTTATTAGTAGTAAATTCTTATAAACTGTTATTGCTGTTTGGAGCATCGTAAAGATATTTCTTCAAAATTCTTTCTGAATATTTCAAGTTTGTGAATTAACTCATTTATAAGGGAGTTATTCAATGTTTTCTTCTTTTTTTTAATCTACAGAGAGATAAATTTAGTAATAATATTTTGTTATCATTATAAATATATTTTCAAATTAGATTGCATGTATTAATATTTACATGTTGTTAAAAATATTTAGAAAAGGTATTTTTTGAGGAAGCTAAAAAACAGAATTTTATTGGACTGTTAAACATACAATGTATTTATTATTATTATTTAAAAGATTGAAGTCTGTTTTTTGAGTATTTTTAATAGAGTTAATTTTATATGTTAATAAGATTTTTTTAAAAAAGGAAAATATATATTTTTTCTATGGGAGTTGTATAAGTAGAAAAAATTTTTAGATTAAAATTTATTTAAATCCATTCTATCATTTGTACGAGCTGTGTACAGGTATATGTGAGCTTGTTGGAAAAAAGGTTCAGTTCAGACTTCATAATTTTAATTTTGAAAAATCTACTTCGTTAGAATGTCTTACCATGCAGTTATCAATTATAAATATAATAAACATAAAAAAAATAGTGTTTCAATGAAAACAAAAAATAGTGGCTTTTTATTCTGTTTTAAATTTACAATAAGATTTTGGTAATAATCTTATTGTAATAAGATTTTACTATAAGATTTACCATAGATTTTTAATTCAAGTGGGTCAATTTTTAATGAATTCAAATTGCACTATTTTTAGTGAATTCACTATGTACTATTTCTTATTTGTTTTTTTATAATGAATTAAGTTTTGTTTTGATTTGTCTCAATAAATAATAATATTAAACCAATTTTTTACTATGTTTTTAGTTTTATTATGTAATTTCAACCATGCTGATATGCAAGTATTTTTCATAAGTTGTTCAGTCCTAATCCCGGGATTTGGATAATGTAATCCCGAAATCCCGGGACTGAAAATATAGCACGGGATTGCAAACCCTATTCAATAGCTAATTATTTACATATTTTATCGTAAGCTATGCGCGTACGAAATTCCACCTCATTCTGACACTTTTTTTTGGTGTGCGTCGCAATTCATATAATAAATTCATATAATGTAATTTCATATAATATCAAAGATAAAGTAATCTAGTTTCTGCAAAAATTAAAATATCTCTTATCCTTAAGGTCATTTTAAAAATGAATAACATAGTAACGCATCGCATCAGAATTAAAAAACTGAAAATCAGTTTATAAACTTGTCGTACAGAATGAGCCGTATTTATGTTATTTTTTGTCAATTTTTACCCAATTTTTTCCATTTTTTTTAATAATATAATTTTTTTCTATTCTTAATTTTAACATATTTTTTTAAAATGTACTAAGCAAATCTAAAACCAACAAAAAATCCCCATATCTCCCTTTTTTAAAAAAAATAAGTTGTTGCGAGTAGTCGGATACCTTAACTAACCAAAATAAAAGGGCTTGACTCATGGAAAAGCCCCAGTACCACTAAATATCTATCATATAGAGCGGCTGATGAATATTAAGTCTTTTTAAGTCTAGTTTATTTTTGTTGTGGTGATGTGGATGAGGAGAAAAGAGTCTACTCAGGTAAAATAAACTCATTTGAAAAGATTCAACTTCTTACGAGGCTGTGGTTAAGGGATCTCAGGATGATCTGGAAAAGAGAGAGGTAGGGGCTAAAAACAAGAAAATTACGAGTTATTTTACTACATATGGAAAAGAATCAAGATCACTAAAAACTCGTGGTGAAAAATGGCTGATTCACTTCAGGGCTGAAAATCTTGACGTTGGCGAGTCATAAATGGGAGGTATACTGTGCCAGCTCAGATGTAGACATCGTAATCTGTTCTTGGTTTAGAATTATAAAGCGTGCCTTAGTACAGCCTTGTGTGACAAAGCTGTCCTTAGTTGAGGATGTAACTTGGATTGATTGTTTTATTAAAGCCCCATTCTGAAGCAACAAAAGGACTACTTTGAATAAACCTCCATGCTGCTTTGAAGTGCGATATTAATTAATTATCAATAAATAGATATCGCAGGATTCATTTCAAGTATCCTGATTCATTGTATCAACGCTGTGCCATTTGATGCTATACGAGGCCACAAACTTCGTAATTTTGTACAGATATTTAATGGCATTATGACTCCACAAAAATAAAGTCGGCTACGAGTTCGTGACCATGACCACTTGGTTACGAGTGACCACAAAGGATTTGAAGTAATGCTCTAAGCCTTGACTATCAAGCGAATATCTTACGAAAACAATTATCTGGCTACATGTACAACAGAAGATAAAAGTTGACTTATATGTAAATTCTTTTTCCATTATTTAGTTCTGCGAAGTCGAAAATAACTTGAAATAACTCTAATTAAAATATATACAAGTTCCCGATATTCCTGAAAAGGATTGGGAGAGGAAGGAAAGTGAGAGGGAAAATGTCCGAAACATAATATAAAAGACTTCATTTTATTTCAAACGGAAATTTATAATAATCCTTTATTGCGTATTCTCATAGGTAACTAAACTATTTCTAGAAAATATTTAACTCGTAACTAAGCGATGAATTTAAATAAAAGCAATGTAAATAATAAAATATGCATTGTTCTGTTTCACACATGAATAATTTTAAATTGAAATAACATAACTTAACATTAATTTATGCAAAACATTTACTACATCTTGAAAACTCCCCGCGAATAATATAATATGGCATCATCATTACTGGGTTAAAAATTTATTTTTAGCAATAACATTTCAAAATGTAGCCAGACTATGAAACAATACACTCACAAAAAATAATAGCTTCGAAATTCTAAATGTTTTCCCTGTTCCTTTTGTTTAGATACTGGTATTAAAAAACTTTCGATACTTATATTTGATAAAACAGCTGAGGAAAATGTTTTTGCAAAAAAAAATAATAATAATAATAAAGGAAGCATTATATTGTATGCATTTCAAATTGAAAAAGCTTATCATTTTGTACAGCTGAAGACTCACCATTTGAAAATCTACTGTAAAAAGACATTTAAAAAATGTTTTATTCTCTTGATATTTTTAAAAGATATTTTTTGAGAAATTTCTTATGAGATATTTCTTAAAACACCTATTTAGAACATCTGTGTATTTCAGCGCTCCTCAAACTTTCAATATTTGCGACCCAAAATTCAACCATAATTTAAATTGCGCCCCCCCCCCTCCCCCTCCATACAAATAATAATGTATTGAATTCAATAATACTATACTTTGACATTAAAGTTGCAATACGACTTTTTCTTAAGTGCCACCGGGGTATTTAAACGTCTCGCTCAGACAAAGAATTAATTGCTCCGGGTGTATTTATACGTCTTTCCGAAGTACGACGATATCTTATGCCCACTATTATCCATAAAATTATTCCGAAGAGTTTAGAACGCAATAAATGGACTTTGACAGTGATTGCGAAGGATTTACTTATTTCAGAGGATTTCCTTTTTATTACTCCCCCCCCCCATACATCGCATTCGCATGCCTACTTGGAAAACGGTGGCATTGGGGATCGAATCGCGTAACTTTCAATCGGCGGTTAAATGATTAATTATAAACCGTACACAAATTATCAAGATAAGTGTTAATTTTTTTATATTACTTTATGTATGACAAGCCTATGGGGTTACCAGTAATTATTAAACATGTTCTTAGTATTATTAAATAATTATAAAATACATTGTACAGTACTGATAATTTATAAGTGTATTTATTATAACAGTGCAATTGTTAATTTTAATTTAATGTATTTTGTTTGTTTACTTGCAGTAAATTAATAAAATAATCTTTAATTTGAATAATCTTTAATTTTTAAAATAATCTTTTGTTTTGAATTTTTCAATATGCTCGCGCCCCCCTCGTATAATTATCACGCCCCTTAGGGGATCGCGCCCCACAGTTTGAAAAGCGCTGGTGTATTTCTTTAAAAGTACGTTCTTAAGTACAAATACAAGCGTTAAATCTAATATAAGCCGTTAGGTGTCTCCAAATTTGCAACAAATCTTGGTTTACAACATTATATCAACTGAAAAGAGAGCTTACAAATTTATCCAATCAGTTTCCAGTTTATTTAAAGAAAATTAAATAAAAGTATAGCTTGCTACATATAAAACATATATACAAATTTTCAAGCACATTGCTTTAATATAGTATTATGTGTAATACTAGATTTCAGGTTTCCACATCATTGCTTTTCTTTTACTAACGGAATATCTCCTCTCCTTTCCAATGTAAGTGTGATATCTTTAGGTTGCAAGAACCCTGTAGCAAGCAGGTATTCCAAAGGCACCTGAAATAAAATAAAATTTGATTAACATTAGGTGACGTATTAATTTCATAAATACTACAGCAAAAGACTGCTATAAAAAAACAACGATATTCTATTTTTATAGGGTCTTCCTATGGAATAATTTTCCGTTATCTTAAATAAAAGCAATTTTTAAATGTAGAAAAAAGATAGCAAGAAGAAGAAATAGCTAGGCAACACAATGTCGGTTATGAGTTTGAGACCATAACCACTCCACTACCGTATCCTCGAATGTTCCATAAAAGAGAAATTAATAGATAAATATTCACTAACTCAAGTTTCTGTTCAAGGAAAAAGAATTTTGGTAAAGAAATTTAAGTGCAACGTATACGTAATAACTTTAATTTTCCAACTCTAGCCAGTAACGTTCACAATTAGAAGTATGCCAACTAGGGATTGCAATATTGGACCAAAAGTTCAATACCGGTATTCGGTATTTCTTAGATCTTAATACAGGGATACTGGTTTTAATACTCCTCGATAGTAAAAACTTTAGAAAAAGAAAGAAAACACGGGTTCTTCTTTGTTTTTTACTCTAGCCGGTTTTATTAGAGATTGTAAATATTACAACAAATAATTTGTAACTTATAAATTATAACTATATGTAAAGAATCATAAACAAGTAAAGGAACATTTTATTTATTTAAATCACAAAAAGTGTAAGTATCCTATTCAGTCTGTGGTACTTATACAAGTTTTTAAAACGTGATCTTAAAATTTATAATGCATAAATTTTAGTCATTAAGCCTGAAACGTAATTTAGTGTAAAAATTACCAGTTGTCGAAAACGCTCTTTCCGCATATACGCTAGTTCGTGGTGCTATTAGTGAGATGTGGGCGATATACTCTTTACAAGTATTTACATCTAAATCCCTCATATTCAAATAAATCGATTTCTCTTCGGATGGTTTTGGGCATAACTGATTTCCGTATTGTATTTTTGTTTGTTGAAATTTTTTAGCTGTCGCTAATTCTAATTTTTGTTCAAGAGACAATTCTTTTTCACTATCGACATAGTGTCTTCATCGTCTTCGATAACTTTACCAAATTCTTCTGAATGTAAACAGGTTTGTGGGTAAAAAATTTTAAGAAAATTTACTATAAACTTGATCAAGTTTGAATTGGTTAGTCTCTTTTCTTCTTTTTCATTTTTAAGATCATTATAATTATGTAAATGCCGTAAGACATTTCCTATTTCGGTATGCCTTTCTTCTGTGCGATTTTTCAATGTAATGCATAATTCTTCAGATAGTGATATGTGCTGTTCTTTCAGTGACTACAACATGAAATTTATTGTTGTATTAGTGTTAATAAATTAGAATCTCTCCGCCTTATTACCTAGCCAGTTTTATTGAAAGTAGAGCTGATACAGTTATGGATATTAAGTCGAATTCACTATAAGAAAGATTAATTTTCATGTTTAAGTCGGTTATTGCTTTTGGGATTGGAGTTTTCAGTTTCAAAAATCGTTCCATTATTAGGAGTAAATTGTTCCAACGTGTTTCATAATCTAATATTAACATATGTCTGTTTCTAGAAAATACCGAAAAAACTGTATTTAAACTTGTGAATACCGCAATTACAAAATTACACAGTTGGCTCAAAATACCGGTATTCGGTATCCCGGTGTACCGATATTGCAATCCTTTTTTGAATAATAGGTTCTAGAATATTAGCTTCAGTCTGATAATAGGCTCAGTATCCTATTATTTTTGGAATATGCATTCGTACGCTATGTTTGAAGTTATTTTTTAATATGCATGCACTCTCCATTACTTTTAAAATCTTTTCCAAAAGTATGTTACATTTATAACATATTCCCTGAATGTTATTGTTTTTGGAATGTATTGCACGACACTGCTTCTTTTGAGTTTCTCCCATTCTCTTATTATTTTAAAAAAAGATTAATTTTTCTATTAGAAATATTTTTGAAGTGGTTTTCAAATCAAGAGAAAAACAAAACATTAGTTAAAATATCCTTTTTTTTCAATGACAGCAATATTTTGCATATGAAATGAATATTCTATTATCAGTATAGTAAAAATGTAACAATTATTCTAGTAATATATGAACTTGAGCATTAAAAGTTTCAAAATTTTAACACTTTTTTCTTTTGAAAAAAGTTACGATAAAAAAACTTAATTCCGGAGCACAAAATAAGCATCAATGTTTGTACTGATTGGTTTATTGTTTATTGGCGTCGCACTCTGAAGAAAATCGAGTGTTATTCATGGTACGCTTAATCCCTTAACTGGTTTACTAACGAAAAGTAACCACAACTAATTTTCCCGTACGCTGTACAGGCAATAATATTATCTTCTTTCTATTTTTGATTTGCACATATTTTTAATTTTTATTGTGAGATTCATAATATTAGTGTTTTAAGAGATGCAGTTTGTCCATGGTACTGAAATATACTCCTCATTCGGAAGTTTCTTTATGGAGAAGGCAGGAATTTTTCATTGAAGGCATGAATTTAGATTCTTGAAACTATTCAATAAAGAACAGGGATTGGGAAAGTAATGTGCAATATGTTTCTTGAGACGTAATGAAAATGGAAAAGTAATCCAAAAAAGCCGATATTATCTCTGTCCCCTTTGCAATGTAAGACTTATTATTACACTATGCTTCAAATTGTATGAGTATATATATATATATATATATATTATGTATGTGCACACACACACAAAATCCTTGTTATGTGAAGGATGAGCAATAAATGCGAAGCATAAATAATAGGGGAGAGAGATCTGTTCTTAACAAAAAAACTTAACAGATTCATCTTATCTTATATTAAAAATATATAAGGCCGGGACACCTTCAGAGCTTGTTGAGCTACATTCAGAAGTACAGTGTTTGTAAGCAAAGAAACAGTTTCTACTTTTTTAAGTGTTCAGGCACCCTCTGGCGATTACAATGAGAATTCATTAGGTAATTCTTAACAATCCTCAATCATTTGGAAAAAAAATTACAAACATAAAGATTTTTTACTTGCATGAAAAAATTCTTTTTAGATATATGAAACATTCTCCAAAGTATGTAGAGTGTACTTATAAAAAGTAAACATTCAAGGGGTTTGTGTTCCACCATTATAAAATAAAGAAAAATAATGTGAAAACTGAAAAATTTGAAATTAAAATAAAATTCTTCCATTTTCGCACCTTGTTAATTATTAGGCCTAGTTATATGCAATAAAAAGTGATTTTTGTTTGGAACATTTTGGCCAAAAAAAAAATGACCACTTAAGAGGTTAAGGTGACCTAGTTTACCTCAAGGTGACGAGTGACTTGTGTCGAGAACCCTAAGCTTATCCAATGGTCTTATACGCGAGTATTCACATGTTTAACTCTACTGAACAAAATACGACACATTTTCCAAGAAGTCTATTTTTATCTGCTATGCGTAATTATATTAGGAAGCAGCAAAATTCGAAGAAAAAATAAACTTATTTATATCTCTGATTTCATTTTGTTAAATTTCAACAAATTAATGCGTTTAAAATATCTTAGTGCAATAGAATGAACAATGAAAATAAGCTTTTTTTTATTTTCACTTTACTAATATTTTAATTTAACTGAGTGGCGCAACAGCCCACTGCAGCAAAGGCCTACTGTGCTCAACTCAGTATACGTGACCTTTGACCCTGAGGTGCATGAGCAGATGTTCCAATCAGGTGGGCACTCTGACGCGAAACCTCCATTGCTTAGTCCCCAAGCATGCTTGGTGCTCAATTATCGGCCCACTGAAGAGATGAAAGGCTGAGTTAACCTTGCCCAGCTCGGTATTTGAACCTCCTACCTGTGATGTGGAAAAGCAATTCAATAACCCTCTGCCACAGAGCTTCTTACTAATACTTCAGTAAACGAATTATATACGTTTTCCTCTCTAATAACTTGATATAGATTCACATGAACTTACTTGAATAATTATTAAGTCAAATTGGTGATTCAAGAAGAAAATCAATTACATTTTACGAGTTTAATATAGAAATAATAATTATACGTTTTAAAAAATGTATGTATTGAAAAATCACCAGTTGTAACCTCACTAGTTTCTTAAGAATTTGAATATTATGTAAATAAGAGAATTACTATGCTTTCAAAGATGTATATTTTAAACCTGTTATAGTTTATTATCACCACTCTCTACAGAATATAAATAATTAGTAGATTATGCAACCAAATTAATTTCATAGCTGAATTAGTAGTTTATACAAATTGTATAAGCGCATGGAAGAAGATTAACCCCGAAAGAGCTCAGATTTTTTCGCTCACAATGTTCCAAAAAAAGCCTATTTTTTACTGCTTATAACTAAGCTTAATATTAAGAGAATATGAAAAGAAAAGAATTTAATTTTAATTTTCAATTTTAAAGTTTTCACACTTTTTTTTATTTTATAATTGTGTATGTGTTAAGCATAAAAAAACCCTAAATGTTTACTTTTTATAACTATACTCTGCGTGAAGAAGAATGTTTCATATGTACCGCTTTTCATACGTTTGGGGATTTTATGTGTATGTGCATATATAGTATATATGAACACACAATTTGAAGAACGGTATAATACTAAGTCTTGAGCATTTCAATAGGGACAGAGATGAAATCGGCTTTTTTGGATAATATTTCCATTTTCATTTCTTCTCAAGAAACAAATTGCACATTGATTTTCTAATCCCTATTTTTTATAGAATATTATGAAGAAAACAAATTCCTGCCTTCCATAAAAAATTCCCGCCTTCACCATAAGGAAAATCCCCGCGATGAGAAGTATTTCAGTACCGTGGACAAACTGCATCTTCTACAAATATACTAGCTATAATCTCACTATAAGAAATAAAAAAACGTGTAAATCAAAGATTTTTTTATCTAATAGGGCTGCGGATTGGTATTTTTACCATTGCAGACCTAGTACATCCCCAGGAACTGGTATCACTCTTTTAGAGCGGCGCCATATAGGCGGATACCAATAGCCGCAGGTAATTTTGATGGCCAGTTTCATCTACAGAGGGAGGCACCTGAGCTCTAACAATGTGAACCTGTACTAGGATTTTTAATTTTGAGGAGAGCACACAAGCCAAACAGACACTCTAGGGATCTTTTACATGCCGTATAATCATACGACATGGCCGCTGTCGATTTTCTGCATCACGAAAATCTACCGACTTGGGTTGGGGTCGAACCCGCAACCTTGGGTGCAGAATGCCACCGACAAACTACCCACCCAGCCGGCTGTAAATCAAAGATAGAAAGAAGAAAATATCAAACCGGTCGGGGCAATCTTTAGGTAGTCCATAAAGTGTACAGGCAAACTATCTAAGGAATTAAATATTATAGGCTTCTTAAAATTTTCTTAAGTAGCCTAATTGATTCACTAGTTGAACAATACTCCGAACTATACTCCTTTTTATCCCTTAATATTCAAAATATTTTTATCCTCACATGTTAGTCTTTTTTGGAATATCATTGGACCTCGATAAATTTTGTCATTTGCAAATAAAATCTGAAAAAAGGGCACACCCACTGTTCATCATTCGTATTTATCATTTCAAGGAAAGAACAATTTTGATGTCTAGACAAAAGTGAAGAATAATGGGTAATGTATTCCAATTCTGTCCTTTCCTGAGATAAGATCGATTCTCTTCTTGTTTTCTCAGCAAATAAGATGAGGAAATTATGTTTCCAGCTTTCATGTTAAAAAAATGTAATATCAAAAGTTAATTAATTCAAAATTGAGGATATCGAATATAATAATATTTTCAAAATCTTCTTTTGAACGAGAGTAAAATATTAATTTTATTAATACTGTCTCTTCTGAAGTATGTCTGTTATATTTTTATGGAATGTCGAAAACATTTACTTTATTCCAAATTTCACAATAATCTTGTCATTTTGATAATGTCTATTTCAGAAATGTAGTTTTTTTTTTAATGTAATTTTTTGCAAATATTTTTCACTTAAAAATACAACCATTTAATTAAAATGCACTACTCAAAAAAAATTAGGGAAGCATGGGGATTTTACGAAATTATGCAAATATTTCTTTTGATAAGCTCCATATGCAAATCAACTTCCATGACCTAAAAAAGCCGCCCATCCGGTATAGTGGTCAGTGAAGCTGACTGCGGTGCCGCAGGGACTGGGTTCGAATCCCGGAGAAGGCATGGATGTTTGTGTTGTAATCCTTTCTTCTGTCTGTGTTGTTTACCCCCATGTTATACGTTCGGTGGTGCACGGGGTTTTTATAAATGTTAAAAATAAAAAAAATGACCTAAAAAACAAGAAAAAGGATATAAGAGTAGAAAACATAATTTTTAGGTGCTGTTGTTTTTTGTTGTTTCAGTGGTGAAATTCAAAATTTCGATTATTGTTTTGAGAATAGATGGCTGTAGAATGCCATGATCATGTGATATGCTGGAATACATGTATTTACTAGAATCAGGGAGAACAGAAAGAACTGCAGTGGACACTGCTGAATTTGCAAGAGGTGTCATTACAAGACTGTAGAATTGATTCCAGGGAGCAGGGCATGTTCGACGTCGACCAGGACAAGATCGTCCACTGGCGACCACAGTAAATAATGACCGATATATATCCTGTTCACAGTTCGGCATGACAGAACAGCTAACGTGACTCAGATTCAAAGAAGGTTTCTTTTTGCAACGTGATGAAAGGTCTCAAGCCAAGCAATCCAAAATAGGCTTCAAACTGGTGATTTGTATGCACGTAGATCAATAGTGTGTATTCTTTTGACAGCAAGACACCAAACAGTCGGAAGAAAGTGGACTGCTGAGCATCGATATTGGAAGCAAAGTGATTGGATTCAAGTACTATTTACGGACGAGTCTTGATTCAGTTTAGAGTGTGACATCAGACATGTTTTGGTATGGCGAGAAAGGGGTATTCGAAGTACCCAATATTCGTTCAGGAAATATCCCATTACAGACAGGATGATTTGAGGGTATGGGCTGAAATTAACATAGGTGGACATACTAACCTGCATATCATTCGAATCGGCAATTTGACGGCTCAAAGGTTTGCAGACAAGATTCCGAAACACCAAGTCGTATCTTACGTGGCAGTCATTCGTGATTCCTTTCTTTTAATGGTGGATAAGGCCAGATCTCAAACAACTCGTTTTGTGAATCTAAAACAATACAGCCTCTGTGGAGTTTCCAGCTTGATCTCTTGATATTAATCCAAAAAAGCATGCTAGGGACACACTCGGACAGGCATTGCTGCAAGACTAAGGTCTTATGTTATTGTCCAAGACTTGAAGACCGCACTTCGTAAAGGTTGGAACATTATTCCCCAAAGTCTGATCAATGACCGCATCCATGCTAAACATGTGTGTGGCGGTCATAGCAGCATGAGGGGGACCACACACCATACTAAACAATCTGTATTTTTTCCAACTAATCAAATTTTTGCCATTTACACGTAACCAAATTGTTGCCCTAAGGCATAATTTCATGCTCTTTATACCATTCAAAAGAATTAAAGTTCACATTTAGTAGGGGGGGGTGCTTCTTTTTTTCTGTATTACGTTTTGTGACATCTGTATTCTTTACTTTATGCCTATGCGTGGCCACCGCGCAACGGTTTCTTCAGGTTTCTACTTGCTCCTTTAATTTTTTTTTTGAGCGGTGTTTAATATTAGACAAAATAATTAAACATTTTACTGACTTCGAATTCAGTGCATTTGATCATTTTACGCTTATAAATACTTTAACAAGCAATTTAAACACAAAATTCAAAAAAAATTGCATCATGCTCTACAAATTAAATTCACATATAATAATAAAGTAGGGAGTATGAAATGGTGATTTCGGAGTTTTCTCGGAAATTTTTATTACATAGAAGACAATGTATTGTGAGGGAAGTGCTCTCTTTTCCCTTAGTGTGGGGAGGTCGGAAGGAAGCCTAGCCATATTTCCATAAAATATCAATTTATTTACAGCACAAAACACAACATTAGTTCAATCAACCCAAGTTAAGGGATGCACCCATAAATATGAGGACAACTAACGAGGTACGGGAGATATGAGAAGACTTTAAATACTTAATACACTTTCTTAATTCAACAGTTTTTACTTCTTAGCTATCTAATCTAGATTCAATCTCAAGTGACAGATCGTCACCTTATGTAATACACTTATCAATTACTAAATACCCGCGCCTCACATTCAGTTTGATTAATCACTGTTCCACTAGTAGTCTACCTTACCTGTCTATTTTAACCTGAAAGCTTAGACTATATATAGACAGCCTTAATTTGCATGTTCACGTTCTCTTCTTCGGAGGAAGCTTTCTAATAAAATAATTTCTAAGTACCAAAAGTTCTCCAAAAGTATTGTTAGTGAGAAGATCTCGGATAGAGCCGCCATAGTGTAATGAAAAGTATATAGCCTAAATTTCAATATAGATTCTCTAATATCCAGTAAAATCCCGTTTTGAAAATCGGAACATCGAAATAAAACAGGAAAAATACTTCGACAGTTGAAAAATAAAACAGGAATTCACGTTTACCTCGTTTTCAAAGAGTTAAAAAAGATTTGATAACCAAACTATCTAAAAAGCTACCAAAAGGTATTTAACATCGCCAAGGTCAACTAAGAAAGTTTGTCATATAAGACAGCTATCGAATCAAAAATAGTCACATATGGCATGTAACTTATGCTTCATTTTAATCAAAAGTTGGCAGAAAAAAATAATAATAACTTGCGTATTATACTATCGATGAACTTCGCCAAATCAAAAGGTTGATTGCCAAATGTTGTTATCACTATTTTTATAGTGTTCTGACATTAACGGAAACGGTTTCCTATTTTGGCTGCAAATTGCTTCATTTGGCGATATCTTTTGATTTGGTGAAATTGATAGATGGTATTAAATGAAAGTACCAATAACTTTAATATTCTGATTAAAAAATCAACATTTGACTTGTAATTTTTCCTTTTTTTGTTTGATTAACAACAACAATCTCAATGTTGAAATTAAAATAAATACCTTTGTTTGCGGACACCTATTGATTTTGAAATTAGCAATGACGTAAGCGAGACAAACTTTGATCTCCATAAGTGCGAATCTCATTCCCACACAGTTTCTAGGTCCAGCTCCAAAAGGTAAATAAGCGTATGGCTCAATCTTGGAGCGTTCTTCAGGCTTGAATCTGGAAGGATAAGTATAAAAAGGTCAATACATTTACTGCAAGTCGAAATTGATTCGCGAAAACTGCATTGGCGTTTATATTGTTGAAATTGAAAAGAAAAACATACAAATATAGAAAACATACTAAAGTATTCTTAAGAATTCTTATTAACGCTACACTAAGGTAATAAGATTGTGAATTAGACAAAAATGTAACAAAATGCGTTTCAAAATTTTCTCAAATTACACTTTTTCTTCAATTTTTCTTTACAAATTTCAGTTTAGGTTATATGAGTTTTTCAGAATTTATAAGTCCCGTTTGTCTCTTCCCGAAGTTCATCAAAACTTACCAAAGAAATGACCTTTGAGAGAAAAATATCTTTAAAAAGTTTGAATTAAAATTCTAGTAAATTCACCATGTTGAACTTCCTAATTGAATTGATTAATTTAATTGTGAATTCGGTTTATTTCATAACACCTTTTACTTCCAGGTTATTATACTTCCAATCGAATTCAACCAAAAATTAAAGAGGAAAAGCTTTTATGAACTTAATTTTTTCCGCTGTATTTTAAGAATTTGAAAGCTTAGTTGAGTTACCTAATATCAAATCTTTAAGCAATATTAAAAATACATCCAGTGATTCGAAAAAATATGAATGAAAACATCTTTATTCATTTTTAGTATACTCGATTGTATATAATCAAATAAATTCTATGATTAGATATGAGAAGAAAGTTCTTATCTAAAGTTCCATGGTATTAATAGTAAAATTACAAGTTGAAATTGAGTCTTATTCGTTCTATTTTTTAAATATTTTATACGTCAACAATAGGGCATTTGATACATGCTATTTACATGCTATGGCTAGCTTTTATGACATCCGATTCGAGGGGCGTTCCGAAAGTAAATTTCGTCATTTTTCCCACATGCAAACTTTATTGCCCAAAAATGTTACACCATAGCATTATTATCTATACTCCTTGCTCTATTTTTTTACATAGTCGCCATTAAAACTGAGGCATTTGTCATTGCTTACATTCAGTTTGAAGAAACCTCTCTTTGGTAAAACCAGAGCTTCGAGACAGAGAACCGGAATTGAACCGAAAAACGGAAAAAACCGTTACTTTGGTCGGAATGAAAACCGAAAAAGAAATATCGGTTTATTTCGGTTCGATATATCGGGTGTTTATAAATAAACTTGAAATTTGCGAGCAGTTTATAGCAAAATCTGTACAGCGGAATTGCATGAAAATTGGGTAATGGCAAAATGAAGTGAAGGGAACTTTATCTAGGGGGGAAAAACAATGAGTTTCGAAAACCATCCCTGGGCGGCGTATCACAGCTTTATTGAGAACATATAAATAATCTTCAAAAGTTTACAAAACTTGCTCGGTATGCTATCCCCCATTGTCTGCTACCATCTGGAAACGTGAAATCTCATGTTCGACTATTGAAAGCAGCATGAACTGGGGAATGTCACACACATAGAATGTTACACTATGTTTTCTTTAAGGTCGGATAGAAATGTGACGGGATCATGGTAGACCATGGCTTTGAGGTATTCCCACAACCAAAAGACGCAAAGAATCAAGTCGAGGGGGGGGGGGTCTAGGAGGTCAAGCTGTAGGAAGATGAAGGCTGATGATTCTGTTGTCACCGAAATGGCGGTGGAGCACTTATTTCACACAACGGGCAATGTGTGGAGGAGCACCATCCGGCATAATCAATGTGATTGTATCATATCGCCTTGTCTGCCGCTTCCAAATGATAGCAGATAAATGTGGACAACATATTGAGCATGTACGTAAATTTTTTTATATTATTCAAATGTTTTCAATAAAGTTATGATACGCCACCTAGAGTGATTTTTGAAACTCATTGTTTTTTACCTCGATAAAATTACCATTATTTCATTCTGCCGTTACCCAATTTTTCATGCAATTCCGCTGTATAGATTTTGCTATAGACTGCTCTCAAATTTCAAGTTTATTAGCGGACACCCGGTAGCTTCAATCATTTTGTTACAGTAACCAACTTATCAATATTTTCTAATTTAACGTCAACCACATAATTATACCATAATTACGTGTACTTTGCTTCTCAATTTCCTGTGTTTTAATGTTCACTAGTACATTTCTGTTTCTGTTTCGCATGAAACTCCTTGTAGAAGGAAGATTTAATTGCTGAATAAGCTAGAAACATAGATGATTTTTTGAGAAAAAATAACAGTTTTAGTTACATTTTTCACATCTCAGCATGCGATCATCTACGGATGTTTGTATGGACGTGTTAGATAGACAAACCAGAATATTCTAAACCAGTTGTTAAATGCGATTTTGATAATAGATAACAATGCCAATGCTCGCCGTTCTCTTTTCACCGCTCGTATCATACATACTGGTTAATTGTATCAATTCCAATAGTGTAAAACTAAAAAAAAAAAGAATGAAATCTAAATTTTAATAGAATTACATTTTTTTACGATAGAAATAATATTTTTAGTGCAAATAAAAATATGCATAAAACAAAATTATTCATTCAGAATGAACCAAAACCATTATTTTTCCGGAACGAAAACCGGAACTGAACCGATATATTTTTTTTAGTTGAACCGAAAACAGAAACGAAAAAAAAAATTACGGTTTGAAGCCCTGGATAAGACTTAGTGCCCTTGCGATGCCGCACAGCCTGCTTCACCTCGACTCTGATATGGAAGGGTTTTTTCCACAAAGGTAAACTTGGATACTTTCACGTCATTTAGGTGACCTTTTTTTCTGAGGTAGTGGATTCTAATGAGGTGAAGATTCTAAACAGGAACTCATTCCTACCCCCCGGTACCCTTTTTCTTTTTCTCACACACATTTTAGTATCCCAAAACGTCACGGATCATGTGATGGACCTGGGCACAAGTAATGTGCAGCGCGGACACCACTCTGACACCGTTATGCGCTTGTCCACCAACACCTTGCCCTGTACTCTAGTAATGTTGTTTTTATTTGTGGATGTGAAAAGACACCAACTTTTTTTAATTTCATCCTCGATATTCCGCCTTCCTTCATTGAACATGCAACCCCAGCGATCACTCATTTGACGAGACATGAACTCTTCACCAAACACTATCTGTAGACACTCATAAAAAACTGACGCACTACTCTCACGGATCCATTCCCAACCAGTTAACAGCACGCACTTCTAGTAGTGGCAATGTTTTCAGTGCACGTCTGCCTACCATCGTGATTTGTAACCAAATACCTTCGGGCACGCCAGTCTGCTGCTACTCTGTTTCCTTCGGAGCTCTACACATGAATCATTCCTCCTACTCTGACGCTGCTTTCAGCAAAGAAGGAAGTTTTTAATGTGATTGATTTTTTTTCTTGTTATACCATTTTTCCATTCAAAAATTCCCATTCTTATGAAACATTCCTCGTACTTTTAGAGCAATCTTTTTTCCGATACGAAATGGGAAAATAATATTAGTAAAAAAGTGTTGTTTCTTAAAATAATTTGTAAATATATGGAAATCTTCAGAAATTATTTCAAATCAGTTTTGGTGGCATAATATAAAAAGCATAACTCAAACACATTCGTGCTTCTTTAAATAAAGAATCAAATTTAAGAAAAAATCGATGCTGTTAATCTAACGTTTCTCAAATAGTGGGACGCGTGAGCTTATCGAAGAGTCAAAAGTAAAAAATAACTTTAAAAAATTATTAATTTACCAAAAAGAAGCAAACAAAATACACATTCTGCCACATTTACACTGATATAATACACTTATACTTACAGTACTGCAGAATGTATTTGATAATTAATTTATCAATACTAAGATAAGAACACGTTAACTAATTACTAGAGATTTCCATAGGCTTGTCGTATACAAAATTATAAACAAAACTAAATACTTATCTTGATAATTTGTGCGGTTTGTAATTAAATTCGTATTGTAGCTTTAGCGTTGCAGTACATCATTATTGCATTCAGTACATTGTTATTGTACGGAGAGGGCACGTTGAAAATTATGATTGAAAATTGGGTCGAAAACATTGAAAGTTTGTGAAAAGCACTGTGTTAATCAAAACTGAAAAAGGGAATAATTGATTAACAGCTCTTAGTGCCCATGGTTTTCTGATAGTTAAAAACAGATTTTTTCAGCTCTTAGTTTCAAAAAAATGAGTTAATTTTACTTAATTTTATAATAGTGTTTTGAAAGTAAAATGGAGCAAATTCTTCAAAGAATCGAGATAAATAAAAATTCATTAGATATTCATTAATATGACAAATGTGAATTAAAATGTTCATGCCTATATTCAATCGTTAATGAATGTGATCTTAGGCCTACTCATTAATATACCTTGGAGCTTAAAATCGTAAACATAGTGTGAATATTTTCATTAAAAAGCTACTAAAATTCTTAAGTATTTTACAAAGCAACTTTTTCTTAGATCCAAGATTCTTTTTTAAATCGCATTCCTTTTACCACTAATGTTATTTAAAGTTATTTCTTTTCATAATGTTCATTAAAAGCATGAAAACTTTTTTTTTTTTGCTTAATTAACAGGAAAGTTTAAATTCAGATTGAAAATTCTGTTCAGCTGCAGAATAACTTTATATAGTTGATGTGACCCAATTTAATGAAAAATAAAAATTGGGGGACATTTTGTATTAGGTTAATGGTTTACTCTATAATACAAAAACTGTGCTATAGAAATTAGCTATATGTTGTGGTAGAGTATTATTTTTAATCTGGAGAGTAAATTAATAAGCGATGCGTTCTGCGATAACATTTCTTATGATTTACAATAACTATATTCGAACATTTTACAAATAGTTTGTCGAAAATTTACTTTACACATGTCTATCTACTGTATTATTTCGAGAACCAAATATGAGGGTTTCTTAAAAGATAATAAAATTTAAACATTTTAACATTTTTATTAATATAAATAAGTCAATTTACACCTGTCATTCATATTTGATTTAATAATATCTGAATTTAGTAACACAATTTGATATTATTTAAGACTTAGATAAACGAAATTTATTTGAAAATTAGAGGAATGATTATTTTTATACCTGTCTGGATCAAATTTTTCCGGATCTGCAAATAGTTCTGGATCTCTGTGCATGGCATAAGCGGGAACAGTGAGGATCATTCCCTTAGGTATGGTGATTCCTGTTTCTCCTAGCTTATAATCAGATACGGCCAACCTTTCAAGTCTAGAATATATTTTAATCCATTATTTTGAATCTGATATGTACCTATTTGAAATACTTTTTTATATGAATTTTAAGTTATCAAAAAAATCCTTCTATAAAATATTTTTCGCAATTTATTTTTAGAGAAGAAACTTTTTAGTCATTAAAAGTTATGCGTTTTATTATAAGATTATTTTACTAATACAGAAGGTCGTTCACAATTTATGAAACGATTTTGATAGATAATTTTTGTCAACAAATACAGTACTTTTTGAGGAGATTTGCTTATATCCGATAGTCATGATTCCTGACAATAGCTCTAGCTCGAATTTTTCATGAAAATAAACTTTTTCTTAGTACTGTCATCTATTCATCTTGAAAAGCTTTTTAAAGCTCGTAAAATGTTCTTGGATGCCGTTTTCAAAGGGCTCATTTTAATAAACCGAAAGCACTTAAGGGTATTGCAGAATTATAGGGTGATTTTGCACGTATTTCATTAAATGGGATACACTTTATTCCTGTTTCCGATTTTTTCTTATCTAAATAAGTGGCAGTTGTGCGTGTGTGTGTGTATGACTTAAAGGTGGAACTAGAGGATTTGTCCATATGAAACTCAACTGTATCAATGCCCTTACCTTATAAAGAAATTCCTTCATCAATAATTGGTTCTAAAATATTCCGTTAATAGCAGAGAGAATTAATTTTGGTATTACTTGAGACTTTTTTTTTAATTTGCCGTTGTTATAAAATCCTGCACTAGTAACGCTGACTGCTGTGCCTTAGGGCATGCGTTTGAATCTCAGAGAAGACACGGATGTTTGTAAATGTATTGTACCTTTCCGGCATGGGGGTACTCTAAATAGCCGTCGAGCCGGAAGTCCTCTCGTGGGGTTGGTGGATGGGGAAGAGAAGTAGAAGGCCCCTCATCTTTCCCGAGTGTGTTTTCCCTCAAAATTGGGATGGAACCGAGCAAAATCGTACTGTCCCATGCATGGTGCTCAAGGCTACGGCCAACGACAGGCGTACGTGTGAATGAATTGTGATGAATTTCGTGGACCTGGATCTGACGCAGTAGAGATCAGGTGACATAAGAAACAACAACAGAAAATCCTGCAACTATCATGAATCCCAATGGGATTCTGTGCACTGACGAAGCCATTTCGTGCAGTCATTATTGTCAGTTGAGCAATATAGAAAATTTGTCTTCTTTTATTACATTCCCTTCAATATACCCATATCTCCTTCAATGTTACCATAAGTTTCCATTTTTCAACACCTAAGGGTTTTTTACATAATTTTCTTCAAATGGCTTTTCTTTCAGCAATATATTTTTAAAAAGAAGACGAACCTTAGGTTTAAAAATCTGTTTTAACTTTAAATCCTTATGAGTGAATTTAATAACAGTTCCGGAAGGCATTCATAGATTCGATGCAATGAATCTTTGAGTTAGAAGATTTTTATTTAGGATCAGAGACATCACTTTCTTGATAGTTGCCTGCGGTTGAACAGTCTTAAAATGAAGTTAAGGGGTCATTTTTTTCATTTTTATTTTCTGCTAGACGCTTTTTCCCTTTCAAATTTAATACATTATAAATACCTTTGATTAAATGCAATAACTGAATTTTTTACACACCTTTTTATTTTGTTAATTCGAAAGTGGAAAGTGTAATTACGTAACCTTCGAGTCATATATCATATTTATAGGAGCCCTTTTTAAAATAAATATTTTACTTGACATACCAATCGAAAGAAAACTTAAACAGACGATTATTCTGAAGTTGCCAAAGTTTTATCTCAAAATGCAAACAAGAAAATGAATTACCTAATCGTTTCCATAAAGTGTGAACGACCTTCTGTATTTACTTATAATATTTCTCTTATCACTGATCTATTAATTATAATAAAATATCATAAGTAAATACAAATATTACTAAAATAATTTTATAAGCATAATCTTATACTTAATCTCTTATATATTTATTTCAAAAAATAAAATGTATTTGAAAAATGCTCTGATTTTTGGGACTTTTTCGTACCTTACTGCTGGTGGGAAAAGACGCAGTGTTTCGGAAATTACATTGTCGAGATATTTCATTTGTTGCAGAGCTTCATATGTCAATTTACCCTAAAAGAAAACACAGAGAAATTCTCTTTGAAAAATGTCATATTATCATACGAAAAATCAGGCTTATATTTCTATTAGTAGACTGTATATATATGTTACCCCAGGAATGCTTCGATTTGATTTCAAAATTCGAAACTGTTACAGTTTGCAAGCTCTTATGAAAAATGAATCGATTGCTTTTATATTTGTAGAAAATAAAAATACAGACCACACACACTTCTTAGCTTTTTATACAATACCATACAACTGCAATTTATAAAAAATTTATAATATATTAAAGTCGGAGATCATAATAAGTCCAATAAAATAAACTTTCTTAAAATTACTAAAATTACTTTTCATTTTATGATTATTGTAACTTTCGACTCTATTACTCATATGGGGATCTTTTGCAGGGATATTTTCCTTATAGAGAGGAGAGATATTCTGTGGGAAAAAGAGAAATAACATAGCTGGCCAAGTAAAATTTTGGTGTCATAAACAGGTGTATTGTGTGTCATCTATTATTATCTTGTGGAAAAATTACAGGGGGACAAAAAAGGGCATAGAAATGGTAGTACAATGCTGTTTAATATTTCTACATACCTTTAAGCACTAAGTTTTACTCAATTTTTAAACAAAGGAGTTTCATGAAGGAGTCAAAAATGGAGTGTACCATAACGCTCTAGACCAGGCATGCCCAACCCGTGGCCCATTTGAAGACTTTTTGCGGCCCAATTGAAGTTTCTAACTGTCTATATTATTTTAGACATTTGGACTATGGACAATGGAATAAAAAAAATCCTGTTTTGACACACCCTCACCTCTCACTATTCAATTTTTTTCAGAAATAATTTTTCCCCTTACATTTGACTAAAGAAAATAAGAAAATGTTTAAATATTTTAGCTCTATTTAATTTAGAGGTAGAATCAGCACCTCCAAATTTACAAATGGGGCTAATAGAATTACAATCAAGCACCGAACTAAAAAAGCCTGTGCGAAGGGAATAAGATTGAATATTATCAAAAATATATCCTCGAAGATAAATTTCCAAATTTAAAACGATTGGCTATGCGCATTGTATCAGCATTTGGAACTACTTATCGCAGCAAGTCATTTTTTCCCAATTTAAACCTGATAAAAAAACAAACTATCGCAGCAGGTTTTGCTTGATGAAAACACAACCCAATCAACTACGATTGATGTGGGGGGAAAATCTCATGCAAAATGCAAACACAAGTGTCACATTAATTGCAAGGAAATAAAATATTTTAAATAATTTGTTAATTTATTTTAGTACGTGCCCCACCTCAGTTTAGTAAAATTTTATTTGGCCCACCAACCAATTTGGGTTGGACACCCCTGCTCTAGACCTTGATGCGTCCTGAATGGCTAGGAATAATAAGGACAGGATACTCATGTTTCCCTGGTGAAAAATATCAACTTAGTAAGAATAGAGACTTCATTCAAGAATGACGGGAGACAAGACGAGAATGAATATATAGGTACATAACATAAAACAGTGTAACAATTTTAGCAGCGCCATCTGTTGGCGTTTACACAAAACTAATACACGTATCAAACTACACAACATTTAACACCTGGATCATGAGGTGATTTTCAGAATACAGTTGGACATAGGTTTCATCTCTTTAAGTCTATTCGTTCCAGTTGACGCAGTATTAAACTAATAAAATACGTCATACATGGTGGTAAATAGGTGAGAGAAGTAAAAGGTGCGTGAGTCACACACTTTCAGCACAGTCACTCACTCTCAGAAATCTGTCAATGACCTTATAATTTGTTCTACAAATTGCATTTCGAATGATTGACTACACGAATCTGGTGCTAAGACAATCAATTTTATTATCTCTCTGCTACGTTTTGTTCCTAGGTTTTGTTGGATCACTACCATTCTGACAACATCATGATGCCCGTTTTATATTATACATCTAGCTACATATTTTCTTCAGCTCCTTAAAAAGCATATTGTCCAGCTAGGACACTTGATCTCCCATCTACACAGCCCATTTGGAACCCAATAGGAAGGCACTATCCAGAAATGTTACCGATTTAATTCAATAGTTCGGTCACGGCAAAAACTCCTTTACAATACCATCCAAGAGCTGTATCAGTTTCAGCCACGGCACTCCACATATTGCATCCAGGTTAGAGTTGCACTAAGAGGCTATTGATTTCCTCACTTTATAGAAATCAAACTCTCTGGAATAAATCCTCCAATTTTCTCAGATTGTAATTATTTCTTTTTTTATGAATGTTCGTCCTATCCATTCTTTTTGTAAAAAATTCAACAACTCCTTTATGGTGCTTCGATTTACATGCCTTGTAATGAGCATCAAAATTCAATCTTAATGAAGTGTTTGTTCATCATTTAAGGTTAATTGGTCTGTATTGAAATATGTACTCATGCCAGGACGATTTCATTTCACAGGTATTTTAGAAACAAGAATACTTACTCTTGAGCTTTTCAGAGTAGTAAATACTTCTTCATGAGCTTTTTCTTGAACATCCTGGTTCAGGGCTAGCATGTAAGATGCGAAAGCAAGTGTGGATGCTGTTGTGTCGTAACCAGCCAGGAAGAAGATCACGCACTGAGCCACCAGTTCATCCAATGAGAGATCTAAATGAATTCATATATACAGAAAATGAGGAATACCATTGCAATCAAGCATTTAAGTGAAGTTTATGTAGAAATTCAGCAAAATATTTTTAATAATGGAATATATAATAAACCAGAATTAACCTTACTTTGACAATTTATTACACTGTTAAAGAACAATTTACTCTCGTTTAATGAATGGTATACAGCAGGAATGTCAAACTCTGGCCCGTGACCCGCAACGTACATTTTTGTGACCCGGTCATATTATATATTGGTCCATAACAATATATAATAAAATAACAAACCGACGTAATAAAAATGAGATAGATAGAATTCACTATTTTTATAAATTATGCTGTTTTGCTATTATTAAAAAAATGTGTTTGTGAGGGGGAGGCTCAGCTGAATCTAAAATAGAACTTACAATTCGTAATATTATATGAGTTGACATATGTGGTATACAGTGTTATGTCTGAATTATAATTATACATAGATTGTGTATTATTCACTATTGCACAAATCATACGTACATTAAGTAAATTTTTATGCATTAAAAATGATTTTTATAACCATTTGGATGAAAATAGTCATGAAAAGTATTAATCCGCAGTTTCACTTACGATCTGTTAGTTGGAAAGGAAATCGCGGTCGAATATCGAAGCGATGTACTTATGGGAATTGAAGCTTTTATCAACAAATTTGGTCCACTTTACAACAGCGCTGTTTGATGCAAAATAAAAATACAATATGGCAAAATAAAACTAATTGGTGCTTACTTTTTTTGACGACCTCTTTGAATACTTGATGATTGGTGTTGACTCCCCCATAAACTGATGTCATGTCATCACTTTCTTTCTCGTTTAACTCTGATTTCGGATCTTCCGAAATTTCTTTCGTAGTATCCATCAAAAGTTGCAGAAAGTCATTCCTCGTCTGAAAGTTGAAATTATTGCAATGAGTAATAAAATTTAACATCTATGATTAGCACGATCCCTTTGGAAAATGAATTAAAATAAGAATATCTTTTTAAAGGTCTTATATATTATTCCAAGTTTGCTCACTCAGCCATATACACTCATTGCCATATAAATTTGAACATCAAGAAGAAAAGAGGGTATTGTTATGAAACTTTGCATGAAAGTACGTATCAGGCAGATATGTACAGGGATAACTGCTCCCATAACTGGTGTGTAGTGTGCTCGTCATCAAGCCACATACAGCACCTTCACTACGGGCCTTTATGTCAATCCGTACATCGCAAGGCGCCTGGTTGAAGGACAGTTGCTATCGTGGCACCCATCAATTTTGCTGCAATTGACACCCACTGGAGTGAACCGCGTTTGGAGTGGTGTCGTGGTAGAAGGAGGTGGACTGCTACAGAGAGGAATCAAATCATCTTCAGCGACGAATACAGATTCAATTTGGGGCAGTGATGATAATCCTGTAAGTGTGTGGAGCACCCGGAGTGAACGTCTCAACCCTTCCTTCGCTGTACAGTGACACACCTCTCCCGCAACTGGTATAATGGCATGGGCCGCCATCCATACGACGCACAGGCTACCCTAATATTGAACTATGGTATCATGGTAACTTAGAGGTATGTTTGTAACATTCTTCAGACACATGTATTTCCACTCATGGAAGGGCTTCCAGGAGTCATTTTTAAAAGGACAACACATAGCAAGGGTTTCGAAGGTCTGCCTTCATCACATTTCTACCCTTCCATGGCCTAGTCGATCCCTAGATTTATCCCCGATCCAGCATATCTGAGATTATTTAGGAAGGCGTTGGACAACCTACAAGTTTAGTCGAATTAGAAGCGCGTAAAAGGCAACTGTTGAACGAGATGTCACAGGACATCGTACGGGACTTGGATGCCTCAATGCTTGATCGTATCACTTAATGCATTCATGCTAGAGGTGGCCCAACAGGATAGTAAAACCTCCATTTATTTGTAATTTGTAATGGGTTTTCTTCTATTCACATTGTAACTATTCCTGGTTCAAAACTATATAAAAGCTTTTTTTTTTTCATATTTTAAAGCACTCAATTGAGCTGAAGTTTTCTATACACGATTGTTTTGGATGAAAATACGATAATTTTATTATAATGAATTAAAAATTAATTGATTAAAGCTAATTATTTTTAAATGATTACAGATACAGCCATTTTAGTATAATTTTTAGCGACTTCGTTCAAAAATTTAAAAGCTTTTTTCTCACATATTAAAAGGCTCGATTAAGCTGAAAATTTCTGCACATGATTGTTTTCGGATGACAATGCAATAATTTAACTATAATTAATAAAAGTTAATGATCCAAACTACTTACTTAAAATAATTAAATTTTACGCATACCTCCAACATGAGACAGTTGAATATTGAAACCAGCAAATCAAACTATCCCTCGTAAAATTAAATTGTTAAAACTAATTATTGATTCAATTCAATTAGACTAAATGTTCCTTTTCCTTCTTAAAGCTTAAGGTGTAATAAATTATGTTATACAGTGTGAAGTGTGATAAAAACCCTTGTTTAAGAAACTTAATTTTTACTGGTGTTATTTCTACAATAAATGATCATTTTTTTAAATTTTGTAATCAGTTGCTCACATCAACGTTGTACTTACGAATGCAAAATTTTGTTTTACTCTAACAACTCTATCTTAGGGCCCAAACTTCTATGGCACTGAGTGCATAAATATATATATGACTTTATTTTCATTATAATACTTTAAAACACATTTTAATAATATATTCATTTATGTAATATTTTTAGTTATCCTTATATTCTTATGTTTAAGACACAGTACTTTCTTGCTTCTTTAATAAAAGCATAATTGATATTTTTGTAACTTGAAATACCTCATTAAATTTCCTCCAAACTACATTTAACAATGTGTTTAGAGCATTCACCTAGTTATTTTACGTTAAATGTTCATTGTAAATGACTCTACTATAACTATTTTATAATATTTAAATTAATATATCAGGAGTCTGGATAATATTTATCTGGAACAAAGGTCAAGCATAAGCATTCTTTACTCTATTCGTCTATATTTACGCAGAAAACTAAGTAGAGATCTTACCTGACCTGTCCTTTTCCTTTCCTCTATTATTTGCAAAGTGACATCTCGAAAAAAATGTGTAGCTTTGGGCGGGAAGATGGATACTTTCAGCAATTTCACCAACTTGGGAAGTAAAACTGTAAACACATAACATTTTTACTTAAATTGAAAAAGTTACTATTTCTCGTTATATAATACAAAAGAGCATTATTATAAGGTTCGGAATCTTGTGTTCTCTCTTAGTTGGAAACTTACAAAAGCAAGGTAATTTTTCACAGAATATCATCATTTGTGTGCTGCGTTTCCTAACAGCGTTGCTAAATATACACTGGATATCATAAATTAAGGAAAAATCGCAAAAATGACGATAACTCAAAAAGTTATGTGTAGAATTAAATGAAACTTATACACATTATACAACACATGGATAGGTATAAAATAGCAAAATAGAAATCACCCAAAACTGGTAGTTTTATAGAAATTAGCACATGTGTTCAAAGAATTAGGAAGAAAAATACCTTTAATATGGGGCACGATCCACTTGAGAAGCAATACAGCTCATGCAGCAATGTATGATGCTTCCAATTATATGCAGTTTATTAATTCTGTAGGAAATGTGAGCCATTGCTCTTCCAAGGCAGTTGAAATCGAGGCTTGGGTGTTAAGAGGGGAATTCAGAGCAGCTACACATTGTCTAGGTGTGTCCAAACATATTCTATAGGGCTGAGATTTGGTTATCGAGCTGACCACTGTATGTACTAATTTGTTTACTGCTCAAGATAAACATCCACAATTTGAGGCCTTTGTGGTCTTGCATTACCATCCTGTAGCACGAATGTATCACCTATTGGCCCAGCATAAGGGAGCACATAAACATTCAGGATGTCATCTCTATAGGTTTAAGCTTAATATTTCCACGGAAAAAGACATGGAGGTCTGTGTGTCCATCCAAAGGGATACCACCCCAAACACACAGACACTTTCTTATTTGCATGCATTTCTTTAACGGATATGTCATCGATGAAAACGAGTTCCAGGTTCTCTTCAAACGAAAATACGTCGACTATCATTTTTGAGGTTAAATCTAGACTCATCCGTAAAGGGAACAGCCCACCATTGATCGCACGTCCAGTGAACATGTTGACATGGCCACTGAAAACGTTCCCACCTATGACATAATGGGAGCAAGACGCAAATGTCTGGTTGTCTCGCATGAAGACGACGTTCGTAAGGCCTTCTACCCACGGTTGATCTAGATGCCAACCTTCCGCAGCTTGCAGTGAAGGAAGATCTGAGTTCTGCCAGAGTTGCAGTTCTACTCCTTTGTGTGCATAATGATAAATATCGGTCATCGACATTCGTGGTAGCGCGTGGCCGTCTTTGACTAAAACTCCTGGATGCCGAATACGAGGTTAGAAATGGTTGCCAACATCTATGAATCACAGACGGACTCGTATTCAGTCATCCATCTAGCCACTTCTACCTGACTTTGTCCTGCCTCTAGTCTCCACGCCATTTCAGTTCTTCGGTCAAATAATGTCTGAAGGTTATAGTTACCATTTCGCTGTACCAGATTTCTAATCTCAGACACGCAGCTACAATTTTCGCCTTACCCTGAGACATCGATTTTTAAGCTCCTCACAAATAACTAATTCCGACTGAATCGCCATAATTTTGCATAATGTAATATCGTTCAGAGAGAGAGAGCTAGTTCCTCTTTTATTTACCAACATACTCAAATTTCATTCAGAATGGCTTATTTTGGGGCGAGTTAGTGTTATTTTTGTAATTTTTCCTTAATTTATGATAACAAGTGTAGTTTGAAGAAATTTTTCACTGTTTAGGTTTCAACTCTTTTAATTAAACACCACATTGTTTTAAAAAGCAGCGATAGCTTAGTGGTCATGGACGCATGGCAATGGCATTGGCATTCGGTGTTCCCATCGAATCGGAAGTTTGAGCCACATGTCATTTAAGAACCACCGTGTAGATAGACTGATGCGTGTTAAATGTGTCGTGACTGAAAGTTCTCATGCTTTGGCTTGGTGTTGAAATTTTAAGAACACCCTGCCATCCTCGTCAGTTTACCGTGGTCCAAAGTTACGAGGTTCACCGAATAGTTATTGAGCTGCTCCTAAGTGCGACTTTAGTTAAAACTGCATCTTAGAAGTCAACGTCCACCAGTTTCTAAGAGTTAGGTTGGCATGTGTTTATGATTGAAAAATTCTTGGCTAGCGATATTCAAGTGGTGTTGCTTCAGTGAATACCCCCTCGTTGAAAACCTTTGAACTTGCTATGTTTGATTGATTGATCTTCATTAACATCATACTGCGAAGCAACGCAATGGTTATCGATGACGGATGTCGCTATTTTGAACCATGGTCAAGAGACGAAGACGACTCCTGAACTGCGGCACCCCACTCTCCAAACGCTCATACCACGCCAATGGGAGGTTCCACGATGGCTCTTCAGTGACACCATGGCTCGAAACAGCGACCATGACCATTTGGCTACTGCTATTTTTCAATTCCTACTATCTCTACTAACTCTCTCCCTACACACACATATATATAATATATATGTATATATATAGTATATATATCTTGTTCACACACAAAAATTTTTAATCGTTAATAAAATACTTTCTTCATCCACTCAAGTTCAAATACAATTTTTAAACATGTAGTTGATGACACAAGTTATTAATACTGTTTTTTCAAATATTAATTCATTAATTAAATTTAAAAATTAATAAATAGTAACAAACAAAAATAATATTCCAACAGCATATATAGAACAGAAAATTGTTCATTGTGCCCCGGTAGCGCAATGGACTTCTAATTCAAAGGTCATGGGTTAGAATCTCACCTGGGATGGCCTAATTTATGAGAATGTTATTTCTTTTTTACTATACTATTTTATTAAAATAATTAAATTTAATTAATGAATATAAATAGTACCAAACGAAAAAAACATTCCAACACCAAATATAGAAAGGAAAATAGAAAATTATTACAAGCACAAAAACGCTTTCTATTTTGTCATTTAATATTGTGATTCTGTCATATGTATGTACATTTTTATATTAATTGTAACTATTTAATGAAAAGTAACTAAGATAAAATCTTTCTCTCTCTTTGTTGATCTAAGTAGGAAAAAATTACTTAATTTTTTTTATATTCTTCTTAAGGGAAAGCTTGAATTGCCAATCTGAAGTTTCGCAGAAATGCAGCTTAGTGAACTTGTAACGGGTATCCTGCCAATGAGACGAATTTGAGCTTCAAAAGACTAAATGTATATCCGCCCCTCGACACGGGAGAGCGGATTTTCAATAGTACCAGGGCTCAACATCTTTTGCAATGTTATGAGTTCGCTACCACTCGTTAACTTAGGCTTCCCTTCATAAGTCGAGGAAAACATCTTCAATGAGATATGATAAGATAAATACGTATTACACATATAATATGAATCAAAGCAAAACTTCCCTACTCTAAAATCCTTAACCGCTGTTATTTGTCAAATATAATTTCAGAAATGTTTTCCGGTAGACAATCGCACACGTTATCAAGGGAAAAAAATTTCGAGCGATTGACTTATAGATAAAAGCAAAACTGACCAAAGATTTCCTATAAAAAAAGTAGAAAAATCTGATAACTAATAATTAATTCGAATCAGTCAGTGGCAGGATATTTTTATGTTAAATTTCTTGCCTGGTTATGAGGAAATATTTAAATAATTTTTATTATTTACACACACATTTTAGTTAGTGCGCACAAATTTGCTTTTAGAAGAAATACTCACAGAACATAAGGAATCTCCAACTGATATTGATTCTGAAGACGCTTCTGGCCGTTAAAGCAAATTTGTTCTCAGGATTGTTGTGGGAGTCTATTTTGGTGGAGAAGCAAGCGCTGGCGATGACGTCCATGGTGTAAGCTCCATAAATTCTAATAGAAAAAGTGGGGAAAATTTTGATATTTATTTAGTTCTTGTTTTATATTCCTATGAGTAACAGTAAAAAAATATATAACTTATAATTCAGCAAATAAATTGTAATAATACGGGTTTTAAGGCGTATAAGGGGCAAATAGATTATTATATACACTCACTTCCAAAAGTTAAGCACGAAGATGTAAAATGCAAAAAATCAACAAATACTGCTTTGATTGACACAAAATTTGGCAGTAAAGTAGCATATATATTTATACATAAAACAAAATCAATAATTATATACAGAAATGAGAACAATATTAAATTTTTGTAAGTTATCAGATAATGTCATACTGGAGACTTAAACAGAATTATGTATAAAGTGAAAATAAACAGCATAAAATGAAAGAAGATATCAATCATTGGCATGGCCAAGTAATTTTAGCGCGTTTTTCACATGTTGTATTTTACAATAATGCAACAAATGAACTTTTTACTAACAGAAAGTAGTGTGTACTGTACTTAAAAAAAAATTAAAAATTTTAGAAAAAAAATTTTTAATTTTTAAATTATTAAATTTAAATATGATTCGGCTCATCTAGGGCACAAATGCGACCAAATGCCGAAAACACGAGGACAATCGGTTAATTATTGGCTGAGAAAAAGGTACGACAAAATATGGAACGAAGACGAAATTTGCATCCTAATAGCGCTTTTTTTACACTACGTGAAAAACGCGCTGAAAAGGACATTAATAGGGTATGTGATCGAAGCTCATCTGTATGCAAAGTTTACACCATCTGACCATGCTTTCAATTAGGTGTTCAGCCACCGCAGAATTAAGCAATCGCCATTCTTCTTGTAGAGCAGTTTCCAACTCAATAAGAGTGGCTGGAGGGGGAAAACGTGAAGATACAGCACGGCCAAGAGCATCCCAAAGATTTTTCAATGAGATTAAGGTCGGGCGAATATGCTGGCCACACCATACGCGTAATACCTTCACTCTCCGGGTAGTCATCAACGATGTCAGCTCTATGGGGACGTGCGTTATCGTCCATTAAAACAAAAGTAGGGCCAACTGCTGCAGCGTACAATCTCACAATGCGTTCTAGGACTTCATCTCGATACCGGACAGCCATCACAGAACCCCGTTTAAAGATGTGCAGGTCGGTGTGGTATCCTAATGAAATCCCTGCCCACACCATAATGCTTCCGCCTCGGAATGCGTGATGTTCGGTGATGTTTTGGGGCTGATTGCGTATTCCTTGTTTACGCCATATCCTTATACGCCTGTCATCTGGCTCCAGAGCAAATCTTGACTCATCAGTAAACATGACATTGCGCCAGTCAGACACAGTCCAATTGCCATGTTCACGGCACCACTTTAATCGTGCCCCTCTTGATTGGGCGGATAGAGGAACACAAACTCGAGGTACCTGGGCATGCAATCCATTCATATGTAATCTTCGGCGTACAGTAGCTGCAGATATAGCCTTACCAATGGACGCGGTAACCATAGATGTCACACGTGTGGAGTTTGCTCTGTGATTCCGCTTGGCTAGAATAGCAATATATCGATCTCCCGCGGGTGTTGTAACCCTTGGGCGACCGCCTACGGGCCTTCGGACAACTGTCTGTGTGGTTTGGAATTGTTTCCATAAACGCGAAATTACAGAATGATGAACGCCGAAGAAAAGAGCAACATTTGTGATCGACTGTCCTGCTTCAATGCACCCCTCAGCACGTCAGCGCTCAGAATCTTCCATTCGTTTTCTGGAAGTCATAGAATCACGTATGTCTTGAAAACAAATTGTACGAAGGTTTTAAACACCTTCTATCAGTACTTACAATCAACTTCTGTAACCCTTCATAAAGCTGGCTTCTTATAAGACTGCCCTTTTTGCATATTTCTTGACATGGAAGCACGATTGGCTGTTATCTAACATATTTGCATACTTTCATCTTACCTCTGCAGCGAATTGCATCCTCTTCAATTCTGATTGGCTTCCGGAAATTGGCATTTTCTTCTCCGTGTTTAACTTTTGGAAGTGAGTGTACATGCGTACATATCGTATTTATTCAGAACTAAGCCACTTTCGATTCTAAGATGCAATTTAAATTCTCACACGTGAAAAAATAAAAAACAATAGTGTAAAAAGTTTTTTGGTATTTCCGAAATTAAAAGAATTTAAAATGAGAACTAACAGTAAGTGAATAGTTATTTCATTTTACCATTATTAAAAATTTTAAATAAGTACATTAATCTGTAATTTCTCTAATCACCAGAGTATCATATATTCAATTTCCCCCATCTAACAAATCTGTCCGCCTTCGATTCTAAGACGCGCTTGTTTTTCATTTGCATTAACATTGAGAAACAAATTGCGGCTAGATTCAAATAAATACGTAAGTATAAAAACCAGATTTGTCGAATACCTCCATTTATTTTCTTTGGAATACATTGCAAAGTTCATTTGATAAAGTATTAACTTTTCAAGTACTCTGAAAATTATTAAATTTTCTTTTAATAATGAGATTTAAAAATTCTTTATTACTCATTTCGTAAATTTTTGTTTTTATATAAAAATTGTTATGTAAATTACTTCAAATATCAAAGATTATCAAATTTATTCATTATACTGAATGAATTAAAAATTTATAACGAATTAAATAAAATAATAATGAGTTTTAGATTAAAATATTTTAATAACTCTATGCTCTTAAATAGGTAAATTTTAGTATTTAAAAAGAAAACTTGATAAATTTAAGAAAAATAGTGTAAAAAAAATTGACCCTGAAATAAAATTGAATAATCTTTGAAATCATTCGTGAATTAGAAAAAATATTTACTTCTTCACTTCTATTGGAGTTTCATCCTTTGTGCCATTTTTAAAATTTTCAACTAACGTCTCCGCACATTCTTGGAAAATGCTCATCATCTAAATGAAAAAAATATTTTTTCATTTGAAATTTTGTCAATCAATTTATTTGATATTTATAAATTTTATCGAAGATAATATATATATATATATATATATATATATATATATATATATATATATATATATATTTACCTCTTAACTGGTTTTCCCGTACACCGTACGGGCTACTTATTCTACAATTATAAAATAAAAAAGTAGTGTGAAAACTTTATAACTAAAAATTAAAATGAATTTCTTCCATTTTAGAGTTAATATTTCTGTTATAATTTCTGTTAAGTATTTTGCTTAGTTATATACAATGAAAAACTGTGCCTTTTTTCTGGAGCATTTTGGCAAGAAAATTGACCACCTGAAGGGTTAATATGCTAATATAACTCCCCTATAAAAATAGTTTGAATTTGTTTTATGTAAAACAAGGAACTGCATAACAGAGAGTTTTAACTAAAGATTTGTTACGTTCCGTTTCAGAATTCAGACAACTCCATTGTTCTAATTGATGTTACCATCTTAATTTCCATAATTAGGATCGCAGTGGCATTAACAATTTCTCAAAAAGGACTAAATTATAGTTTAAATTGATTAATAAATAAAGTAACATAATTAAAGAGTTTCTAAAATAGGATCTTAACATCAAGAAATTCAATTTTTTTTCTTAAAGCTAGCTTAAATTTCAAACTTTGCAACAACAACAAAATAAATAGGCCATTTTAAGACCCTTTATTCGATTTATTTAAGGCCCTTTATTCAACTTTTTTCAACGCTTTTTTGTAACAAACAATAACTAATTCATTTCCAATTTTAAAAAAATAAGAAAAAGTTTCAAAAATAATAACAGTTCTATATGAAAAGTATTAAACAGTAGTTTCAGCCAAGAAAATGGTTAATCAAACATATACATTAAAATTTCTGTATATTTAAATTTCTCAGACACAAAACTCCAAAGCCAGAAATTTCATGCAGTTGTTTGGGAAATATTGAATACAGCGAAGTTTTAAAAGATTGTATTCTAGTTAATAAACTTTAATTACCGATCCATTATCACGCAATGCTAAAACACAGGGAAAATATAATATATAAATTGTGCTTAATAATATAAAAAGCTCACACAAATGTTTTTTTTTTCAAATATCACTGAAGCTAATGATTGAATTCAAAAGGAGATTTGCATAAGCTTAGAAAAACCATTTCGATCCATTTTTATCTAACTTTGCAAGAAATTAGATATTTCATAGAGGAAAGTTTCGCTTTAGAAGTTAACGAATATTGTTAGTTGTTGTTATCAACTTTCATTCCTTCCCGCAGGGAAGGAATGAAAGTTGCCATTGCCTGTGAGACAGGTTGGACTTCTTAACGATAGATGGCGAGACCACCTGTCTCCACCTCCACAATTTTAGCATGGATCTGAAGGGGAGGGAAATATTCTCCAGCCCCCTGCACTCGTGGTTTCTGCTGCGACCACCCACAAGACTTTCGGACCCACTGATTTAACGAGCACGTACTCCGTCTATACTCGGTGGTATTTAGTAGCATCGGGCATCGAACCCAGGCCCTCAAGTCTGGAATCCGATGCTCTAACCACTAGGCTACTCACGGCCCCATATTGCTAGTTAATATAGTTAATTACCCGTGTGATACTTGTGGTGCACAATAATTATTTTATCTGTTTCCAATCATATATATATATATATATATTTAATTACTTGACCTCGAAACATTCGCATTCAGTTATTCAAGGCTCACCGGTGATCCAGTTACAATGAAAACTCCAAAATAATGAAAGGTTTTCGTTTTTGGCTGATGTAAAGTTCTTCATATCAATTCAAATTAGTTTTGTACGTTTGACTGTTTCTACAACTTCTAGCCCATTCCAATAGCAGAAAAGTAAATGAAAAGAAAATTATTCTAAAATTCTAAGTTGCATTGATATTTGTTGTTATGAACAAATTAACATATAAAAATAAATATTTTGCGTTAAAACAGTATTTATTTACTCACTCTTTTAAGCTTTCCCGTCGTAAATGTAGGTGTAACGATTGTTCGGATTCTTTTCCAATCCTCTCCCGTAGTAGAAGACATCATCTTGTCGACAATTTCATCGCCTGTGGCTATTGACTAGAAGACAAGCGTAAAAGAAGAGAAGTCAATAATATAGTGTGGTGTGTGTGTGTGTGTGTGTGTGTGTGTGTGTGTGTGTGTGTGTTAATTATTCTCGTTAATATCATTTAACTAAAATTTAAATAAAAAGAAATTTCTCATTAAAAAATTCAAATCAAAATCAAAAAAATTTTAATTCAAATTTTTCCATTTAGATGAATTTTTCCTGATGAGTTTCATTTTGAAATTTCACAGTTATAATAAGGGAGAACTACACGACAAAACATTAAAATTCTAATCTGTAAATAATTAACGATCGTACAAAATAATGAAAAAAAGTAATCATAGGTTTAAACAGTATCATTGTATATAGTTGTTGAACTTTCTGAGAAAAATGTATGAAGAACCTGCGAGACCAACAGCACTCAACACTGCAGAGGTTTGGAGCTTTAGTCTCCAAGTATCTTCAGCGCAACCAGCAAGCCTCATTCACCAATGATATATATGGAATATCTTATGTAAAAAAAATTTTAATTTATCAGAAGACAGTACAAAATGAAATTACTCGAATACTAAGCACAAAAGCAGTTAATTAGGTATAACGGATGTTTTTGTAGAGTTTTAATCAAAAATAAAGATCTTACAAATTGAATAAATGTTCATGAAAGAGAATGAATGCATTTTCAAAGATAAAGAGAAGGTATGGCTTATTATAGAAAGCAAGTTTATAGTAAGACTCACTCGCGTCCAATGAATTCATTCAAAAGGCTTAAAGATGTTATCTTCCGGTGAGAAAAAAGAATACTTACATAGTATACCGTAGACTTTTTTCACCAAAACCAAAGACGTCACCAATTCAATAAATGTTGCTAAATACTGTCATCTTTATTATTATTGTATTCGAATATGCGCGATCGGTTTCAATATTGGCTGCACTTCGCGGCATCTGGCAACGTTTTCTGATTTGACGAAATTGGTCGACGTATAATATGAAAGTACCGAAAATAACTATATATATATATATATATATATATATATATATATACTAACTCTTCTTTCGGGAAAGGCATGGAAATCCTTGACAAATATTTGTCGAAGTAGTTGAGGATCTGCAACTGATAGAAGAGGTCGATTGCCTTCGAAATGACTGAAAGTAAAGAAATATAATGAGGTAAAGGATATCACTATGTTATCAAAGAAACCATATTAATTTAATAATGAATATTAAGTAAGTTGTATAAGCTGAATGAAAAAAAAATTAACGTGTTACTTTTTTTTTGCATATAAACTAAATAAATATATTTTTCATTTCAACTAATATAAAAAACATATTTTTCAGTCAGTGATTTTTTTACTAAGAGATGGAGTTATTATCTTATAAGTGTCTAATACAGAAGACACAGGAGCACCTTTAAAATCAATCAAAAGTTTACTTCTGTTTATTACTATTACATTAACATATTAATTAACTGCATAGAATGTCAAAGATTCATTAATCAATAAACATAGACAAACAAATGACCCAACATCTTCCTTTTGGATGAATTACTTACCACGTGACGTTAATATTTGAACTTGGTGGCACCAAGGGGAAAAAATACATAAATATTGCATTAAGTACCCTCAAACGGGTCTTTCACCAAGTGTTATAGTCTGGGATGCCATTAGATACTCTCTGTCTCTTTCTAACCCTAATACGCACTACCAAACCTTTCAATAGCTGTATCTGTGTCTTTCAAATTTAAGAGTCAATTGTGCCCTCTTTTATTTTTAAGGCTTGCCAGTAGCCAAGAAATGAGGAGACAGAATAATACCGCCCATAACAAGCTAAGTTCAATTATTCTTCACTATCTAACAAGTTGCATTGCTGACTTAACTCATCCATTCTCCTGACCTATCGTTCATTGAAGATATATTGTCCAAGACTGGTAAACGACTATCCCAGCTTACATCATCCGCAGTTACGCCAAATGGACTACGGTCATGTAGAAACAGCATGAACTTCTTTACCTCAAGTTTCTTTTTTTCACAGACGAGGATTATCGTAGCAGCTATGGCGTGTATACATGCTGATTTTTCTATGTTCCACAAATAGAAAAGACTACTTCAGAAATTTCACCTTTGTATTTTATGCGTTACATGTCTAATAAATTTAGCTTTGATATCTGTTTTTCCTTACGGTGTCGCATCTTGAACGGCCAGCAGCTTGCATTTTTAACAAACAAACCTCAGAAACTAACAATTTAGTTAAAGAATATCAATTTTCTTGTTACAAATTACATCATTTGACGATGTTACTAATTCTGTTACAATTACTTTAATCTAGAACACAATATTTTCCCCTCTTTTTAAATATCTGAGGTTTTTTTTAAGATTAAGTCCAGAACTGTTTAGTTTAAAAATACAGCGATACAAATACATTTGTGAGCGCGTTAGAGCACTTAATTTTTTTTACGAGTATCTTTTGAAAGGATATTAATTGAATTCCACATAATTTTGTACAGCCGGTCTTTTGGATATGCAACCAAGATGATCGTCGAAGAATGGTTACAAAATGAAATTCGCAGCAACAAAAATTTGCAGAATATTTACAAATATAATTTAGACGAAGTATTTTTTTTTTCTTTCCTTTTATAACAAACTTCTATTTTAAATATTACAGTGACTTCATTTCAAAATATTGATATATTTTAAAGAAAGAGATAAAAATGTCACGCGCATTTTCATTTTCAAATGTTTCATTATTTTCCTGAATTGTTCAGAGTTATAACTAATTTTAATATTTCATCAATTTAAAGAGAAAAGGAAGGATATAAAGTTTTACACTTAATACTAACCCAAAAATTCGTCCATACTTTTTCCATCTCTGTAACTCTGTCTGGAACAATGGCTATGAAAAAAAATAATAAAACAACTCAGAGATTTTAATTCTTAAAATATTATTTATTAACATATTTTAAGCATAGATTTTTTTACAGATGATCTAACAGGTTAAAAACCGGAGAATGTAAAATACCCAAATAAGTGACTGTGAATTATGTTACAAATGTCGAAAACTGCTTGAAATACCGAAAAACAAAGAAATTTAATAATTATTGGAAACAGATTATATATATATACAGAGTGCGACAAATAAGTTGTAAGACTGTGTCCGTAAAAAGAAATAGAAACAAGAAATTAATTCCTGTTTTGGTTTTTTATTCAAAATAGGTCCTTCAGGCTTCAATTCACTTGTTACTGAGATTTATTAAGGAATCAAACGCCTGTTGTAAATTACTTTGTGGAATGGCCTGCAAAGCATGCTCGAAGGTACTTGTAAGGTCAAAATATAGTCAAAATAACACCCTTTTAATTTCATTTTAAGTTTTGGGAATAAGGAGTAGTCACAGGGTGTTAAAAAAGATGAATACGGTGGATGGTTCAACGCACAGAAATTATTGTTTGCCAAAAAGCGACGAACAACAAGGGAGGTGTGACTGGGCGCATTGTTGTGTAACAAACACCAACTACAGTCCGATATTCTGGACGAATTCTGGCCATCAAACGCTTTAAAACAGCTAAGTAGTACTGACCTGTAATTGTTTGTCCAGTTGGGACAAATTCTTTGGGGATGATACCCCTAGCATTGGAGAATGTAATAAGAATTGTTTTGATTTTAAATGGAATTTTCTAGTTTTCTTTTATTTTCTTTCTTTCTTCTTTTTTTTTGGGGGGGGGGCTTGAGATGAATTTCTGATTTTTATTCCGCCCTTTGTCACTTTGTTTCAGGGTCATATTGGAAACACTAGGCTTCATCACCTGTAACAATGTACTTCAAGAAGTTTGGATCGTTTTCAGCGGCTGAAACGATGTAATATATGCAAAGTGCACTTCTCATGGTTTTTTGTTCAGGGGCTAAAGTGTGTGGAACAAGTTTAGCACACACTTTTGTTTTGCCCAAATCTTCATGCAGGATAATTCAAATTGCTTATTTGTTGACGTTTAAAGAGTCTTCCATCATTTTTAATTACGCACAGCAATCGTTTGCCACGAAATTTCGTACTTTCTCGATAATTTCAGGTTCTCTATATGAAATTGGTCTTCGACTACGCTGATCATCTACCTTATTTCTTCCTTTCCAAAACCTTTTGTGCCACACAAAAACGTTTGATCTACTTAAATAACAGTCACTGTAAACTTCTTTCATAAGTTGGTATGTTTCCGAAGCACTTTTACCAAGTTTTGCGTGAAATTTGATTTGATGGAGCTCTTTGCTCCATCTTAAAAAATCAATGTTGAAAAAATTATCTTTTGTATTAAACGCGCTGTCTTCTCTTAACTACTTAACTAACTGCGCACAACTTGTTAGCAGTGTGCCAGCAGACTATGGACATTATGACGCATGCGCATTTGCACTATTGGCGCCATTACAGCCTACGCTCTGGGACGAGTTTTAAAATTTATTTGCCACTCTGTGTATATCACTTACGAGACTATTCCAATCTTAATGGCTGCGTTGCTAAAGTAACTACGTAGATAAACTGTTTCAACAAAATTGTTTGCTTAATACTGTTAATAATGCCAATCGTCTAAAATTGAAATGTCTTCCGTTAGAACAAACAAACATGTTTTCATGTTATTATGTTATTTTCTATGTAAACCCTTAATCAGTATCCTACTAAATATGCTACAAAATTTTAAGCTTTTTTTTATATACAGACGATTTTTTAATTAAAACATCAACTTTAATGTCTATTTAAAGTTTTTTTTTTATACTCGGATTTCTCTAAAAAAATTTCCCTATTTGTCTAAGGCCTTGAGAAACTATTTAAAATATAAAATAGTTTTCCTACGGTTATAACCACAAAAGATAGATACAAAATAAACTTGAGTTCAAGCTCTATAATCTTAGATATATATATAATGCTAAATAAACTCTATATACTTTTACTTAGCATTAAAAAAAAAATTTTCAACTAAAAACTTTGATGGAACTTTATCAAATTGGCTATTGGAGAAATTTTCACGACTTTTTGTTTCATGAAATTTCCAAACGAAAGAAGTAATTTCCTTTTAGAATTTTCAATGGAAAAATACTCATCGTTCCTAAATCTAAAAAGTATAAATTATTTTGCTTGTAGCCTTAAAGATATTTAGAAATATATATTTTTTATATATAATAAATAACTTTATGTATACGTGTTAAATATCTTATTTTTATAGCAGTAGACCACATTTTGATTACATGAATTTTATTTAATATAGTTTAAATGGGAATGAGAGAGACTAAAACATAAATAATTAAAATGTATGTTTAAATATATTTCACGTAAAATGGTTATGAAATAATTCGCACGTTAAAAAAAATTTCACGTAAATTAAATATACTGCTCTAAATGAAGTTGATTAAGAAGGTGGCTGACCATTAAAGCTAATTTCTTAAATTGTTAACTTAATTAGGTGAAAACTGAATCATTACGAGGGTCACTCTGAAATTTTTAAAGTGAAAACTTCTTTAGCGGCATTCGGCACCTTTTGGTAGGGGAAAATCTTATGGGTTCGCGTCACCGACATGCTCTGACTGACGCATGCGCAGTGTGCTGTTCGCCTCAGACACTTATTGGATGGGTGAAATCTCGTGCGTTCGCGTCACCGACATGCTTATAGCAGTATATCTGTAGCTATACAGCTGATGTATAGTGCTGTGTATACCTTATAAGTGAAATTGAATGGATTTAGTCAAAAGTTCAATGTGTATATACTGTGCATTATTAAAATAGTGTTTTTGTTTGATTATTATTTGAATCCTTTAATTGAAGAATCGTTTCCAGTACAATAGTGAGTACTAAATAAATATACTAATATTTTTAAGATAAAAAAAATAACAGAAAATTATTTTAAATACTCGCATTTATTTTGGCGTATGAAAATTTTATATTATTTAAAATTATTTTAAATCTTCGTATTTATTCCGGCGTTTGAAAATTTTGTATTATTTATTTTCTAATATTTAACCTCTGCAATGCATCACACAATCCGGATTAGTATTCTAGAGCAGACTTCTAGTTGTTAAATCATAATTTTATCGTGGATTTCGAAATTAAAAATTTTATAAAATCTAATAATAATTCAAGATTAATGTGTTGAAGTTTAAATATGGTTAAACATGCAAAATTATAGTTTATTACCTTATACCATTAAAATCTTTAGTTGAAAATAATAAAAATTGGCCCCGACTTTAATTTCATTAAATATTTTATTTTGTTTAAAAAATTTAATAATTCGAAATCATTATTTATTAATTTAAAATGTCAAAAATAAAGTATATGCTCTGCTATTTTTTGCAAAATGATTATCTATAATTTTATATCATTCGATTTTATTATTAGAAATTTACGAAAAAATATTTTCAGGGAAGTAGGGTTATTTTAAATATCTGTTTTTCATATTTGCTTAGATCCTTAACATTCCCCCCCTAATTTCTGCTTTGGCAATGGCTATTCACAAATCACAGGGAGGTACTTATGATGCTATTGTCTACGAATACGATCGCAAACATCCTAGAGAGTTAGTATACGTAGCTTTAACAAGAGTAACGAGGATTCAAGATTTATTTTGGTTACTCAAGAAAATATTAGCAGTAGCTGGAAATTTTAGATTGGTAGAACAGGAACACCTCTAAATGCTTCAGAAACATACAAACATCATAAAAGATCAACAAGTCATCGAGAGGATCTAACGTTAGAATTGAAAAGGTTACAAAACAATACACTACAAACGGTCACCAAAACTTTTCTAGAATTCATCTCCAACAAGAAAGGATTATCCATATTTTCATTCAATTGTCAAAGTTTGCATGCGCATGCAGCTGACCTAAAAAATGATGCTATCGTAAAAAAGTCAAATGTTCTGCTTTTGTCAGAAATTCGTATGAAAAACGAAGAACCACTTGATATTCCGAATTTCAACTTTGTTGTAAGTTATAAAAGACCCGAAGTTCCAGCAGCAGGCGTAGCTATTTATCACAATACTCAAGATACGTCACACTTCATTACTTCACATATGGACATACATACTAAATTCACTAGAAGCATTGGTGTTAATGTTTCTGATATAGGCGAAATATGCGTTGCTCGTTGCGATTCCGAGAATGGGCAATACATATTAATGGTTGCCGTTTATATTTCGTCTGGAAAATCTATGAGACAGATACAACAATTTTTATTCAAAAATTTGATGATTTATACAAAAGAAGGTTCTGAAATACTCGATAAAAGATTTGGTGAAAAATATGATAATGTACCGATGATTTTAAGTGGAGTCTTCAATATTAACTTTGCAGATGATAAAAATCTACCCCTAATTGAATTTCTAAATGAAACACTTAATTTAAATATGTCCAATGATCGGAAACTCAGTCCTACAAAATATAAAACGACGATCGATGCGGTTTTAACACACACACACGCGCGATACTTAGATAAATTTGAATCAAACATTTTCCTTTCTTACTTTAGTTACCATAAGCCTATTGTATCTTTTTAGAACAAAATGAAATAATTGAAAGTACAAAAAGTCTAAGTATTGTTGAAATTAATGATGACAATGATGCAAACAATTAAAATAAGCTTAGCTTAAAAAACGTTCCAGATCCCTGGCGCACCAGTGAGTCGCTAGGCCTGTGAGGAAGAAATACGCTGGCGCAGGGACGCGACACTCGTCTCCTTTCCGTGTTTCGTGCAGGCGCACGGGTAAGACGTTCGTCCCGAAGGGGTTAAACCAACTGAATACAGTGGCACGGCATGGAGATTCATCCCCAAATGCTAATTGCAGCCGTTGAACGCAATCCTCTTAATTTAATCTAGCTTTAAAATCGTAGAAAATCATAACACGATAATGTTCTCGCGTCAGCTCCTTTTTCTCTTCTGTCTAAAATTTATTCTACATTAAACAACTTGAAGTAATTCAGTAAAAAGTCGTCTGCTGTGTTAAATTATTTTGAAATTAAACCGTTAATTTTGTTTTGTAGCTTCTCGTCTGGGCGCATCTCAAAAATTTCAGAGTTACCTTCTTATAGTAAATGGTTATTATATTTCACAATTAAAATTTTAAAAAAATTTTAAATATAATATTTTTTTAAACACAGACTAAACATATTTAAAAAAAACTTATATAAACTAATTTTTTTTAAAAAATAAATTTTTTTAAATTCTTTTTAAAAATGCTCCTTGTGCATTAGTTTTTAAGATATGAACATAATATTTTTTTTTACATAAATATGAACTTCAACGAACTATATTTGTGCATAAATTTTAAATTCAGAATAAAATTTGACGAAAAAAAGATAGATTTTCTGTTCAATATGAAATATTTCACCAATTATCACACATCGAAGGTATTCAAAACAACACAAAATATGGTCCTTTAAATTTCTTAGAAAACTAATGAACAAATTTATGAATTGTATCATCTTTTATAAGTTGTGAAAATTTCAGACATAGAACGTAATTTGTAGCACAAGGAGCATTTTACGTAACAATGAAAAGGGAAAATTTACGAACTCAGAAAAGCATTTTAAACATTTATTTGAGTAAAATAAAAAAAATAATTCAGTAATTACTAATCAATACGACACAGTTCCTTAACAGAATTATTCTATGAAATACAAGAAACAACATAAGTAAAAAAAATTCAAAATCGCAATAAACGTTTTTTGCACCATAAACCAACACGAATGTTATTGGTGACGAACCTTGTAATTTTGAACCATTGTAGAGTGCCAAAGACGACACCAAAATAATATGATTCCATATAAGAAGTTCTTTGCAAAGCTAGTTTTATATAGTGATAATGACTTTTTGGGATAAGTATAAAGCTTTAATTTACAACTAATGAAAAAAAAACCATGGTTAAAACTTTCAACGCAAGTTTCACAACATGGAATTTTATCTAAAAAATGGAATTAATTTTAAAAAATTCTAATTTTTATGGAACAAAAAATTTTAAAAAATGAGAAGTTCCTCGATTTAAAAAAAATTGTCCGAAGATGAAATCTCGGAATTTTCACTTTTATCACATAATTTGTTTTCAGACTTATGCAAAAGGATATCAAAAACTGTCGAGAGTTCAGTTTTCATATGTTGATAAGAAAGCCATTGTACTTCTCACCTGCGGAAAATAAATTGACAGTTCGCAGGTGTTTTGAAGTATCAAGAAATTGATAAAACGTATTTTTGTTGAAGTATAAACCTCTAATATATATGAGAGAGGATAATATTAAAGTGCACTTTAAAGCTACACGAAGGTTATGAATGACAAACCTCGTAATGTTGAGCATCAGTCAAATGAAGAGGATGACACCTGAGCAGGCACCCCTCTCCAAACTACCACACGACGCCAATGGGACTTTAAACAGGACAGATTTAACGTGTATCAGGTTAACGTGTGCGGGTTTTCAGTAACAAGACTCGAACCCTGACCCCGTGTCAGGACCATAAACACTAGACCATCGGGCAAGGGATGCATTGAAATTGAAAACTGTTGATTTATATGAGACGCACAACGGATTATTTTTAAAATATAAAGAATATTATCAATTGAAACACTTTCAAAATTGCTATCATTTTATGCGTATGCGTCAACCAAGCACTTGAAATATAAAAATACTAGTGAGATTAAAAAGTTAAGTTGAGGTATTTATTAATTTAAAACAATTATAAAAAAACAATAAAACAATTTTAAAAAAGAACTTTTAAATAAATATAATATTGAATGTAACTTCCTAAAATTTAAAGCTGAGAGATTAACGTATATTGATTTGATGTTGCTTGTTTAGTGTTAAAGATAAGATTTTTTTTTCATAAATTGCATCATAAATTTATTGTAATTGGTATCAAAATGATGAAAAATATAAACATGACAACAACAACTGTTTCTTAATGAATAACTTTGTGAAAAATGTTAATACAATTTTACGCCCTTTTTATATAATCAATATCTTTCTCACATTTTCGAAAGTGAATGGATTCGTCCGTTTCCCAGGCAACTAATTTCCGAGTGAACTATAAATAGAAGTATTCTGAAAATGTCAAGTGTTTCGTTTTTAGAATTTAGTTTTCTCTCTCTCTCTCAGAAGGAGCAAATAAAATGCGAAAAAAATGATAATGCTCTTCAAAAGTGGACAATATTCAGAGCATCTTTTCTATCTTTCTTCAACAATGATTTCAATTATAATTAATTTAACGTGACACAAATGTAAATATTTTAAGATCAAAATTTGAACCCAGTAAATAAAAGTACTTCAATGCCCATCAGCTTGCTTTATAATAACAATTGTAATTATGTATTTATGGATGAATTTGTTTAATAGTTTTTTATTATGCTTTTTTTTTTGCATAATGAACATGTTTTTTATTATAAATATAAACAATTTTGCTTCGTTTTAATTAATATTTTGCTATAGTCATACTATTAATAATTAATGAGAGGCCTCGCATCTAAATTTAGAATTGAAATTCACTACATTCAATTGAATATTTTCCGTTGAACTCAAAATGAACATTAGTAACTCATTGCTCAACTTGTAAATTCAATGAATAATTTCAAAATTAATAATAGCATAATAATAAGCCAACTTAAGGGCTTTTCCAGATTTTTTTCAAAGGAAAGGAGCTTTAAACATATTTTTAAATCAAACGCATTTGTATATTAATATTCTTAATAAACATATTTTTTTCGAAGAAAATTTGTAGACAAAGTAAAAAATGGCAACAGTGAGGCATATATATTGATATACTAGAAAAACACGTGACAGTCACTTGAATTGGACCCATTGTACAAAGCGTATAACGCTTAAATTTCTTTACACGGTGAGATTTTATAAAAACAGAAATATGAAGTGTAATTCAATGTTCCGCAATTTAGTTACTGTGAACATACCGTATGTGGTACATATAACTCCAATCCTCCTCTTTTGTTCTTTAAATTGAAAGAAACTAACTACTTCCAACTCTTTTTTTTTTTTTACTCGGTAGATATGTTCCTTAGAAAACCGTGCAAAATGTCGAGTATAAAGTCCATGCGACATATGTAAATTTAGGGATACGTTCCACAATTTTTAAAATCGTGTAAGATGAAATATCTCTAAATATTTTCCCAAAATTATAAGAGAAGTTCATATAAATACAGAAAATTCTCTCCAACAATATTTAATTCAATAGCTATATATATATATAGAGAGAGAGAGAGAGATTGCACTTGACTTAAGACATTTTACAGGGAGAATCTTTTAATTTCTAGCTGTTGTTGTTAGAATGAGGCTTCTTGGTATTTTAGTTGGACATTTTATTTTACATAAATAAAGTGGTGCCATGAAACAGAGCAAAACAAATATACACGGAATTCAGAAAAGCACTCTTTCTTCTCCGAAGTTTTCAGCTGTTATAGCTTTCTCAACCGGAAGTTTTAGAATCATGTGATTTCCGTTAAGATCTTCTTTGATTGGTCATAATAAGCGAAAGATGCAATTCTGCAACGCCTTGTTTTAACGGAATAGTTTTTTAGGTGATAAATTGTGTTTAACAGTATTAGTTTAACAGTAACAGTCCCTTTAGGCAAGTAAACTAAAAAATTAACTAAAATTATTAAAAGTTAAGGACCATTACGAATTAAATAAAATCCCTCGAGAGAAAATTTAAGTATAAGAAATTATTATATATATACAATTGCATACCAATTATTAGACTACTCACTACAGATATTAATATATCAGATTGGACTGGATGATAGAAATATCTTCTGGAATCCAACATTTCCATTGTTTTAGCTCTATTTCTCTAATAGAGAGAACTAACTGAGGATGCGCAGAAATTTAACCGCAATGAGTTTCATAAAATCATTAAATAAAAATGAAACAATAAAACTTGTGAATGTAATTTCTTTCGAAAAATAAATCTAGGCAATTTTTTTGCGCCGAGAAAGCATTTAAACTAACCAAAAAACTAATCTATAAACAAGTGGGTAATTTTATTTACTAAATCAGTGCTTCTCAAATTTTCAATATTCGCGACTTAATTTTCAATCACAATTTTCATCGCGCCCCCCTTTATACCATAACAATGTATTGAATTCAATAATACTATACTTTGACGCTAAAGCTGCAATACGACTTAAACCTCTTAAGTGCCATCAGCGTATATAAACGTCTCACTTAGCAAAAGCATTAATTTTCCGGCCGTATATATAAGTCTTTCCGAGATACGATATGTTATGTCCACTGCTATTTATAAAATTATTCCAATGGTTTTGGAATGTAATTAAAAGACCTTAACAGAGTGCAAAGAATTAACTTGTTTCAAAGGATTTGCTTATTTATTTTCCTTTTCTCTCCCCCTCCCCTCCAAAAAATAACATCCCACACACACATCTACATGGAAACGATGGTATTGGGAAGTAAATCGCGTGACTTTTAATCAGCAGCTTAGGGATTAGTTATAAGCCGTACAAATTATCAATATAAGTGTTAAAAAAGCCCATGGGGTCACTGGTAATTACCAAACTTGTTCTTAACTTATCATTGTTAAATTAATTATAAAATACATTGTACGTACTGATACATTTATAAGTATTATAAAAGTGTAAATGTGTATTTTACTTTTATTATGTCAGAATGTTTTTTTGTTAGTTTACTTTCAGTAAATTTAAAATTTCTTTAAATAATCTTTTGTTTTCGACTTTTCAATATTCTCGCGCCCCTTGAAGAGTTA
>BMAO01009828.1:0-22290 GCA_019973975.1 Trichonephila clavata | reverse complement strand
TATTATAATCCATGGTAATAGTTATAATTTGGTTCTTCAATTGTTTTTTCAAAAGCATTCACATAAACGCAATTATTTATTTTGAGGTTAATTTTCCGCAATGCTAACATCTACAGATCATTTCGTAATAAATAAAAAAAATATAAAAAGGTTTCGAATGCTTATAAAATATTAAAATTAATGCTGTATTGTTCAGTCCGCTTTGCAACTGTTCGCTATTTAATAATGACATTGACCGCTTGATTAGGTATAAAATAACTATTCTCCTTTTAAAGATGGAATTTTGTTTATTATTATTGAAATTTTGGGGTTAGTTAGGCAAGATTTAAACTGTTCCGAGAAATACGAATGACATCGATTTAAATTACATTTTCCAACTTCAATGCTCAAAAATTGTTTATATCAAAGCATAAAGCAGGAACTCTTTCTGAAAATGTTTTCTTAGGGAAGAAAATATTTTTAGTTTACAAGACTATTATCAATAAAAATATTTTTATAGCAATTATTTGTATTTTCTTTTATTACATAAAATATATATTCATTAAAATACATTTTAAAGAACACATACGTACAAAAGACTAAAAAGTGTAATATATGCATCGTAAAATCCGGCGTATAACGCACACTTTTAACACAAAAATAAGATCGAAATTTATACGGGTGCCCGTTATACGCCGGGTATAAAAATGACAGCTACAAATATAAAAAAAGATATCTGCATAAAAAACTTAGACTTCTACAAAGATAGGAATACTGTTTATTTAAAAGAAATGTCATACCTAATGAACTTAAAGGATTGTTTTTCTAGACATATACTATTTTCTCAAAATCCTTAGATAATACCTCGAATAAATGACTTTAAAACATAATAGCGTTGCCAACGTTTATTGCAGTTTCCTTCGTAATAAAAGGAGGTGCGCGTTATGCCGCTAATATTTTTAAAATTAAAAAACGCAGCTTGAAAGTAAAGGTACGCGTTATATACCGGATTTTAAGGTATGTAACCTTTATTTTTTATCTTTAGAATTTTCAACGAAATTATCATTTATATATTTTCAAATATGGCATTGCAATAACGGAGAAATGGATTTTCTTATACGCCAGGAATTTTTTTTTATCGAAAAAAAAACAACATATCTTGGTTAAAGATGTGTGTGCGCTTGGATGTGAGAATATATCAGTTCAAAAATTAATTGTAATAATTACCTTTAAAATAATTTTACTACACTACCGAAAGCAAAAGCCAATTGTTCACTTGAAAAGTTTTTTTCCCCTAATGAGCCACATATTAGCAACTAAGTCTTTGCAGACACGGCAAGATCCTAAACGTGAGAGCCATTTCAGAGGTGGCACCCTCTAATGACGGCTCTCGCTATAAGATTTGGACGCTTGAATTAATTTTAATTCAAGCTCTTGTCGGATGCTAAACATTGCCATGATTTAATTTAGGGACCGTGGGTAGTCTAGTGGTTAGAGCATCGGACTCCAGATCGGAAAGCCCGATGCCACCAAATGCCCTCCGAGTACACACGGAGTACGTGCTTGTTAATTCAGTGGGTCCGAAAGTCTTGAGGATGGTCGCAGAAGAAACCACGAGTGCATGGGGCTGGAGAATATTTCCCTCCCCTCCAGTTCTATGCCTTTATTGTGGAGGTGGAGATAGGTGGTGTCGTCATCTATCGTGCAAGAACCGAGCCAAGTCGTGCCGTCAAATGCAAGGCGCTCAAAGCTTAGGCTAATGACAGGCGTAAGAATTTAGCTCTTAGCCGCGATGAATTTCGTGCACCTTGATCTGATGTTATTGTCGATCAGGTGGCATAAGCAACAACATGATTTAATTTTGTCGAGAGTACCAGAGGCAAATTGACCGGAAGTGGATGACCTTGCGAAGGCGGCTACCAACAATCCTGTAGATCTGGAAGACCACATGGTCCTTAACATCGACCGAGATCTGGGTACACCCATGGTACTTTCAAAGACATCCTGGATCCGCCATATCATTCAAGGGTTCCAGGTTTTTCTCAGAGGGCATTCTCGCGATTTTCTAGATATCGCGAAATCTTTTTTCTTCAATAAAGGGGAAATACAAAGGAAAAATTACAACTCAAATATCTAATTCGATGCTGCATTTTACTTTCACAAATTTACAAACGAAGAAAGAAATATATCTGCGGATAATATAGGAAAGGAAAGAACTAAACCTTTTGCAAAATTTCAGAACTTACGTAACTTTCGCGAAAAGAATGGAATATTCAATATTTCCATACGAGATATCTTGCATAAAAGAATATATTCACAAATAAAGAAAAACTCAGCAAAGAAATAGACTTAATAAAATTTAATAAAAATCTATAAATGAAGTTGACTTTTCCTGGATTTTATGAAGATAACTCTATACTGAACACATAATAATTCGAAATTATATGGATAACTGATATGATAGAGAAATCACTAACACAGATATATTTTTGTTCGCCATTTACGACTTGTTTTCCCCATCCAAATATGTGGAACTTATAAAAAAAGAAACTGAAATTATGCAACCACTCTCCCTTATTACTGTTGCCACCAGCTTCCTATTACTCTGGACAAAAAAGAAATTGCTTCTTAGGCGAAAGTACCCCATCCTGGATGAATTTAACAAGCTAAACACGAATATCATATTGAAAAAAGCTGATTGGCCACAGTTGCAGAGATACTTAAGTTTTTTGTGTTATATATGTGCTCCAATAAAACGCAATATGTGCTTATATTATATAAAATATTGTATTATATTTATAATGTTATTTAATTATATATTATTATTCTATTTAAAGTATATATATCCTGTTACTACAATGGAATATAATAAAGATATACATAAGACATACATGTTTATTCAATGTACAACCAACTTCTGGAGGTTTAACTGAACTGAACACAGTGACCCAACAGCCCATAAGGGCAAGGCCTGTTGTGCCTATCTCAACTTTCGTGACCTTAGGCGCTGGGGTGCATGTGCAGATGTTTCTGTCAGATAGTCCAAAAGCCTGTATAGAAAGGAAAAGCAATGGATAGCGTGTTGGACTTCTAATCCAAAGGTCGTAGGTTCAAATCCCACTCGGGATGGCCTTATTTTTTCGAATGTGATTTCTTTTTAACTATACTATTTTATTAGAATAATTAAATTTAATGAATGAATAAATAGTAACAAAAACAAACAAAAGATAGTTCTACACCATATATAGAAAGGAAATGGAGAATTGCAAGGAAAATCGCTTTCCATTTTGCCACTTAATATTGTGATTCTGTCATATGTATATACATATTTATTTTAATTGTAATTTAATAAAGTGTAGCTAAAATAAAAATTTCTTTGTTGACCTAAGTAGGAATTGACTTAATATTTTTTTTTATATTTCTTGTTATTAAATACATCTCAGAACGAGAAACTGCAAAACGAAAACGAGAACCGAACGTCACATATATGTTGTCAAGAAAACCAAACAAAATTCCAAAACGAAACGGAATAAAAAGGCATACACGATATGATTACAAAATACACCAAGAAGTGAGGGACAACATTCAAATTCACTTCCTCATTCAATGAAAGGTCCTCTCTTATTAACACGTTTCTACGACTCGGCCTACAAGCAGGCCGCGGCCTATCGATGCAGCCTTTCTCTTTTATCCCCGCATCTCTTATCACGCGCCGAAAAAAATAAAGATGTGGCGATAAATTAATATTCACAACGAGATAGATCATTAGGGTTAAACGTATCTTTTGTGTTGTGAAATTGAGTGCCGCGTAACCGGTTTTTAACCGTTGTTGGTTTGGTAAATATTTCGTTTATTAATTCTTAAGAACCATATGGGAGTTTGAATGGATGTGTTCACCGGAGAGCTGATGGAGAAATAATTGTTTATGAAACACGTGATATATAACAAGTAAAATCTTTTTTATTTTTATTGGATCTATAGTATGTATAGCAGCGCTTCTCAAAGTGTGAGACGCACACCCTTACGGAACGTGACAACCCTCGTGAGCATATTAAAAAGTCGAAAACAAAAGATTTTGAAAAAAATTATTAGTTTATTGATAGTAAACAAACAAAATACATTCAGACATAAAATAACATTTACACTGATATAATACACTCATAAATGTATCAGTACGCACAATATGTATTTTATAATTAACAGTACTAGAGTTAAGAAGTTTTATAATAACCAGTGACCCCACGGCTTGTCATATATAAAATTATATGCAAAAATTGACACTTATCTTGATAATTTGTACAGTTTATAATTAATCCCTTAACTGCCGATTAAATTTACGCGATTCGCTCCCCAATGCTACCGTTTTCCGCCCATCCGGTATAGTGGTTAGTGGCGCTGACTGCGGTGCCGTAGGGACTGGGTTCGAATCCCGGATAAGGCATGGATGTTAGTGTTGTAATCCTTCCTTCTTTGTGTTGTAAGCCCCCGCGTGATACATTGTGTGGTACATGGGGTTCATAAATTTTCTCAATAAAAAAAAAATGCTACCGCTTTGTACGTATGCATGGATATGTAGTGTATTGGGAGAGGAAAAAGGGAATGTGTGAATAAGAAAATCCTCCGAAATAAGTAAATCCTTCGCAAACACTACCAAGGTCATTTTTTTGCATTTCAAAGCCTTCGAAATAATTTTTTTAAGTAGCAGTGAACAATTAAGATAGTACTTCGGAAAGACGTATATATACGTCCGGGGCAATTTACGCACTGGCTGAGCGTGACGTTCATATACGCCGGCGGCACTCAAGAGGTTAAATTGGTATTGTAGCTTTACCGTCTATGTATCGTATTATCGAATTCAATACATTGTTATTATATAGAGGTGGGGGGGCGCTATATATATATTAAAATTATGACTGGATATTGGGCCACAAGTATTGAAAGTTTGAGAAGCACTGATGTATAGAATATATATGTATATAAAATGGAATTGGCTGAATTCATGACGTCACATGATAAATGTAATCACGTGTTTTCCATTGACTGACAACTGATTTTTATTTGTTGCTCGACCTGTAAAATTTAAGTAAATACCAAATGTGATGATTGGGTTGTTCAAATAATGTTCAATAATAAGATTCTTCAAAAAAACAAAAAAAAATTTAAAAATGCATATATTTAGATATTATACGTGTGTGTATTTTTAAACCGAGTTAATTTTGTTTACCAAAATGCAACAATACTGTTGACAAATTTGTTCTTTTTAACACCCTTTTTTAAGCTTCACTTGTATGTGACGGAATCTTTGAACTCCATTTTTACCCACTCAGATTAATTCGAAATTTTGCTCATTTGTCCAGGACTGATGACAGCACAAATTAATAATTTTGTTCCATTGTCCTGATTAGGATCATCAGCATTAACGATTTCCCATTTTCAGATCCCATCCCGCATCTGGCGACTAATTCCAAATTTGATGATTAAAAGATTAAGTTATTGCTTAGTTCGATTAACTATAAACTGGTGTCTTTTATTTTTTTTTAAACTTAAATTTATTAAAAGAAAGTTTCTGCTCGAAGGCGAAAGCGAAGCGCATGAACTGATTGGCTGGAAACACGTGACTGTATTTATCATGTGACTATGACGTAACACATGAATTTATAAACTGGCTGAGAACACGTGGTTGCAGTTGTGATTATGACGTCACATACTTAAAATAATCTTTTCATCAATTCGCTTAGAATTAAATAAAGAAGCAAACATGACAGTTTTTATAACTGAAAAAAATTAATATAGAAGTGAATAAATTAAAATGACTAAAAATTAGATTTTTTAAAACAAATTAACAAAAAATCCCGCAGTATAATATACTCATCCCCCCACACACACCATTAACCTCAGAAATGAGGATTTCCAAAATTTAAAAATTACACAAAACTGAGATAAAGGTGAATTTTTTTTTATTTTTAAACTCAAGAAAATTTGGACTTTTCTAATAAAAGTATCAAAAGCAAATTAATGAATATAGAACGTTTAAATAAAAAAAAATTTGAAGTTTAATAAGAATGAGAGAAATAATTGAAATTAAATCTTTTGAAATTTATTCACAAAAGAGGGCATATTTGTTGGAGTTTCATGGTTACTAACATTTTAATTTTTACTTATGTTTCAATTAATTTCTTTAATTGACTTGATTAATATAATATGTAAAAGAATTCTAACGCATCAATTATAACGTTATGTCGTAAATTTTAAGCAATACTCCGGTAAATGATGTGATTAGCGAAATATGCGTATGAAGTCAAACATATCTTAAATGCAAACGATAATGATTAAATAAACAAAAGTGAAGTAAGACAACCAAAAGAATAACTCATTTAAAAATAATCAAACAATTATAATTTTTCCTCTTCTGATTTTCAATAACTGCCTGGAACATATTTTATTTTCCAAATTCCACGAAAATTTACATTCTAATTGTTTGTACTTAAAATGACTAAGATATATTCATCATTTATATTTTACTTCAAATGAGTACATTGTTCCGCATTCATTAATTTCTAACAGACGATTTTAGGCTGCTAAATTCTTCTCGTTATGATTAAAGTTTATTATTTTTAAACATTTATTATCTCTCATTAGACAATTTGACACGTGTATAAATATGTTTCAATAAGTTTTCTATTTTAATTATGAAGACTTTTCTAAGCAAGATTTAATCTCTTAATTAAATTTGTGAGATAAATATGACTTTAAATGAGAATTCATTAAAATAAAAATATGTTCCATAAATTAATTAGCCCTCAATAGCTGCATTCATTGTTGTATTTGTTTGCGCGCAAATTGTTCCAAACCATGTTTTATGTGTAGTAAATCGCCTTAAAAGTTGTGCTACCGCCATTGAGTTTAAATTTGTTATTCTAAAATTCAGCTATTCAAAATTACTGTTTCTATAGAGATCATGTAGGAAAAAATGTTTTCTTTTCCAAAAAACTAAAATTTTCAAAAAAATTTTTTTAATTTAAAGCCACGTGCTTTTTTTATATTATAAAAACATTTCCTGCATGTTTCATGATTTAATTCCCTTTTTTTTTACTTTCATTTTTGTGATTGAGGATAATTTAATAAAATTGAAAAGTTAGAACACACACAGAATGAGAACTATAGAAAATTATAAAACAAACTAAGAGTGAAGCACATATAATTCTTTTCCTTCAAACAGAATAAGTTAGTGTTAACTTTAAATAATCACAGATTTATTCAAAACCTTAAAAATATTACAAATTTCCTTTTAAACTGTTAAGAATGGCTTTGAAAACGAAAGATATTTCAATACGAATTTTATTCCGAGTTATATGATTGAACTATTACGTCACAGTGTCATTTTTTAATGGAATATCGGATCAACAACATTCACGTTTGTAACTGTGATTTTATCTTTTACTTTTGAGTTTATTTTCTCTTAAAATAACTCAATTTTTGACACGATAAATATCTCACTGTATTTTTTTTCTAACTTATTCAAATTTAATTTTTGAATCTTGTAATATTTCAATTCTAAGGTACTCTAAATATATAAATAGAATGATTTAAAATATTGCATTTAAATTAAATAAAGTCTTTTGAATCAATAAAATTCGGATGAACTTTAAAATATTCAGTTACTTTTATCGTTGAATTTTTCTAATGTTTTTATGGTAATATAAAAACGCATGTGCAAGATTTAGAAAAAATTATTGGTTATTTTATTTTCATCTTCATTAATGATAATTTTGACATTTAAAAAAATTTAATGTTGAAAATATTGATAACAAATTTTAATGAATTAACAAGTGTATAACGAAACTGATTTATTTAAAAAAGGTAAAAATTGAAAGCCAAGTAAGTTTTTCTTTAATGAAATCAGTCAAATATTTTTATTTAATTTAATACATCTAAAAAAACTAATGAATCGTACAATTTATACAACATAAACATTAATTTTTTTTGCAAGGTACAACAGTTATTTTAAAAACCAAAAATAATTTTAAGAAATTCAAGACCTCATTGATGTTATGCTCCAAAAAGTAATCAATGACAGAAAAATTTTAAAAAATATATAACAAAAAAAAAGAATAAACTGCCAAAAAGTTTGAAAAAAATACAAACAAATGATCCAATGAAGATTTTCCAAGGAAAAATACTGATGAGATTAAAACACTTTAGAAAACAAACTTAAACAAGGAGAAAAAATTCCGTAAATAATTATAACAATATCCAACTATAAAAACAATATGGCGGGCAGCTATGTTTCACCAAAGAAAAATTCTACTGACAAAAAATCGTTTGGTTATAAAAATCAAACTTTTTAAAATATTTATTCTAAAATACAATATTTGAAGTTAAAAAGAACAAAATTATGTCGAACTTTCGTTTGTTTATACATATTCCAAAAACAAGATGGAAGACTTGAATAATTTCAACGTTATTATATTTCTTAAAGTTTTTAAACCATCTTTCACTTTGTAAATGGTGTAAATTAAACAGCGTTTAATTCACATCAACTTAATCATAACAAAACCGAGATTTTAAAATTTCTTTTTGAATTAATTAATTTCCATTTTTACCACTCATTTAACATAACCTCGACCCAGCTCACATACAAAAAAAAACATTAACTAAGCTTTCACAAACGACGACGTGTCTATTCCAAAGGACATCATCTCAATAGATGTTTTGTAACATCTTTTAAACTGCTTTTCTTTGATATTGTCGAAGTTTGAGATAAATATACAGGTATGAATACTAAAACTTACATATGGCGCATTATAAGTTTCTGTTTTCTTATTGTTTCATTTCTCGTTTCATTATATCTCGATGGTTGAAAACTAGGTTAAACTCTCGCGCGCGTATCAAGTTCTTAGTGAAAGCTACTTTCATATGTGGAGTAGAAATAACTTTTATTTCTTTTACAATTCGTATGCAGTGAATAGATGAGGAAATTAATAGATTAATCCTACTTAGCCAACGATATCGCATTAATTAAAAACTAAAATAAAAATTTGAACAAAGGTTTAAATATGTTTAAATATTAAAAAGCAATTAACGTTTGGGATAAAGTTGTGTAATTTAAAATAAGTAGCTGATGTCTAAGATTTTGATCTCTACAAAGCTAATTGTTTTAAGTGTCTCCATTGTTATGATTTGTAAATTCATTTTTTATCGAATGAATTACGTCTAGCAACTGAATTAGCTTTGAAAGTAGAAACTTTATTTATAACTTTACCATAATTTGATGCATGAAATATAAAGATAAAAATTTCTTTAAAAAGTATGATATCTATTTAAACATACTATTCAGTATCTATAACCCAGTGTGTCGCCCATGCGGTATAGTGGTTAGCGATGCTGACTGCTGTGCCGTAGGGCCTGGGTTCGAATCCCGGAGAAAGCATGGATATTTGTAAATGTATAGCACATTCGCGGCATGGGGTACTCTAAATAGCCGTCAAGCCACAAGTACTCTCGTGAGGTTGGTGGAAGAGGAAGGAAGCCCCTGGCCACTCCCGGGGGTGTTCTCCCTCAAAATTGGAGTGGAACCGGGCCAAATCGTACTGTCACCTGCATGGTGCTCAAAGTTACGTCTAACGGCAGGCGTACAATATAGCTCGATGCCCTGATGAATTTCATGGCACTCAATCTGACTACGTCAGACAAGTGGCATTAGCAACAGTAACACAACATCAAAATGTATGTTTTGTACTTGAATCATACACAAAAAAGATAATTTAATCAAACTAGGGAGGAGAGGGGAGGTACCCCCTGTCTGCCTAACGACGGACCACCCCAGATTGTACAAATTATACAACTGTGCATACACAATGCTCAAATTGTATACTATTTGCATGCATTATGTAGTTATATATATTTATATATATATTCCCCGCAAAATTCGTTCTTGGTGCTCCTCTTCAGTTAAATTGGTGACATTATATGAAACGAAGCACATGGTTGCCAATACATATGTGAAATCAGGGTTGCCAACTTGGCGAGTTATCTTAAACGACGGCATTGGTGAGGTACAACGTAAAAAAGTAATAAGATTATCACGAAAAACTTTTTTTACGTCGATAGATTATATTATTAAAGAAACCAATTATAAATACACAAATCATTAATTACATAATTGAAGAGATTGATGGTATTTTTGACACACTAGTTATTTTCCTTTCAAAGTATTCGTGCTCAGAACGATCAATTCCACAAAAATTTCATACATATACTTTATTCGGAAAAAAAAAAGTTAGTCTGAAATGAGTATTGTTAAATTAGTTTATGATAGATGAAGCACAAATTATAGAATTTTTGGAAACCAAGTAAAAGATTTTTCGTTATTCCATAAAATTAATGAACCCACAAAATAAAATACTTCTCGTGAAGGGGGAAAAAATTATCGTTTGTGAAGATTATTAATTTTTATAGAAATAAATGTTCCTTAAAAACCACACAAAATAAATAATTATTCCCCTAATCATTATTTACTAATTAATCTAACCTCCGTGCTTTAATTGTTATTTGTGTCATTCGAAATACTTTCGAAATCTGCCGTGATAAATTAGAACCGTTTACACGATTGATGATACATGAGTACAATTAAATTATCATTCTTCAAGGTAATTAAAATGCTCTTTCTTGAAGAAAAAAAAAAATATAAAGAAACGATAACATTCTAAAAAAGCTGCAAACGATTTTTGAAATATTCCATATTAATGATCGTTTTAATTTAACATTTATTTCGAATTTTTATAAAAGAATTTAAATAGGTTTTGAATGGCAACGTTTTTAAGATGTTTGTTTCACGTCGTATTCATTACATAAAATAGGATTGTATAACAACTAACAAAAATAAAATAAAGAAAATAAGGTTCACTGTTTTGAGTTTTAAATCCTTTTTATTTGTTTATTTTGCCCAGCATTGTTTTCGTAGAGTTAATTGGAAAAGGGTTTCATTTCCCAATCGAACCGTTGCAATAATACAAAATAAAAAAGGAACTTTTGGCAAGGGAAATCGTGTGACAAAATACGATACAAGACGCGAATACTACAGCACAAAAATAGCTTTAAAAAAAAGTGAAAAAAAATCGAAATGTTTTTTTTCTCGAGTTTTAGAAAGAGAATCAAAGGAGTGTTTGCAAGTTCATAATATTCTACTTTAATTATCCACGATCAAGTTTGCTTCGACATAAATGTATATCAATGTCGAACTCTAAAGCAACACGAGGGCCATTGGCGACAGATCTTGTAATTTTTAACCACGGTCAAATGACGAGGTTGACATCTCACTAATAAATTTCGCGTTGCTGTTTGTGCTACGTTAATATGACTAACTCACTTAACAAAGTCGACACCTGAGCCGGTATCCCACTGTCCGAACTTCCACACCACGCCAGTGAGAGGACTTTGAACCAAGACATATTTAACGTACATCAGGTCTCTACACGACGAGCCTTCAGCTTTCCGAGGACTCGAACTCATGACCCGTTGGCCACGAATTCGTGATCATCACTGCAAGGCTATAGCGATCACAGAAAATTAAGAAATTCCAGAATACATTTTTATATTAAATGACATTACTATATGTTAGAAACTGTCAGAGATAGTATGATAAATACAGAACACTGTTCTTACATCCCTAAATACTACTTAAAACTACACATGGAGTTCTGAGATGCTTGAAACCATTGATTGCCATTATGTCTTAATATACAAGGTTACTTATAATTCCCTCCCGAGGACAGTGGTAGCCTAGTGGTCAAAGTAACGGACTTATGGCCGGCGTGTCACGAGTTCGAGCCTAGTACCGCTGAAGACCTGCCGTGTAGGGGGGTGATGCACGTTAAATCAATCGAGAGTGAGTGAATATTAGCGTCGCACTTTTCATCTACACTAGGGCTTTTGGCGACGGACCTCGTACTTTTGAACCATGGTCAAGTGACGAGGACGACACCTGAGTTGGCACCCCTCTCCTAACTACCACACCAAAGGGAGGACATTGAGCTTTCGACAGATTTAACGTGTATCGTTCCCCTACACGGCGGGTCTTTAGTAATACTGGGCTCGAACTCATGACATGCCTGCCATGATCCGATACCTTGACCACTTGGCTACCGTGGCCACTAAATCTATCGAGAGCTCTAACGTCCTCCCGTTAGTATGGTAGTTAGGAGAGGGGGTGCCAGCTCAGATGTCATCCTCGTCACTTGACCATGGATGAAAATTTCAAGATCCGTCGCAAAAATCTCTCGAGTATCTGAGCAGTGCGACTTAAATATTCACTCACTCATAATTTTCTCCAGCTCTTCGAATCGCTATAGTAAAAAAGCTAAGACGAATACAGTAAAAAAAGAACACTGAAAGAATACAAAAACAGTTCGCTTTTATTTACATATTTTACAGGTGTTCCATGTGTGAAATCTTGGTTACACGGCATAAAGACAATAATCAATTTCTTGCCACACTGTTCAACATGATGCTGTTAAAGTTATTGATAGCGCGTGTTGTGTTATTTCCGTGTTATCCTAAGACTTGGCCTTTTACATAAGACTTCACACCCACACACCTCTTTGCCGCGTGACGCAGCAGAACTGCATGGAAGGGTAGCACGTGCCGTCAATAACGTTGGCAGTACCATGTTGCGTAGAATGTGATAGGAACTCAACTATTGCAACGATGTATACCGTGTAACCCCGGTTTCACGCACTAACATCTGTAAAACATGTACCGTAAACTCCGGTGTTAACCGCGCACCTATATTTTCAAGCGGCAATTTTTAGTTTGTAGGTATATTCGTGATATAACGTGCATACCCTCCCTTTTTTTACGAAGCAACCTGAAATGCACAATGCCAGTGGCGTAAAGTAAGCCCCCCCCCAATGGGGGGGGGGTAGGATTGTAGGGGGCCCGAGTGAGTGAGAGAATCTTAACGTCGCACTGTTCCACCACTCGAGGTCTTTGGACGACGGACCTCGTAATTTTGATCCATGGTCAAGTGACGAGGACGACACCTAGCTGGCACCCTCACCCAACTACCACACTACATCAACGGGAGTCTCTCTACAGATTTAATTGTGCATCATTCCCCAATACGGTGGATCTTCAGTGGTAGTAGGCTCGAACTCATGACACGCCGATCACGAGTCTGTTACCTTGACCACTAGGCTACCGCGGCCACCGTAAGTGCCCGAAGTCTGACCGACGCAAAGTATTTATCCTTAGTAAGATCCCGTTTGGGGTCCAAAACCTAAATTTGCACGGGGACCCGAAAGTCTCTGTTACGCCACTTATGTTTTGAAGTGATTTATTTGAGGTATTATTCCAAGCTTTAGAAAAAGATAGTATACTTCTAGATCTACAATCCTTAAGGTTCATAAGGAATGTCATTTCTTTTCAAGAAACAGTATATTGATGTATGTAAGAATAGTTCTAAATTTTTTTATATAACGTACGAGAATATTAAAAGTCCGTGCATTTAAAAGTATATTTATTTTAATTGTATTTAAAAACAAACTATTGAATAAGAATAATACATACTGTTAATACAATAATGTTATTTTGACGAAAAAAATACAGCTGTTATCATTTTTGTTTTTATACGGCAATTCACTTCTTAAATCTTTTTGTAAATAGATTCTTTTAGAATATATGAAGCTTGAAAAACATCCGCATCAACACATGATTTTGAAGGAAAGATTTGCGTAGTTTGTTTAGTGACACTTTAGCTTCTGTCAGAGTTATCGGAGTCAACTCCGATGGTCATCAAAGGGGCTACATTACAGAGGAGACCAGCAGAGACACTACAACGCAAAACATGTAAGCTCCAACCTGTTTGTTACAGGACTCTACATGATAGTGAGTGTTTGAATTGTCGAGAGTTTTATAAGTTAAACTTCGAATCATGGCGTGTTGCATTCTAACCAGCCACGGATTTTACTTCGAAATACTGAGTGTACCACAACATATTGTTTTAGTTAGAAATATAAAGAGTTTTTCTAGGGGCTGAGCATATACTTCGAATCAGCGAGAGTCTACTGTATTTGATTGTTTAATTCCCACAAAACTTTAAAAAAGAAAATCAACCCTCAAATATTGCACGAGCTCGAACAACAGCTATTTAAAATAACTTTTAGACACACCGCAGGAAATACAACCATAAAAACGGGTTTTCCTTCACAAAAAAAATTACAAAGAAGTCAAGATAAAATTGACGATTATTACAAAATTGAGGTGAAAAGATGTGTTTCCCCAACTTTTTATTGCCAGCAGCTTTGAAAGCCGAGAAAGGTAGGGCGGGGAATAATGTCCGGTTACAAAAACTATATGATCACAGTGTCGTTCAAGTCGTAAATGTCAGGCTTGGCTGGTCATTGTATAAACAATTAACCATCAAAACTTCCTTTTTTTTTATTCCAGCCTATTTTGAATGTTACTACTCAATGCCACAATATTTTCCTATGAAAAGTAATATTAAAAAAAATAAGAAGTGGATATTTCGTAAAGTATATTTGGTGGTGGGACGGCAAAATTTCAGAAATTCTATACAACTATTATACTTGTAAATTGACCATCCAATGTGAACTGGTCAACTGATAGATATGGTCAACAGACAGCAACGAAATTACTCTAGTGACTCATATGTAAAGTTTACTTTCATGCTCGACTTAAAATAGAACATAAAATTACGCATAACCAAAATAGAGTAAAATTACGAGCATATAAAATAACTTTTTTTATTGCCTAGTCATTCAGTCTATTTAGAAAAAGTAAAAAAAAAAAACCTTGGTTTGGTTTTCATTCTTTATAAGTATAGCGATAATAAATGCAATGGTGATTAAAATATGTAACGATGCCCTAAAATAAACTAAATAAATCAAATTTTCGCATTCAGAGATAGAGGTGAGGTCATATGACATATTACCTGGCCTGTGGAAAATCTCTTAAAAATTAAGCTTAAAAAAAACTCGCGAACGAATTTTTAAAAAGTCTCTTAAAAGTACACACCATTAGAGCCTATAGTTTCAATGTGCTAAATTTTACGGGTCTGGGTCGTTCTGTTTTGGAGCTACATCGCAGACACATACACAAGCTAAAGTATAGAAAATATCACCCCTTTATTTAGGCTTCCCTTCTCGAAAAAAAGTATCAGATACACAAATTGGTAATTATCATTGCAGACCTAGAGTACATTTCCCAGGAGCAGGTGTCACTTTTTTGCGTAGCACCTGTATAGGTGGATACCAATTGCCACAGTATAATTTTGACACCTAGTTTCCTCTCCAGAGGGAGGCACCTGAACTCTGACGATGCAAAATTGAACAAGTTCAAGCCAAACAGGAACTAAAGGGATCTTTCTCATGCCGCACACCCATACGCGATATGGATGCTGTCAATTTTTCGCAACATGAAAATCCTCCGATTTACGCATGGATCGAACCCACAAACTTGGAAGAGCAAGGCCAGCGTCTAACCAACTACGCCACCTAGCAGGGGCGCAGTTTCCGCCGTATCAATTATCCGGGGGCCCCAATCCTTACGGGCCCCAAACTGTTCAGCAAAAAATCGTTACATGTTAAGAATCCTCAAAAAACTGTAGAAACATGTCCTATTACTGAGGCGAAGTTTTCACAGGGGGAAAAAATCTAAGAGACTTGTGTTCACAACAGGATAAAAATCATAAGCAACAGCATGCGTAACCAACCACAATTATTCAATACACTTTGTGCATTTTTATTCATAAAATCTTATAAATAAACATTTAAAAATATTCATCCGTCGTTTTTATAATCTAACAGAAATATTTATAGTTTTTTTTTTATTGTTTACTTTTGCTTCCTTTTTATTGTTCCAAAATGACTCAAAAAAGAAAAATAAAAGGATTAAACACGTTCCATTCAATAACAATGATCAAAAAACACCATAGTTTAAATTCTTGGGAGTATATTTTTAATTTTAGCTATATTGTTTTCAATATTAACAATTTCCGCTTTTCATAATAGTAGCGATAATTCATATACATGTGTCAATACCAAGAAGAAAACGAGCAGTATCTTTAAATGCATATTGTTTTCCGACTTTTGTTTTTAAAAAATATCTCTTCTTCCATTCTTAAAAATAAATTGTATGTATAAGTGATTGTCATAATTGCGTGGGCGTGAATCTTTGTCGTGTTAATTTAATTAAGAATATGCATATGTTAAATGGTCTGGATTTTGCAAATTCTTTTAGTATTATTAAATTAAAAGGCAAAATGCGGAGGAGGGAATCTTCAGCGTTATCTTACTTTCCCATGCACTAATGACCTGGATGTAGCAAATTTAAAAAAGGCAATATATTTTCTGACCTTTAGATGGGCTTCGATTATTTTGACATTTTCGCTGCTGTACGCGAAACATTTAAATTCATATTACTTTAATGGAAATAGATTCAAGGATTTTAAGAGTCGAAAAATTTAACATGTTTCAACTCTACACCAGTGTTTTTCAAACTTATTGTGCCCCATGGTCCCCTTTTTATACCAAAAATTTGGCTAAGAACCCTCAAGGAAAATAAGTATTTCAATGCACATAATAGAAAAATTACAAATCTAACTTTATTGTCCTGAAAATAGTAAATGAAAAAGATATTGATAAGCATTATATAATATAAGACTGTTTAATAAATTAACTTTAACAAAAGTATAAAAAAGATTTTGCAAATAAATTTATATACAAGAAGGTATTAGTTGCATTGAAAAATACTTACGTAATATACTATATCGTCTTAACAGACAATATTGTGTTTTCTGTTCAAAACTAAATAAAAAAAAATTGTATTCACTTCACATCTCGGGATTATGCACAAAACTAAACTGTTGGTTAGATGAATGATTTTTTTTATACTGCCATAATATTTTAGTCCAGTTATTGCATGTAACGAGCGCGGTGATATTTCGTTCCTATTTAAACTTGAACAGACGGTCTCAACCACGATCGGCGACGTTATGTATGTGTCATTACTAGTATTTTATGCATCTATCTATAATGTTTTATTCTAAAAAAAATTTTAACAGTTACAAATTATTATTCATTTACTTTAATTTTCAAAATAATGGAAGTAAGTCACAAATATTTTACGTAATATTAAACCTTTCGAGGCCCCCCCCCAACTTTGTCCATGCACCATCAAATTAATTTTAATGTGTCATGGACCCCTCAGCAATTCTCAAGGACCCTCAGGGGTCCGTAAGAATCCTTTCGGGAGCCTACGCTTTACATGGTGAGTCTTTGGTGGATTTTTATGTGTTATAATAGAATTATTAACCAGTATAAAAAATTTTATTAAGTATAATTTGCTTCACAGAACTCGATGCTGTAACTAGAAATTTGGTTGATTTTTTCTTAACCTCACTATAAAGCTCATTATTATTAAATTACTATGTGACCGCGGAAGTCTAGCGGTCATGACCACAAACTCGTGGTCCGCGTATCATGATTCGAACCCCAGAGCCACTGAAGACCTGCTGTGTAGAGAGGTTACGTTAAATCTGTCGTGACTCAATATCCTCCCATTAGCCTGATGTAAAATCTCAGAGAAGGGTGCTAACTCAGGTGTTGTCTTCGTCACTTGACCGAGGTTCAAAATGACGAGGTCCGTTGCCAATAGTTCTCGAGTTGTTTTATGGTGCAACGTTAACATACACTTACTCATTTACACAGGGGTTATTGGTGACGGATCTCGTAATTAAGAACCACAGTTGAGGACGACCCCTCAGAAGAAAATCCATTGCCTTAACTTCCATCTCCCTTCACAAGAGAACTTTTAAGTGAAACTAAACAATTCAATTATCGACTCGACTTGATCGTCGTCCGCCATGACTCTTGGACTACAACCATGGCTCCACTGAACGACATGAGTTAACACTTGAAGAGTGGTCCTTGTCATATGATTATGACTCGAATTGCGAGATCCATTCCCAATAACTCCATGATCCTTGCACTACAACCAGGGCTCCACTGAACGATATGAGGTACCACTTCAAGAGTGGTTCTTGTCGTTTGATGATGACTCAAATTGCGAGATCCATTCCCAATAACTCCATGATCCTTGGACTACAACCATGGCTCCACTGAACGATATGAGGTACCACTTCAAGAGTGGTTCTTGTCGTTTGATGATGACTCAAATTGCGAGATCCATTCCCAATAACTCTTGAGTAACTCTAGGATAAACATTAATTCAATTCAAATTGAATTTTTATGTATAAACCAATTTTTTTTTTAAATTCTAAAATACATATGGAGTGTACAATCACTTCAAACCAATGTTGTTTCTGGAACAAAAACAATTATAATCCATTATTTATTACAAAAACCTCAAATCATGCACACAAAAAAAACAGTAATAATACCTTACATATAACCCCATCCTCGCCATTAACTGTCTTTAATCCCATTCATTGAACCTTTACACAATTCTTAGAAACCTCCGAACAATAAAGCAGATTCTAAGTCGTTTAAACAAATAAATCGGTCTTCGTGCGATCCTTTTGTTGTTGTTGTCGATTCTTTACACGGGGAAAAAAGTGTCGTAACACACACCATTATAGGTTAAAGTAGGCCAAGTGACGCCCCTGGTTACAGTTCCCAAGGCCGAGCGTGAACGATCTCATTGAAACGAAACGATGATCCGCGGGGAAGATTAGGGGAAATTGGACCGTCTTGTTTTAATTCTCTGATTTAAAGAAATTGGAGACAGTGATTGAATATGTTGGGGGAAGGATTACTCATGAGAAAGGGAAAGGGTGGACAACATTGAGTATGCGTCCATTCAACTGGAAAAGAATAGTTGTCAAAAAGAGACGTTAAGGCTACTGCAGAAGCATTCAAACTGAAATGAATTGATCAGAAGGGAAGATCAGGAGAAACTGATAAATCTTTTTTTAATGGGGAAAATGATTGTGAATGGATTAGTGAAAGGATTTTTCGACAAAGAAAGATTAAGAACTCAGATAGGAAAGATTAGGAATCAGCTGAAAGAAAGTGGTCAAATATATTTTTGAAAGTTATTGGTTGGGTGGGGAGAGACAGACAGTCTTGGCTGGCAAAAAGCATCACCTTAATGTTATGGAGGGTTTGAACTGACCTCTTAAAAATAATTGATTTGCGAGGGGGGATGAGAGGATTATACAATCTTGCTGGTCAAAAAGCGTCACCACGACGCCATGAAGAATTTGAAATATTCTCTTAGAAAATGATTAGTACTGTGAAAAAAAGGGGAATAAATGGATTCCCTATTATAAGTTTTCTAATAATATAGAACCCATCTTGGAACTTTTTTCCATGTATGAAAATTATTTCAAATTACTATCACATTTAGATTTAAGTTATTATATTAAAAACTTTAAGAGGACATGTGGTACGATTTACACAAAAATTTTGAATTGAAGGATTTTGAAATTTTTTTTGATTGCCCCCTATGTTTGTATACTATGTAAAACAGATTTTATGCTCAAAAGTTCATGAAAAATTAGCCATTTAATTTTTTTAAGAAAAAACCTTCAAATTTGTGAAATGATTTTAAAATACTACTCCTCCTACAAATATTTGCATACGTGCATGAAATTTGATTTACAGGTACGTCAAACTATGTCTGACAAAAGTTGGTATGGGTTTTGCGATAATATGATTGGTGTTTGTACAATACTTCTTTTTATGAATGCTTATTGAAAATTCCTTAAAAAATGTATAAATTCTGAGTTCAATTATTTTTCAAAAAATAAGTATTGCTTTGATTCAAAAATACATACCAGCTTTTGTTCCATGTGAAAAAAAATTCCAAGCATTAGGCACAATAGAAAATAACCCTCTTAGAATTTTAAATGAAGACGAACTAGTTATTTATCTTTCTGAGATAAGTCAGTTTAATGTTTTGATTTGCCATTGGGATGTGAATAAAAACGAACGTAAAGGTTCTCATAATTCTGCTCTTTTTAAGTTTAGAGCTTTCAAATTTTGTGAGGTTCTAGAAAAATATATAAAGATTAATTTAGGGTAAAAAAAATTTTAATTTGATTTTTTGACCGATTTTTGTCAATTGAATCGTACTGTCCCCTTAAATTTCTATCAAAATTTAGATTTTTGTGTTAACCAATCGATTATTTCCTGTATAAATTTCTATATGCATTAACGCAATAGATTTTCAACTATGAGTTTTTTGCCTCTCTTGCTTTCATTGTATATATGCGTTTGTTCTAACCTACACGCTATCATTCTTCAGAGCAGCGGTTCTTAAACAGTGATCCGCCACCCTCTGGGGGGGGGGCGTGAATGACTGTCATTTCATGTTAAGATTTTCCTCTTTTATAGACTCTGAAAGACCTCGTAGAAAAATTGAAAGATGTGCCATCCTAGCCTGGCCATGGTAGCCTAGTGGTCAAGGTAACGGACTCGTAGGCGGCGTATCATGAGTTCGAACCTACTACCGCCAAAGATCCGACGTGCAGGAACGATCCGACGTTTAATCTGCCGAGGATTAAACGTCCTCCCGATGGTGTAGTGTGGAAGTTAGGAGAGTACTCAGGTGTCGTCCTCGTCCCTTGACCATGGTTCAAAATGACGAGGTTCGTTGCCAAAGGCCCTAGAGTAGCTGAATAGTGCGACGTTAATATTCACTCACTCACGCTATTCTAGACTAGATCATTAAATTACCTACAGTAAAAAAAAAACTATTAGATCAAGCATATTTATAAAAAATATCAATTCAGCCTTGTGGGCGGTCGTAGCAGCTGTCGCCATTTATCGCGTATGAACCGAGCCAAATCGTACTGTCAACTGCAGGGTGCTCGAAGCTGAAAAGGCTAACGACAAGCTACACCTCGCCACTCTCCACGATGAATTTCATGAGCCTCGATCTGACACCGTCAGACATGGCATTAGAAACAACAACACACAACATATCAATTCAGTTTTTTCTTTCATTGTTATCAATTCCATTGCCATTAGCACAACGTAATAATTTCAAAAAATACAGTAGAAACACATAAAAGTGTTTTAAAAAAGTCAGTATGAGTTATGATTATACTGAAAAACTTTTAAATCACTCAGCCATGTGTTGGAGTCAGGCAGAGGTGTTCCAAAATCTTGGGGGTCCGCAATATCAGACTGATACTGAGTGAACATTTACGTCGCACTGTTCAGCTACGTGAGAGCTTTTGGCGACGGACCTCGTAATTTTGAACCATGGTCAAGTGACGAGAACTACACCAGAGCTGGCACCCCCTCTCCTAACTACCACACCAACGGAAGGACGTTTGAGCTCTCGACTGATTTACCGTGCATCGCTCCCCAACACGGTGGGTCTTTTAGTGGTACTGGGCTCGAACTCATGACAATTAGACTGACACACAAAGGAAGGCTGCGGCGTTCGAAAGCTTAAGAATCGCTACTTTAGAGTGCAGGGCGTGGGTAGCCTAGTGGTCCTGGGTTCGATGCCGCCAAATACCCTCCGAGTCCACACGGTGAACGTGCTCGTTAAATCAGTGTGTCCGAAAGGCGTCGCCATCTATCGTGTTGTGTGAGCAAAATCATACTGTAACCTTTATGGGGGCTCAAAGCTTAGGCTAATGACAGGCGTAGATCAAGCTCGTTGTCATGATGAATTTCGTGTGCATCGATCTGACTACGTCAGACAGGTGGCATAAGTAACAACAACAGCACTTTAGAGTACAGATAAAGGTGGGTTTTGAGCTACATAGCCCTTTGAGACCCAGCCCGCAAATTTGTGCTGGAACCCTCCGCGTTACAGAAGGGAGAAAAATCTTTTTATTATTTTTTCCACAGTCATTAAGGTCAGTATAGTGTTCATAACAACAAAAAAAAACGTTTTTCTCTTAAAGTTAAAATTATTTTGGATTTTAAAGGGATAAAAATGTCCAACCCACACGATCGAACAAACTGGATCTTAAAAGAGATATGTCTGTGAAATTCATATACAGATAGATGGCAGTCAAGAAATATTATTTGTTGGCAAGTTGAAACATGTTGATACAAATGAAAGGACTACTGTGCACTTGACCTTGGGGCAAACGATTTCCCACACGTGGCTAATCCGGGGATTAAGCAGATGGAGATGTACTTGGTGGAATATAAATGGCATCTGCCAAGAAGATTTTACTGTAAAAATCTACAAAATGCCCCTCACCTTTCAGCAACTGAAACATAAATCAAATTTAAGAACGAACTTTCTATTAAAATTTAGCAGGTAATTTCATTTTTGAGCATGTATAAAACCTCAAGAATACAA
>BMAO01009827.1:0-17672 GCA_019973975.1 Trichonephila clavata | reverse complement strand
GTTGTTCTTTTTGTAAAATAATTCTTCAGACCTCTTCTGGACAGCACACTTTATTACGGACAATTAAATAAAACGATTATGAATGCTGCACACAGCATAAATAAAGTTCATAGCACACAGCGTATAGATCGTGTGGTCCCGTAGAAGAAGTGCGTTGGATTAAGCGGGAAAAAGAACGCGTGGGCGTATCACACAGATATCCTTACGCCAGAAAAATAGTTCGCTCGCTTCCAACACCCACCTCTGCGAGTGATACATTTTTTTTCAAACACAATTACAATATCATAAACATATACATAATACAATAAATATAACAATACAGTGACATAAAAATCATGAGAGTAATGAAATTTTTTCCATTGAATATTGTAACTTTTGTACATTCGTGGCTTTAGTAAGAAAATCTGCAATTAAAACATTCTGTTTCGAATGTATTCCAATTTTATTGTAGTATCTTCAATTAAATCTTTCACAAAATGAAAACGTAATTCATATGCCTTGATTTATTTGAAGAACGTGTACCTTAATCCACTGAATTGCTGCTTAACTATCTGAATTTAAAGTACAGCATTATTTATAAATTGTTTACATTTTAATTCAGTTAACAAATTTACAGTCCAAATTATATTTTACAAATTTCAGAAATAGAAAATAACTCTGCTTCGCATGTTGATAGACTAACACTTTTCTGTTTACGACATTTCCATAAAATTAATGAATTACCAAGTAAGATTACACCACCTGAAAATGATTTTCCATTTTCTGCATTTCCCCAACTAGCATCTGAACTAGCATTTAAAATACCAAATTCTTTTTCATAAAACAATTTTTTTATCTTTGTACCCATCAAATATCTTAATACTCTTTTAGCCAATTATAATATCTTTTCTCTGGTTTATGATTAAATTGTGATAAATAAGATGTTACAAATGAAATATCAGGGCAGTTCTATTAGCTAAATACAAAAGTTCACCAATTAATTCCTGATACATAGTAATGTCAATAAATTCATTTGTAGAAGAAAAACTTTTATCTTCCCCTTTCACAATTGGAGTCTTAACAATTTTACAGTTTTCTAAATTATATTTAATCAATTATGAATTAATATATACACACTGAGATAAATAAATACCATTTTCATGTTTTTTCAATTTACATACCTAAAAACTTATGAATTTTGTTTTCAACCACCTAAAATACATTTTTAATCTTATTTACAATTTCTTCATACATTTTATCATTGTTACAAAAAATAGCTAAATCATCTACATACATACATAATGTAAGAATACTTTGTGTGTGATTATCAGTTTTAATAAATACACAATTATCAGAAGCTAATTGTTTTAAAACAAATTTTTCTAATTCACACTTTAATTTCATATACCAGTTTTTACCTGACTGTGGCAAACCATAAATACTCTTTTCAATTTACAAACTTTGTCATCTCCAATCAATTTCTCATAACCAGGTGGAGGTAACTCACACACAGTCTCCTCTAAATCACTATATAAGTAAGCAGTTTTTACATCAAAGAAATTAACATTTAATTTTAATTTAGCTGCAAGTGCAATTAACAATCGAAAAGATTCAATATTTACAACTGGTGAATACGACTCTGAATAATCTACATTTTTAATTTGATTAAAACCAGCTGCTACAAGCCTTGCTTTGTATTTAAAATTTTTCCCAGCATCATCTCGTTTTAAACTATACACCCACTTAGTTTTTATCAATTTTGATTTTGCAGGTTTTTGTACTACTTCCCATACATTATGTTTATCTAACGAATCTAATTCATTCTCCATTGCTAATTTCCAATTTTCCCAATTGCACTATTTATTGCCTCAAAATAACAGTTCGGTACATTATCCGTTAAATGAACTGACATCTGCTTAGATTTTAATCTTTCCGATCTTCTAACAGGGAAGGACACATTTTGTATATCATTCAATTAGATACCGGGAGTTGGATTCTGCCTGTCTGGTGCGATGGTGTAGTCTGAAGGGGAATTGAGTAATCATTCTCAATTGCTACAGGCTCATTATTCATTTCAAAATTAGACAATACTCTATTTTCGGAATTTTGATTAATTTCATTTATTTCGGAAGAGATTTCAAAAAACGAGTCAATATCCCATGCTTCATTTTCAATTTCACCTAAATAACTACTACCAATTAAAGATTCATTGAATTTAACTGATCTCTCCTCAATTACTTTTTGATTTTTAATATAAATTCGATATCCCCTCATTTCTCTAGCATATCCTAGCATAATTCCCTGTCTTCCTGGAACTTCAAATTATTTCTCAATACTTTCGGAACGTGAAAATAGGCCACTCAGCCAAATTTTTTGAGATAATTTAATTTCGGTTTATTACCTGTCCAAATTTATAATGGAATTTTTCTTTCCCTTTTCGTGGTGTTACATTAGATACCTGAGTACTACAATTAATAGCTTCGGCCCAAAATTTTAAGGGAAGCTTACTTTCATATAGTAAAGATCTAGCTCTTTCTAAAAGAACACGGCTCGCTCTTTCTGCTTTACCATTACTTTCACTGTTGTATGGAATAGTTTTTTCATAAAATATTCCTGAATTAGCAAGGGAAGTATCTAGTTGCTCATTTACAAATTCTAACCCATTATAGGCTCTCATCTTTTTAATCCTTTTATCAGTTAAATTTTCATATTTAGCTTTAAATTGAGAAAATATATTAAACACTTCATATTTATTTTTTAAGAAATAAGTAAAGTACATGCCAGAAAAATCCTCTACAATTACCAAAAAATATTTTGCACCACCATATGATTCGATATTAATTGGACCACACAGGTCGGCATGGAGCAACTCAAGAATTTGTGAACTTTGATTTATTTCAATACCACGATGAGTTTTTCTGATTACCTTACTTATATCACAAGTTTCACATCTGAAATTATTTACATCATCAATATCAATATAATATTTCATTTTAAGCATATATTTACAATTTAAATGACATAACCTGTTATGCCAAATTTCATAATTATTAGTAGAGTTGTCAGAAAAATAACACTTAGAATTATACACAGGTTCTAATTTTATTTCTAATCTGCCATTATTTTTAAATGCTTTTATTATTAACTTATTATTTTTTATCATATATCAATACACAATTATTATCTAATTTAATCTTACAATTTTTATCCATTAAACATGTTACAGACAGTAAATTACACCTTAATTGAGGAACATAACTGACATTAGTAATTGTTAAATTAATAGAATTGCAATGCTTTATACTCACAGTTTTAGCTAAAACTTTTCCGGTTCCTTTACTTACAATATTTGGACTCTTTATCTGCTAAATAAATGTCCATAATTTCGGGACTTATTGGCTGAAACCATGCAGGGTCTTTGGCCATATGACAGGATGCTCCACTGTCCAGGATCCAAGTGTTATCACAGAATTTTTCTTCGCGGCTTGAAGCTGTGAAAACTGAATTTGAAGAAGTACCTGGATTTCTTGATGGATTATTTCTTTGGGTCGTTCTGTTTGGCGTGTTTTTATTTTTGTAAAAACAGTCCTTTGCCAGATGATTCTTACTTCTGCAAACATAGCAAAGCCTCGTTTGTCTTTCATTTTTCTTTCTAGAATAAAATGCTCCAGCATTTATTCCTTCCAGGCGATTTTTAGATGGTAAGTTGACGGAGGCTTCTTCTTCCCGTAGAATTTGGAGGATTTCATCCAAAGATTTCTCCCGTTGGGTCTTCAAAATTTCCCTCAGGTGTGTGAATTTTTCTGTCAGTCCTCGAACTGTATAATACACCAATTCCCTCTGTGAGACTTCTAAGCCGAGGGAGTGACACTTAGTCGAGATGCCCCTCGCTCTTGCAATGTAATCCACCGCGTTTTCTCCTTTGTTCATGATCAGGTTTTTGAGTTCATTGCCCGCGTTGATTTTGCGGTCCTCCGCACGTCCGATGAAAGTCCCTCTAATTTTTTCCCACAGCACTTTGGCGTTGTCCTCTGCCGCAAACTGTAGCGCCTGTTCGTCGGCAAGGGATAGCTTTATATACGAGACGGCGTCAGCATTTCTTTGTTCCCAATCGGAATCCTCCTTACGGCTAAGATCTTCGGGTTTTTCGTTGGTAACCATAGTATCCAATCTCTTCAGGCTCAAATCAGCCTTCATCTTAAGAGCCCATATAAAATAGTTCGTCCCATTTAAAATGGGGACAGTTATCTTATCCATTTTTGGCAAAAAGTTCACACAGTTCATTAAGGCAATTCACTAACCACGCTCTGCTACCAATTTGTTGTTCTTTTTGTAAAATAATTCTTCAGACCTCTTCTGGGCAGCACACTTTATTACGGACAATTAAATAAAACGATTATGAATACTGCACACAGCATAAATAAAGTTCATAGCACACAGCGTATAGATCGTGTGGTCCCCGTAGAAGAAGTGCGTTGGATTAAGCGGGGAAAAGAACGCGTGGTCGTATCACACAGATATCCTTACGCCAGAAAAAATAGTTCGCTCGCTTCAACCCAACAGTTTACATAAACGACAAAAAAGTTTTAAAAACCGAAATTTTAAATTTTTTTTAAAATTATATTTTACTTAGTTAGTTCCAAGTATTGAGGATAACAAAAGTAAACTCGGTTTGATTTCATAGCTTTTAAAATAAGGACAGGTTTGTAGAGATACCAACAAAAATCAAGTAGAAAAAATCTACGTTCACTGTTTTAGTAGAAACTATAAAAAATTTTAAAAAGGAAAATGAGTTATTTAATAGTTGGTTGGATAACCCCGGGTGTTGAAAACCTCCTGAAGTCATTTCGGCATTGAATTAACAAGTCTAGTTGTTTCTTCAGGGCTTATCTTCTCTCATTCGTCCTTAAGAGCACTCTTTTCTAGCAAGTGTTTATATATATATATACATAAAAAGGCTTGCCAAACCATAACATAATGTACCTTTATACATCACGTAAAAATATTTAATATTAAACTTTTTCTGAATGCAAAATCAACCGGAGTCTGAGTAAACGAAGTAAATAATGTATAATATTAGAGAGTATTTATAATATTTATTAAAGCTGGAAATCTCTAACGATAGATAACCTGGGAACTTAAATAAAAACTAACACCAAGAATGACACGAACACTGTAAAATAATTTTCGATTTAAAATTCTTACGAAAGAAAATAGGTATCACTTACCGATTCTTCATTTCTGAATCCTGGGATGAGCTTGACCTTAAGTTCGATTACATTCTAGCGTAAATACTGCAACGTTTAATAAGGAGAGTTTTTTGTATGAAGGGCAAAAATGATTTCATGAAAAAAGAAATAAAAAACTGGTACATTCCATTAAGCTTTCTTCTCTATATGCTTCATTTGATTGAATACTCTCATAAATCTATCATCAAATGCTCTCATTTAAAATGGTCTCTATGCTTTTCCAAGTATCGTAATGCTATTTTACTTGAAAAAAGCATAATAGATGGACGTTACTTACGACTTTGCTAAATGAAATTGAAACATATGAGGGTGGGGGGCTAAAGACGCCAGTAATTTTCTCTGCTGCTTCTTAAAAAGTAAATCATGTCTTTTTTCCCTCTCCCTACCTGGTAATGTAATGTATACAGTAATAATAACAGTGAAGAATTTTTATATCTTCTTAGCATTTTATCCCACTCTTTGTCTGACTTTTGTTTTATTTGTTAGTAATTTAGGCTTGAAAAGAAAACCCACTAAATAAAAGTATATCTCGTCGCCTGGATTACAGCAAATGAAAAAAAATTTTTTGATTTGGCAAAAGGATTAAAGATATTTAATAAGCGTATGGAAAGTTTTGATTTTGAATGACGTTATATCGCTAATTGGAAAATCACTTCAAAACTCGATTTAAAAAAAATGAAATGCGAATTTTGAGAATCTACGTTCATGGCGATAGTCAGGCTTTGGGCCCCCTAGAAGCCTTGGCCCCACGCAGTGCGGGGGTGCACGTTACACCACTGTGCAAGATTCATCTATAGCAAGTGATGGCAGAAGAAAGTTGAGTATCTTCCACCTGCAAATATATTCAGAACAATTTGACGGCGATATTATTCAGAACGGTTTTTAAATGTTTTTTTTTTCATAAAGTAAGTAATATTGGCGTATGGAACAAAGAGTCGCAGCTTCACATCTAAAGAGCCGCATGTGGCTCGCGAGCCGCAGGTTGCCGACCCCTGGTCTATATTAATTGTGTAATTATTTAATAAAAAGTAACTAAGATAAAGTTTTTCTTTGTTGACCTAAGTAGGAATTGACTTAGAAATTTTTTTATGCTACTTGTTTCTTCTAAAATTATCAATATTTCGCAATTTCATTCAATTTTATTCCTTTTCTCGCCTTAACAAAACTTAGTAAATCAGAAACATACTTTCAATTTTTAATATTTTTAGCACTGTATATAAGTAGATCTATTGTTAAACAGTTTATAAAATTATGAAATACCTTTATTCTAAGAAATGCACTTTAAAGTCATATTTTTCCTGGCGAAGATGCTGTTTTTTATTCAGCACCACACAGTTTGCGAGATGTTTTGGTTTGATACAATGTTCCACACACATTGGAACAAGGGTGATTTAGAAATCTGTATCTAAGTCTTTTCTCACCCCTATAATTTTGAAGACAGATGATTGGATCGTAGATGTAGCTCAATAAGACTCCGTAACGATCTCTGACCAATGATCTTAGGCTAATTTTTATTTTGCCATGGCTTTTTCTTAAAATTTTTTATTAGAGGCATGCCGGAGACTTGCACTGATCATCATCGATACCAGAACTTCCACGTATTTGTATTTTTTTCTTGGTGTCAATATGTTTCGATTTGTAAAAGTCTCCAAAGTTATATTCGAAATATTTTGATAGGTCTGGAGCTCTGTTTTTCTTTCAAGCATCTTTGCTTTTTCGTTTCTAACCTTTTCATTGTTATTAATAACTGAAATTATACACTCACACAAACTTTTTTTTGGTAAACGCTATTCACGATAATGTACATTTACACTCTGCTAAGATGGAAAGAGCAGACTCTCTCTTGGATATATATTATAATAGTACCTATTAATTAAATGTACATTCCTACTCTTACACTGCTGGCCACACAAAATGCAACACCAAGAAGAACCAAAGATATCACAACGAAACTTATTTGGCATATAACATGCTGTACAAAGATCAAACGATTAACATTACAGCCTTTTAGGCAGTGGCGTAACGGAGAACGTTTGGGCCCCTGCAAAGTCAAGTTTTGGGTCCCCAAGTTGGAGTTTACAAAGAGTAGGTACTTGGCAGCAGCTAGGCTTTGGTCTCCTTTGAACCCAGGACCTCCCCCCCCCCGCAGTGTGTGGGAGTACATTACGCCACTGCTCTTAGGAAGAGGGGATGACAAAATTAGTAGTTAGTGTAGCCGCCATTGTTGGCTATAACCACTGCCACACGCTTCGGTATAAAATCAAAGAGGTTTTGGATGTATCCTTGAGGTAAAGCAGCACATACGGCATTCCACAAATTGCCAAAGTTGATCTGGTGTAGCAGCGGGGGATGTATCCTGGTCCAGTCGTTATGCAAGCATGGGCCATAAGTTTTCGATTGGTGATAAATCGAAAGAACAAGCAGGCTAAGGAAGCAATTCAATCTAATCTGATGGACAAAGAAGAACTCTTGAATATTGCGTGCCACGTGTGGTCGCGTATTATCCTGTTGGAATATGGCTGATGGTAAGCGCTGAATGTATGAGAGGACGATGGGTCCAACACCTTAGAGATGCAGGGCTGTCTGTTCAGTGTAATGGCAATGCATACTAGAGAGGTGGCAGTGAAATCCAATACCACCCCAAACCATGATACCGGGTACAGGAACAGTGCGGCGATGCATAACGCAACAGTTCATCAGCCTCTCACCATGGTGTCTCCAAACTCGAATCCGACAATCATGATGTAAGCAGAAGCGGGATTCGTCAGTAAACACAATGTCGTTCCATTCCGTTGTCAATATCTACCGTTCATCACACCATTGGCGGCACAAATGATATGGTTTCCGGTCAAGGGTAAGTGAAGCAATGGACGCCTTGCGGAAATTACACTCTTCTGCCAAAGGCGTCGAATTGTACGAGTGAACACCGAATGATGCAACAGACTGCATCTGTTAACCTGCGATTAGCCTCGTATTCCTATCGTTTCTTTCTGAATCCAGCAATGACAGATCCGTATCACAGTTACTTGTTTTCATTCAACACATTAGCCGATTTCTCTGAAGGATAATCTGCAATCCCTATAGGCTACTATTCTTCCTCCGTCAAATTCAGAAACTTGGTCAAAAGACGCTTGATGTCTTCAACGAAGTATAGGTACACAGCTTACGCAAAAAAACACACGAAAAAACAAATGTCATACTTCAAATCGCCAATCTGTTCTCTTATATAGCGCTTGCGGGTGGTGCTACGGTCGCCTGTGATGTGCGTCTGATCCTAATGATTTGTATATTTCATCGCCGTCAACGCATGATGTGAATTTCACATGGTTTGCATGCTTCCTTAAGGGTATTGCATTTTGCGTGGCCAGCAGTGTAGAAACAGTAGGAATAGGTTTTGTACAGCTACCCTACTGCTACTGCTTTATTTTATTATTGTAGCGGAGAGATATTTCAGATCGGAAACAACATATTATCTGAGTCAGAAGGAAACTTATTTGGAAAAAAAGTCACTTGGATTGATTGCCAAATATTGAACATTAAATCCTTTCTAGTAACAATCTTATTTCACACACACGCACGCACACACACACACATTTAGCAATTTTTATTACATTCCTCTGACGTTAACACTCAAAATGCATGAGAAACAAAAGTAAAAACTTTTACCGAGAAATTGGCAGATAGGTCTATTGACTGAAAGATAAAATACCTAGGGGAAATGTAAAGAGATGTCTCCGTTTTTATAGAAACATTAACATATCTTATGTCAAAAATTAATTATAATAAATTATAGTTTAAAAAAACTAAAAAACACGCTTTTATACTGAATCTAACTAAAAAGTAAAAAAATAATTCTTAATATGAGAATAAAATGATTAACGAGAAAATGAATGTCATTGGGGTAAAAGTGTGGGGTGTTTTGTACTACATTTTTACGCTAACTCAGCTTTTCGGAATAGAAGTTAGAAATTATAATAATGATACATTTGTAGAACACCCCACGCTTTTACCCCAATGACATTCATTTTCTCGTTAATCATTTTATTCTTTATTAAGAATTATTTTTTTACTTTTTAGTTCGATTCAGTATAAAAGCGTGTTTTTTAGTTTTTTTAAACTATAATTTATTTTCATTTTTTAGTTCGATCTACAATAAAAGCGCGTTTTTTAAACTATCATTTATTCATTGTTGAATTTATCCTTGAGTTTGATATTTGAAGCTGGAATTAGTCTTGCTCTTTAATGGATATTAATTAACGAGTTTTTGAAGTGTATTTATTCTCTCTCCATATACGGGGCTTCGGATGAGTCTCGTATCGTTGTATTAGATTCCGTCTCTATAGAACAGGTCAATAAAATAAAAAAAAATCCTCCTTTTCTTTTTTTATTCACTTTTCACGCATTGTCATCCACTTCTGAGCTATGGTCCAAATTTCAAGTCTCTAGCTCATCGGAAAGTCACACAGTTTAAAATCAATTACAAAATTCCACCCGGACAGACATTAAAGAAAGCGAGTTAATAAAAGCATGGTAATATGAAGTGTCAATCATTTATTCACCTTTTAAACGTGTTCATTTCATGTTAATTCGTATCATCACTTCTAAACGTATTGCTTTATAAAAAAAAAATATTTAGCACTTTAGAATGCAAATTATTTTTTTTCCACATGCACGAGCCTTTTTTTATTTTCATTTTCAGAAAAATGTTTATATTATGCTTAGAAATTGCTAACACACACCCACCCTCCAATTTTTCAAATACAAAAAACTTTTTTTTTGTTTTATTTCCATTAACCGCAAGTGTATTTTATACTTGCATAAAATTAGCTTTAAATTCAAAACAGTTGCTTTAGGGTTACATCATATTCTTTAGTCGCTAAATCTGAAATAAATCGCCAAATCTGGAAATGATGTATGAAATTAGTCCCCATATCTGGAAATGGTACATGGAATAAGTCGCCAAATTTAAAAATGATATATGCAATAAATCCCTAAATCTGGATTTGTCGCCAAATCTGATTATCCTTATTCCTGACGATCCTGAAAAGGACAATGGGAATTATGAAATTATTGTATTGTCATCAGTCCTTGACAAGTGTGCGAAATTTCGAATGAATCCGATCTTTTTAAGTGGGTAAAAATCGAGTTCTAAGATTCCGTTACATGCAAGTGAAACTTATAAAAGTGTGTTAAAAAATAGTTCAAACCCATTCATTCAGTTTACTTTTTCTAAGTAACATCTATGCTCCTTTTATCACATAATTAATCCCTATATCATAAAGGAAAGAATATATATACATAAATAAAGCACAAATTTCTCAATGGAAATATAATCACTTTTATTATAAATAATGTACAAGTCTCTCATACAAGGAGATTTAAACATGAATTTATATATACACACAATAACAAACATAATATTCATCAATTTTATAAAATTATATGATTATCAAAGAAAGTAACAGCATTAAGGTCATAAAAAATAATAATTTCACAAAATTTAAAAATTCAATAAGTTTCTAACAAGCTTGGGTTTTAGTTAGGCACATTTGGTTTGTATTATAAATGTAATTCACAAACAGTAGCACAACATACAAATAATTTTGGAACATCAAGGTTCTTGTTTGGTATTGCAACCATGAAAGAGTGGACCTTTAGGTCGTCTTAAAATATTTATTTAATGTTTTGAAGCATTACAGCCTTAAAATGTTTATTTCAGAATTTTCAAAATTTAAAGCTTACATTAAATAAATTTTTTTTCAAATCCATAAAATTCAGTTAATAAGATTTTTAAAAACCTTTTTAAAGAAATTGGCTTTCTGTGAAAAAAGTTTTTTTATTTTTAAGAATTTATACTATTTTGTAAAATTTTTTATAAGTTACTCGTACATTAATAAAAAAATAATTCAGAAGAAAAGCACAGAAAAATTGTTTGATATTAAAACAATCTCTTTTCACACAATAATTTAATTTGTATAACAAGTAAATAGAGAACACACACATTCTCCTTTCTCCTCAAATCTTTTAATACCTAAAATAAAAAATCATGATTACTAAAACAATTTAATGAAAATGTATACCAAGAATTTACTGAGATAAATTCTCACCATGAATTAAAGTTCACTTAAAATGTTTAAGGTTTTTTTTTTTTTAAATCGAAACAAATATTCCTTTAGTTGCTCCACTTTATTGTGTAACAAAAACAATCACCTTAATATTTTAAATATTAAAATATTAGACAAGAAAAATTTTCACAATAAAAAAAACAAGTATACAGTTCATGTTCCCACTATAAAACCTTCTAATTTATTAAAGTAGCTATGACAAAATGACAGAAGAATCAGATTTGCAATTTTAAATATTAAAAAAGAACCCAAACCATGGATCATCCTGAGTGGGTTGTGCAAAAATTTAAAAATTATATATATTTACAGAGATTTTTAATGAAATATTAAAAATAAAATAAAAATTTATTTACATTTTTATACAGCTTTCAAAATTACCAAAAAAAAAAAAAAAAACTCCTTATAAATTACAACAGCAATAATAAGTTCAGTGAATAAATCTTATTTTACATGACTAACAGCCTTTGGTTACATCAAAACTGTCCTATACGTCTCCTTATGCCTAGCGTACAGATGAGATCTATATTGAGATTCTATTATCAAACAATCAAGTATCAAAATAAACATTTGTTTATACAAGCAACCTTGTTAAAACATTAATTAGAGATGCAGGATAACAATTGTAACTATAGTGCTCTAATAAATAACAGTGGTGAAACTGGAAATCATACCATAACAGTGCACAACTTATGAATAACATTCTTAAAAAGCTCCTCTAAATAAATAACACCGAGTTCAAAGTGATTGGTAAAGAGTACCACATTGATTCATTCACTTGAGCTACTCCTTAATATTCTATATATAGTTTCCAATTTCACTAAATGAAAACATTTTAAATGAATTTACAGAATAACATGAATTACAAAGAGATATACTATCTGATTTTCTAACAACTGAACATTTTTAAAAACTTTTTTAATGAAACTTGTAATTTATACAGTTTTCTAAATAAAATCTAAAAAAAAATAATTAAAAGAATTGAAACAAGAAAAAATGTCTATTCTCAATTAAAAACACAAATATATGATGTTCATAAATTATAAATAAAAATTTTAAAAATAGAGGCACAGATTTTTTTTATCATCACATGGTTTATAAGCATGTTCACCAAGAAATTCAAAGCTCATATTTTAAGTACATTTATCATAGGAGAAATATTTTAAACACTTCCTACATTTACTTTCACACAATGCAGGATTATTATTTATAAAATAATATTCTAGATATTTTAAAAGGCACTGGTAATTATACTTTCCCTTCAATTTTCAAATTTCTGATAATCTGCTTGAAATAGAAGCTACAACTATTTTTTAAACATATTTTTTATAATGAAGCATATGATACAGCAGTTTAAACATTTACTTATATCATCTAGATGTTAAGCATAAATTAGAGCAAAAGTAATGTGTTACATAAATCACACTTTAGAATCAGAGCAGTCTTAAAAAAATGGATTCAAAACATTTATCAATGAAACAAAATATACAAGTAAACAATGCACAAATCAAATAGTTCCAAATATATATTTTATAATCACATTAAAAGTATGTTTTTCTCAGAGAAAATCTCTTTCTATACTATTATAGGAGTAAATGCAATAAAATAAATATAACACTTCCATTTATATTCCTTAAGTAAAATTTTTGTAAATATTAAATAATCTTCAATAAAATAATTCTTCACATAATGTTTAATGATATAAAAATTATTTTCATCATTTTTGTATCTATTTAAAATTTTAGTTTTAAATACTTTTGAAATACTAATTGATAACTTCAGATCAGATAGATTAATAAATATGAATAATTTTTAATAAAATGATTCTATTTCTTAAGAGAATTTCTTTGCTAACTGTTACTATTTCAATATCTTAAGAAACATGAATACAAACAAAATATTATGCAATCAACAAATGAACTAAATATAAGAATAAAAGAAAATAACTAACAAAACACTATTGTATAACCTTAATATAGAATGAGAAAGAAAATATTACACATAAACACTAATAAATAAGGTTCAGTAAATTAACTGGATACATCAATCTTAACGTTATTGTGTTACACTTTTAAATAACAAAAATGATACATTTTAAAATATTATATTCATTCCATTTTGATTAACACATATCACAGATTGTTTCAAATTACAAAATTTAATTTCATCTTAAAAACATAGCTAATGCGCAATGACATAACAAAATATAAAGCCATTATGCAAAATTCAAAATATTAATTCACTTTATTTAGTATCCTTACATTCATATCAAGTTATTAGATGCAAAAGCTGAAGCCTTATTTATACTTTAGTGGCATGCATGCAACTTCATTTTAGTAATATCTGAGTTTCATTCAAATTCTTTGTGCATATAAAAATGTCAGAAATTACAATAGTCATATATTTATTGCATGGGTAATCAAACATTTGTATACACTTATATGATCTATTATGTTAATGCATAACAAAACAGATAAGCTTTGCTATACTTTCTAATTAAAGTACAAGCAGAAGCTTCAAAAAAGTACAAAACACTAGTACAATTAAAATACCTTTTATTTGATTTTTAGTATAAAGCCTGCTTTTAAGATGTTTCAGAGAATCTTTATGTTAAATTATACAAGTATAAGAGATGTAATTTATTCAGGTTACCTGCATGACAAAAGGTACAATACATATATTAAAAAAATACTACCAACAAAATAAATAAGGTAAAAGTTGTGGAACTGCAATGCTATTGAGAAAAGAGGAAAATATAAAAAATTCATAATATTTTAGAGTAATTATTTTTAATTTAGAAAATGGAATGTTTTCATCCTACTTTTCCTACCATAAAATAACAAAAATATCTATATGGAAAGGAATTGTGAATAGTATCTAAATAAATATTAAAAAAAAAAAACATAAGACATGCAGACAGTAACCTGAAAGATAGTATGTAACATTGCGCTAGTTTTCACATCAGTTCATACTACAAAATTATATATATTTTAAAAAGCTATGATATTCTATGACATTAGCATAGAATATTTTTTTTTTAAATTCACATCTTTTAAACATATTTTGCTGGAAAGTTTATGCATCCTGACAAAAGTGGTCCCAAATTTATATTTCTAACATTTATAAGACTATTATATGTTTTTAAAAAAAACTATAGACGAAGCATTGTAATAAAAGAGGGTGGAACAGCTAGGCATTTAAAGGATTAACGCATGAAAACTATAAACTAGGATGCCTTATCAACAATTGAATGCTTATTATAAAGGCAACACATTATTTCTAATGTAAGCACATTTTTTGGTTGCAATGACATTACACTCCACACAGATCATACACACACAATATATTTTAATCAGAACTCAATGAAACAGCATTAAATGATATGGAAGAGACACACATGGAGTTATACATATATTGTATATACTCAAAGTATTTTATCACTTTGACACAATAAAACAGCACAATAAAATTAACCTATAAAATAATCAAAGAGAACATGTCCACATGTCTCATTAGTATTACATGTTTCAATATTACTTTCAACAAAGCATGTTTTTACTGTTTAAATTCCAAGAAATATATTAAGTAAATTCCAATTAGGAACGCATAAGTGCTAGATTCATATTAATACAGATATGACTAATACATTACGATATATGCATTAAGAAAAATTAATTTTATAATATACTTAAAATAAAAAAATACAAATTAATCAGATCTAGATTGTATAGAATAAAACCTTTTAAGACAATCTCAGTAAAAATATCATAAAATATAATGCATATATTCTTCACATAATAAAATTTTCAAGCTTAACAATTTCTGTAAAAAATTTTGCATCTTAAATACAGCATATACAAAAATAGCCCTGAATTAATAACTATCATTTTCTTGTTGAACTAGAGAGTACATTTGATGGCAATGTGGCAGACTTTTGAGGTTGATATTTACTAGTGGAGCGCATAGAAGCTCTGGAAAAAAAAAAAAGGACAGGAATATTAGTTTTACAACACGTAAGAAATTATAACATTTTATATCTTTAAGTTAATGTAAGAGTTTTATTTCTCCTTTACAAATTTTTACACAAAAACATAAACTTAAAAATTTATGTTTTTGAATAAAAGTTTTAGATATTTGTATAAATATTATGTTTGCATACAATACAGAATTATCAATTAAATCAAGAGGTAGACTCTGGAAGAAAATTAAGGCTAACTGGAATGACTTTAGTTGTAGACCACATAGAGGCTGTGGCTAATTTCAGAATAAAAACAGGTATAACTCAGGGATTAGATTAAAAACAGGCCAAACACTTCAGCAGAATAGGCATACTGAGAAACAACCTATACACAATTTGTGAAACAGACACAATGAATAAGCAGTGCTTGCTCATCTGCCCAAACCTTGACCCCAGGTTACAACATACAGGTGATGTTTGCCTGCTCTATCGGATGACCAGAAAAGCCATGTTCTGATTGTAAGATTGCTTTCCCTTTATAGACTTTTACATTTTTGATTCTTAGTTTTAATTGAGTAATATTTTCATTCTTTTAGCTTTTGGTCTTGATTTAGCTTTAAATTTTTAGTTTTGTTCAAATAATTTTGTAGAAGTATTCAATGCCATTGAAAGAGCATGCAAATTGATTGAAGAAAATGATCAAAATGATAATAGGAGTCTTAATCAAGGCAAAAATTACAAAGTATTTTGTTATTGCATGTACAAAGAAAGAAAAGAAAATTGGCTGACTTTCAAATAAAAAATAATGCTTTTCTTCTTTATTTTGAGGAATATTATTGTGGAAATGCAGTTATTACACAGTAAAAATATTCTAATATTTTTTCGGTACTTTCTGACTTTTAACTATTTTTCCTTAAATTTAAAAAATACAGATATTTTTTTTCAAAAAATTTAATTGGATAAATTTACTTAATTTCCACATAGAAATAGTGTTTCACTCTGTGTGGATTTATTTAGAGCAGAATGTTTGAGAGACCGATTTAATGTAGTAAGTAAGGTACCCCTAATACCTCTAAAAAGTATCAATTGGATTCAGATGAAATAATAAATATGGGTATTTAAATGCTTTTCTATTTTCTATTCTCTCTGAGTAAGGGGGAAGGAGTTAGGCTTTGTTTTGAGAAAATTCAGTTTTAGAACATACCAAAATTAGTTAACCATTCAAGTTGGTTCCCGTTTAACCATTAAAGCCATTCAACAGTTATTTTAACTTTGCTGCCTACAATAACAATTGCAAGAGTTTATAAGGAACTTTCTCTCAGTCGTTTTGATGACTGAACATTGGTTTTAGATAAAGAGATCAAAGTTCAATCCTGGCAATACATTCATTTAGAAATCTATAGATAAGAAAAAAGTCAAATTTTCAAAACAAATGAATCATGAAAGTTAATAATTTTTACTAAATCTATATCTTTGAACTTTATTATAAGAAAAATCCAACTTTAATGAAAATTAACCCTAAAGAGTAGGAAGTCGAATATTTACCTGGGTGAACCATCTCTAGATTCTTGATGTGCAGCATACCCACATTTTTCTATTTTTTTCCTAAGTCTAGAAACCCACATCTGTTGTTCCTCTATTGTATTGGCCATTAGCAATAATTCTCTTGCTGAGTTAGGATCATAATTTACTTTACAAGGTGCTATTAAATCTTCTTTTTTCTCTAAATGATCTTTGTGGACTTTTAATCGACACCCTTAAAGCACAAAATAATTAATAAATACATGAAAGCAAGAAATTTATTTTGGATAAGGTAATAGACATTTTTACAAAAGATATTTGGTTATCTTTACCAGAACATACTAAACAGGTGAATTTTTAGTTTCTATGAAATGTAAATTAACAGTTCATTAAAATAACTAATAATAAAAAAAAAAAATTAATTTATAACAAAATAAATTATTTTAATATATAAAAATATTAAAGTAAATATATTTTCAATTAAGAAATAGGTAAAGATAAATTATGAATGAGTTTGTGAGTGCATGTGGATGAGTTTTTACCTAAGGTAATTTTACCTAACTTTATGCCACAAAAATTAGGTCAAGGATTATGTCACTAAACTTATGTTATGTCAAATCTGCATAAAAGGTTCCAGTTTATATTATAATAAATTTATTTATAAAATGTACAATTTTACATGTGACAAAACACTAAATTTTACTCAACAAATATTCATCCTCTGAAATTTAAAACAAGGTAATAAAGGTAAGTTATTTTCTCTGTTTATTTTAGAATGAAAACTATTTAAAGCATATTGATATTTTTATATAACAGCATATATTTAAGCAAAAAAATAATAAT
>BMAO01009826.1:0-22193 GCA_019973975.1 Trichonephila clavata | reverse complement strand
CAACCAAACTCAATTTTCTTATTTAAAATCCGACGCTGATCACGAATACATGTAGCGCTTTTCAAAATTTCAATTAGATCAAAAGTTATTGCAATAAAAAATTTCACATTTTTTGGATATTTGGCAGGGGAGACGTCATGAACAGGGAAAAAATTTCTAACTCCTATTCAACCAAACTCAATTTTCTTATGTAAAATCCGACGCTGATCACGAATACATGTAGCGCTTTTCAAAATTTCAATTAGATCAAAAGTTATTGCAATAAAAAATTTCACATTTTTTGGATATTTGGCAGGGGAGACGTCATGAACAGGGAAAAATTTCTAACTCCTATTCCAACCAAACTCAATTTTCTTATGTAAAATCCGACGCTGATCACGAATACATGTAGCGCTTTTCAAAATTTCAATTAGATCAAAAGTTATTGCAATAAAAAATTTCACATTTTTTGGATATTTGGCAGGGGAGACGTCATGAACAGGGAAAAAATTTCTAACTCCTATTCCAACCAAACTCAATTTTCTTATGTAAAATCCGACGCTGATCACGAATACATGTAGCGCTTTTCAAAATTTCAATTAGATCAAAAGTTATTGCAATAAAAAATTTCACATTTTTTGGATATTTGGCAGGGGAGACGTCATGAACAGGGAAAAAATTTCTAACTCCTATTCCAACCAAACTCAATTTTCTTATGTAAAATCCGACGCTGATCACGAATACATGTAGCGCTTTTCAAAATTTCAATTAGATCAAAAGTTATTGCAATAAAAAATTTTCACATTTTTTGGATATTTGGCAGGGGAGACGTCATGAACAGGGAAAAAATTTCTAACTCCTATTCCAACCAAACTCAATTTTCTTATGTAAAATCCGACGCTGATCACGAATACATGTAGCGCTTTTCAAAATTTCAATTAGATCAAAAGTTATTGCAATAAAAAATTTCACATTTTTTGGATATTTGGCAGGGGAGACGTCATGAACAGGGAAAAATTTCTAACTCCTATTCCAACCAAACTCAATTTTCTTATGTAAAATCCGACGCTGATCACGAATACATGTAGCGCTTTTCAAAATTTCAATTAGATCAAAAGTTATTGCAATAAAAAATTTCACATTTTTTGGATATTTGGCAGGGGAGACGTCATGAACAGGGAAAAAATTTCTAACTCCTATTCCAACCAAACTCAATTTTCTTATGTAAAATCCGACGCTGATCACGAATACATGTAGCGCTTTTCAAAATTTCAATTAGATCAAAAGTTATTGCAATAAAAAATTTCACATTTTTTGGATATTTGGCAGGGGAGACGTCATGAACAGGGAAAAAATTTCTAACTCCTATTCCAACCAAACTCAATTTTCTTATGTAAAATCCGACGCTGATCACGAATACATGTAGCGCTTTTCAAAATTTCAATTAGATCAAAAGTTATTGCAATAAAAAATTTCACATTTTTTGGATATTTGGCAGGGGAGACGTCATGAACAGGGAAAAATTTCTAACTCCTATTCCAACCAAACTCAATTTTCTTATGTAAAATCCGACGCTGATCACGAATACATGTAGCGCTTTTCAAAATTTCAATTAGATCAAAAGTTATTGCAATAAAAAATTTCACATTTTTTGGATATTTGGCAGGGGAGACGTCATGAACAGGGAAAAAATTTCTAACTCCTATTCCAACCAAACTCAATTTTCTTATGTAAAATCCGACGCTGATCACGAATACATGTAGCGCTTTTCAAAATTTCAATTAGATCAAAAGTTATTGCAATAAAAAATTTCACATTTTTTGGATATTTGGCAGGGGAGACGTCATGAACAGGGAAAAAATTTCTAACTCCTATTCCAACCAAACTCAATTTTCTTATGTAAAATCCGACGCTGATCACGAATACATGTAGCGCTTTTCAAAATTTCAATTAGATCAAAAGTTATTGCAATAAAAAATTTCACATTTTTTGGATATTTGGCAGGGGAGACGTCATGAACAGGGAAAAAATTTCTAACTCCTATTCCAACCAAACTCAATTTTCTTATGTAAAATCCGACGCTGATCACGAATACATGTAGCGCTTTTCAAAATTTCAATTAGATCAAAAGTTATTGCAATAAAAAATTTCACATTTTTTGGATATTTGGCAGGGGAGACGTCATGAACAGGGAAAAAATTTCTAACTCCTATTCCAACCAAACTCAATTTTCTTATGTAAAATCCGACGCTGATCACGAATACATGTAGCGCTTTTCAAAATTTCAATTAGATCAAAAGTTATTGCAATAAAAAATTTCACATTTTTTGGATATTTGGCAGGGGAGACGTCATGAACAGGGAAAAAATTTCTAACTCCTATTCCAACCAAACTCAATTTTCTTATGTAAAATCCGACGCTGATCACGAATACATGTAGCGCTTTTCAAAATTTCAATTAGATCAAAAGTTATTGCAATAAAAAATTTCACATTTTTTGGATATTTGGCAGGGGAGACGTCATGAACAGGGAAAAATTTCTAACTCCTATTCCAACCAAACTCAATTTTCTTATGTAAAATCCGACGCTGATCACGAATACATGTAGCGCTTTTCAAAATTTCAATTAGATCAAAAGTTATTGCAATAAAAAATTTCACATTTTTTGGATATTTGGCAGGGGAGACGTCATGAACAGGGAAAAAATTTCTAACTCCTATTCCAACCAAACTCAATTTTCTTATGTAAAATCCGACGCTGATCACGAATACATGTAGCGCTTTTCAAAATTTCAATTAGATCAAAAGTTATTGCAATAAAAAATTTCACATTTTTTGGATATTTGGCAGGGGAGACGTCATGAACAGGGAAAAATTTCTAACTCCTATTCCAACCAAACTCAATTTTCTTATGTAAAATCCGACGCTGATCACGAATACATGTAGCGCTTTTCAAAATTTCAATTAGATCAAAAGTTATTGCAATAAAAAATTTCACATTTTTTGGATATTTGGCAGGGGAGACGTCATGAACAGGGAAAAAATTTCTAACTCCTATTCCAACCAAACTCAATTTTCTTATGTAAAATCCGACGCTGATCACGAATACATGTAGCGCTTTTCAAAATTTCAATTAGATCAAAAGTTATTGCAATAAAAAATTTCACATTTTTTGGATATTTGGCAGGGGAGACGTCATGAACAGGGAAAAAATTTCTAACTCCTATTCCAACCAAACTCAATTTTCTTATGTAAAATCCGACGCTGATCACGAATACATGTAGCGCTTTTCAAAATTTCAATTAGATCAAAAGTTATTGCAATAAAAAATTTCACATTTTTTGGATATTTGGCAGGGGAGACGTCATGAACAGGGAAAAAATTTCTAACTCCTATTCCAACCAAACTCAATTTTCTTATGTAAAATCCGACGCTGATCACGAATACATGTAGCGCTTTTCAAAATTTCAATTAGATCAAAAGTTATTGCAATAAAAAATTTCACATTTTTTGGATATTTGGCAGGGGAGACGTCATGAACAGGGAAAAATTTCTAACTCCTATTCCAACCAAACTCAATTTTCTTATGTAAAATCCGACGCTGATCACGAATACATGTAGCGCTTTTCAAAATTTCAATTAGATCAAAAGTTATTGCAATAAAAAATTTCACATTTTTTGGATATTTGGCAGGGGAGACGTCATGAACAGGGAAAAAATTTCTAACTCCTATTCCAACCAAACTCAATTTTCTTATGTAAAATCCGACGCTGATCACGAATACATGTAGCGCTTTTCAAAATTTCAATTAGATCAAAAGTTATTGCAATAAAAAATTTCACATTTTTTGGATATTTGGCAGGGGAGACGTCATGAACAGGGAAAAAATTTCTAACTCCTATTCAACCAAACTCAATTTTCTTATGTAAAATCCGACGCTGATCACGAATACATGTAGCGCTTTTCAAAATTTCAATTAGATCAAAAGTTATTGCAATAAAAAATTTCACATTTTTTGGATATTTGGCAGGGGAGACGTCATGAACAGGGAAAAATTTCTAACTCCTATTCCAACCAAACTCAATTTTCTTATGTAAAATCCGACGCTGATCACGAATACATGTAGCGCTTTTCAAAATTTCAATTAGATCAAAAGTTATTGCAATAAAAAATTTCACATTTTTTGGATATTTGGCAGGGGAGACGTCATGAACAGGGAAAAAATTTCTAACTCCTATTCCAACCAAACTCAATTTTCTTATGTAAAATCCGACGCTGATCACGAATACATGTAGCGCTTTTCAAAATTTCAATTAGATCAAAAGTTATTGCAATAAAAAATTTCACATTTTTTGGATATTTGGCAGGGGAGACGTCATGAACAGGGAAAAAATTTCTAACTCCTATTCCAACCAAACTCAATTTTCTTATGTAAAATCCGACGCTGATCACGAATACATGTAGCGCTTTTCAAAATTTCAATTAGATCAAAAGTTATTGCAATAAAAAATTTCACATTTTTTGGATATTTGGCAGGGGAGACGTCATGAACAGGGAAAAAATTTCTAACTCCTATTCCAACCAAACTCAATTTTCTTATGTAAAATCCGACGCTGATCACGAATACATGTAGCGCTTTTCAAAATTTCAATTAGATCAAAAGTTATTGCAATAAAAAATTTCACATTTTTTGGATATTTGGCAGGGGAGACGTCATGAACAGGGAAAAAATTTCTAACTCCTATTCCAACCAAACTCAATTTTCTTATGTAAAATCCGACGCTGATCACGAATACATGTAGCGCTTTTCAAAATTTCAATTAGATCAAAAGTTATTGCAATAAAAAATTTCACATTTTTTGGATATTTGGCAGGGGAGACGTCATGAACAGGGAAAAATTTCTAACTCCTATTCCAACCAAACTCAATTTTCTTATGTAAAATCCGACGCTGATCACGAATACATGTAGCGCTTTTCAAAATTTCAATTAGATCAAAAGTTATTGCAATAAAAAATTTCACATTTTTTGGATATTTGGCAGGGGAGACGTCATGAACAGGGAAAAAATTTCTAACTCCTATTCCAACCAAACTCAATTTTCTTATGTAAAATCCGACGCTGATCACGAATACATGTAGCGCTTTTCAAAATTTCAATTAGATCAAAAGTTATTGCAATAAAAAATTTCACATTTTTTGGATATTTGGCAGGGGAGACGTCATGAACAGGGAAAAATTTCTAACTCCTATTCCAACCAAACTCAATTTTCTTATGTAAAATCCGACGCTGATCACGAATACATGTAGCGCTTTTCAAAATTTCAATTAGATCAAAAGTTATTGCAATAAAAAATTTCACATTTTTTGGATATTTGGCAGGGGAGACGTCATGAACAGGGAAAAAATTTCTAACTCCTATTCCAACCAAACTCAATTTTCTTATGTAAAATCCGACGCTGATCACGAATACATGTAGCGCTTTTCAAAATTTCAATTAGATCAAAAGTTATTGCAATAAAAAATTTCACATTTTTTGGATATTTGGCAGGGGAGACGTCATGAACAGGGAAAAAATTTCTAACTCCTATTCCAACCAAACTCAATTTTCTTATGTAAAATCCGACGCTGATCACGAATACATGTAGCGCTTTTCAAAATTTCAATTAGATCAAAAGTTATTGCAATAAAAAATTTCACATTTTTTGGATATTTGGCAGGGGAGACGTCATGAACAGGGAAAAAATTTCTAACTCCTATTCAACCAAACTCAATTTTCTTATGTAAAATCCGACGCTGATCACGAATACATGTAGCGCTTTTCAAAATTTCAATTAGATCAAAAGTTATTGCAATAAAAAATTTCACATTTTTTGGATATTTGGCAGGGGAGACGTCATGAACAGGGAAAAATTTCTAACTCCTATTCCAACCAAACTCAATTTTCTTATGTAAAATCCGACGCTGATCACGAATACATGTAGCGCTTTTCAAAATTTCAATTAGATCAAAAGTTATTGCAATAAAAAATTTCACATTTTTTGGATATTTGGCAGGGGAGACGTCATGAACAGGGAAAAAATTTCTAACTCCTATTCCAACCAAACTCAATTTTCTTATGTAAAATCCGACGCTGATCACGAATACATGTAGCGCTTTTCAAAATTTCAATTAGATCAAAAGTTATTGCAATAAAAAATTTCACATTTTTTGGATATTTGGCAGGGGAGACGTCATGAACAGGGAAAAATTTCTAACTCCTATTCCAACCAAACTCAATTTTCTTATGTAAAATCCGACGCTGATCACGAATACATGTAGCGCTTTTCAAAATTTCAATTAGATCAAAAGTTATTGCAATAAAAAATTTCACATTTTTTGGATATTTGGCAGGGGAGACGTCATGAACAGGGAAAAAATTTCTAACTCCTATTCCAACCAAACTCAATTTTCTTATGTAAAATCCGACGCTGATCACGAATACATGTAGCGCTTTTCAAAATTTCAATTAGATCAAAAGTTATTGCAATAAAAAATTTCACATTTTTTGGATATTTGGCAGGGGAGACGTCATGAACAGGGAAAAAATTTCTAACTCCTATTCCAACCAAACTCAATTTTCTTATGTAAAATCCGACGCTGATCACGAATACATGTAGCGCTTTTCAAAATTTCAATTAGATCAAAAGTTATTGCAATAAAAAATTTCACATTTTTTGGATATTTGGCAGGGGAGACGTCATGAACAGGGAAAAAATTTCTAACTCCTATTCCAACCAAACTCAATTTTCTTATGTAAAATCCGACGCTGATCACGAATACATGTAGCGCTTTTCAAAATTTCAATTAGATCAAAAGTTATTGCAATAAAAAATTTCACATTTTTTGGATATTTGGCAGGGGAGACGTCATGAACAGGGAAAAAATTTCTAACTCCTATTCAACCAAACTCAATTTTCTTATGTAAAATCCGACGCTGATCACGAATACATGTAGCGCTTTTCAAAATTTCAATTAGATCAAAAGTTATTGCAATAAAAAATTTCACATTTTTTGGATATTTGGCAGGGGAGACGTCATGAACAGGGAAAAAATTTCTAACTCCTATTCCAACCAAACTCAATTTTCTTATGTAAAATCCGACGCTGATCACGAATACATGTAGCGCTTTTCAAAATTTCAATTAGATCAAAAGTTATTGCAATAAAAAATTTTCACATTTTTTGGATATTTGGCAGGGGAGACGTCATGAACAGGGAAAAAATTTCTAACTCCTATTCCAACCAAACTCAATTTTCTTATGTAAAATCCGACGCTGATCACGAATACATGTAGCGCTTTTCAAAATTTCAATTAGATCAAAAGTTATTGCAATAAAAAATTTCACATTTTTTGGATATTTGGCAGGGGAGACGTCATGAACAGGGAAAAAATTTCTAACTCCTATTCCAACCAAACTCAATTTTCTTATGTAAAATCCGACGCTGATCACGAATACATGTAGCGCTTTTCAAAATTTCAATTAGATCAAAAGTTATTGCAATAAAAAATTTCACATTTTTTGGATATTTGGCAGGGGAGACGTCATGAACAGGGAAAAAATTTCTAACTCCTATTCCAACCAAACTCAATTTTCTTATGTAAAATCCGACGCTGATCACGAATACATGTAGCGCTTTTCAAAATTTCAATTAGATCAAAAGTTATTGCAATAAAAAATTTCACATTTTTTGGATATTTGGCAGGGGAGACGTCATGAACAGGGAAAAATTTCTAACTCCTATTCCAACCAAACTCAATTTTCTTATGTAAAATCCGACGCTGATCACGAATACATGTAGCGCTTTTCAAAATTTCAATTAGATCAAAAGTTATTGCAATAAAAAATTTTCACATTTTTTGGATATTTGGCAGGGGAGACGTCATGAACAGGGAAAAAATTTCTAACTCCTATTCCAACCAAACTCAATTTTCTTATGTAAAATCCGACGCTGATCACGAATACATGTAGCGCTTTTCAAAATTTCAATTAGATCAAAAGTTATTGCAATAAAAAATTTCACATTTTTTGGATATTTGGCAGGGGAGACGTCATGAACAGGGAAAAATTTCTAACTCCTATTCCAACCAAACTCAATTTTCTTATGTAAAATCCGACGCTGATCACGAATACATGTAGCGCTTTTCAAAATTTCAATTAGATCAAAAGTTATTGCAATAAAAAATTTCACATTTTTTGGATATTTGGCAGGGGAGACGTCATGAACAGGGAAAAATTTCTAACTCCTATTCCAACCAAACTCAATTTTCTTATGTAAAATCCGACGCTGATCACGAATACATGTAGCGCTTTTCAAAATTTCAATTAGATCAAAAGTTATTGCAATAAAAAATTTCACATTTTTTGGATATTTGGCAGGGGAGACGTCATGAACAGGGAAAAAATTTCTAACTCCTATTCCAACCAAACTCAATTTTCTTATGTAAAATCCGACGCTGATCACGAATACATGTAGCGCTTTTCAAAATTTCAATTAGATCAAAAGTTATTGCAATAAAAAATTTCACATTTTTTGGATATTTGGCAGGGGAGACGTCATGAACAGGGAAAAATTTCTAACTCCTATTCCAACCAAACTCAATTTTCTTATGTAAAATCCGACGCTGATCACGAATACATGTAGCGCTTTTCAAAATTTCAATTAGATCAAAAGTTATTGCAATAAAAAATTTCACATTTTTTGGATATTTGGCAGGGGAGACGTCATGAACAGGGAAAAAATTTCTAACTCCTATTCCAACCAAACTCAATTTTCTTATGTAAAATCCGACGCTGATCACGAATACATGTAGCGCTTTTCAAAATTTCAATTAGATCAAAAGTTATTGCAATAAAAAATTTCACATTTTTTGGATATTTGGCAGGGGAGACGTCATGAACAGGGAAAAAATTTCTAACTCCTATTCAACCAAACTCAATTTTCTTATGTAAAATCCGACGCTGATCACGAATACATGTAGCGCTTTTCAAAATTTCAATTAGATCAAAAGTTATTGCAATAAAAAATTTCACATTTTTTGGATATTTGGCAGGGGAGACGTCATGAACAGGGAAAAAATTTCTAACTCCTATTCCAACCAAACTCAATTTTCTTATGTAAAATCCGACGCTGATCACGAATACATGTAGCGCTTTTCAAAATTTCAATTAGATCAAAAGTTATTGCAATAAAAAATTTCACATTTTTTGGATATTTGGCAGGGGAGACGTCATGAACAGGGAAAAAATTTCTAACTCCTATTCCAACCAAACTCAATTTTCTTATGTAAAATCCGACGCTGATCACGAATACATGTAGCGCTTTTCAAAATTTCAATTAGATCAAAAGTTATTGCAATAAAAAATTTCACATTTTTTGGATATTTGGCAGGGGAGACGTCATGAACAGGGAAAAAATTTCTAACTCCTATTCCAACCAAACTCAATTTTCTTATGTAAAATCCGACGCTGATCACGAATACATGTAGCGCTTTTCAAAATTTCAATTAGATCAAAAGTTATTGCAATAAAAAATTTCACATTTTTTGGATATTTGGCAGGGGAGACGTCATGAACAGGGAAAAATTTCTAACTCCTATTCCAACCAAACTCAATTTTCTTATGTAAAATCCGACGCTGATCACGAATACATGTAGCGCTTTTCAAAATTTCAATTAGATCAAAAGTTATTGCAATAAAAAATTTCACATTTTTTGGATATTTGGCAGGGGAGACGTCATGAACAGGGAAAAAATTTCTAACTCCTATTCCAACCAAACTCAATTTTCTTATGTAAAATCCGACGCTGATCACGAATACATGTAGCGCTTTTCAAAATTTCAATTAGATCAAAAGTTATTGCAATAAAAAATTTCACATTTTTTGGATATTTGGCAGGGGAGACGTCATGAACAGGGAAAAATTTCTAACTCCTATTCCAACCAAACTCAATTTTCTTATGTAAAATCCGACGCTGATCACGAATACATGTAGCGCTTTTCAAAATTTCAATTAGATCAAAAGTTATTGCAATAAAAAATTTCACATTTTTTGGATATTTGGCAGGGGAGACGTCATGAACAGGGAAAAAATTTCTAACTCCTATTCCAACCAAACTCAATTTTCTTATGTAAAATCCGACGCTGATCACGAATACATGTAGCGCTTTTCAAAATTTCAATTAGATCAAAAGTTATTGCAATAAAAAATTTCACATTTTTTGGATATTTGGCAGGGGAGACGTCATGAACAGGGAAAAAATTTCTAACTCCTATTCCAACCAAACTCAATTTTCTTATGTAAAATCCGACGCTGATCACGAATACATGTAGCGCTTTTCAAAATTTCAATTAGATCAAAAGTTATTGCAATAAAAAATTTTCACATTTTTTGGATATTTGGCAGGGGAGACGTCATGAACAGGGAAAAAATTTCTAACTCCTATTCCAACCAAACTCAATTTTCTTATGTAAAATCCGACGCTGATCACGAATACATGTAGCGCTTTTCAAAATTTCAATTAGATCAAAAGTTATTGCAATAAAAAATTTCACATTTTTTGGATATTTGGCAGGGGAGACGTCATGAACAGGGAAAAATTTCTAACTCCTATTCCAACCAAACTCAATTTTCTTATGTAAAATCCGACGCTGATCACGAATACATGTAGCGCTTTTCAAAATTTCAATTAGATCAAAAGTTATTGCAATAAAAAATTTCACATTTTTTGGATATTTGGCAGGGGAGACGTCATGAACAGGGAAAAAATTTCTAACTCCTATTCCAACCAAACTCAATTTTCTTATGTAAAATCCGACGCTGATCACGAATACATGTAGCGCTTTTCAAAATTTCAATTAGATCAAAAGTTATTGCAATAAAAAATTTCACATTTTTTGGATATTTGGCAGGGGAGACGTCATGAACAGGGAAAAATTTCTAACTCCTATTCCAACCAAACTCAATTTTCTTATGTAAAATCCGACGCTGATCACGAATACATGTAGCGCTTTTCAAAATTTCAATTAGATCAAAAGTTATTGCAATAAAAAATTTCACATTTTTTGGATATTTGGCAGGGGAGACGTCATGAACAGGGAAAAAATTTCTAACTCCTATTCCAACCAAACTCAATTTTCTTATGTAAAATCCGACGCTGATCACGAATACATGTAGCGCTTTTCAAAATTTCAATTAGATCAAAAGTTATTGCAATAAAAAATTTCACATTTTTTGGATATTTGGCAGGGGAGACGTCATGAACAGGGAAAAAATTTCTAACTCCTATTCAACCAAACTCAATTTTCTTATGTAAAATCCGACGCTGATCACGAATACATGTAGCGCTTTTCAAAATTTCAATTAGATCAAAAGTTATTGCAATAAAAAATTTCACATTTTTTGGATATTTGGCAGGGGAGACGTCATGAACAGGGAAAAATTTCTAACTCCTATTCCAACCAAACTCAATTTTCTTATGTAAAATCCGACGCTGATCACGAATACATGTAGCGCTTTTCAAAATTTCAATTAGATCAAAAGTTATTGCAATAAAAAATTTCACATTTTTTGGATATTTGGCAGGGGAGACGTCATGAACAGGGAAAAAATTTCTAACTCCTATTCCAACCAAACTCAATTTTCTTATGTAAAATCCGACGCTGATCACGAATACATGTAGCGCTTTTCAAAATTTCAATTAGATCAAAAGTTATTGCAATAAAAAATTTCACATTTTTTGGATATTTGGCAGGGGAGACGTCATGAACAGGGAAAAAATTTCTAACTCCTATTCCAACCAAACTCAATTTTCTTATGTAAAATCCGACGCTGATCACGAATACATGTAGCGCTTTTCAAAATTTCAATTAGATCAAAAGTTATTGCAATAAAAAATTTCACATTTTTTGGATATTTGGCAGGGGAGACGTCATGAACAGGGAAAAATTTCTAACTCCTATTCCAACCAAACTCAATTTTCTTATGTAAAATCCGACGCTGATCACGAATACATGTAGCGCTTTTCAAAATTTCAATTAGATCAAAAGTTATTGCAATAAAAAATTTCACATTTTTTGGATATTTGGCAGGGGAGACGTCATGAACAGGGAAAAAATTTCTAACTCCTATTCCAACCAAACTCAATTTTCTTATGTAAAATCCGACGCTGATCACGAATACATGTAGCGCTTTTCAAAATTTCAATTAGATCAAAAGTTATTGCAATAAAAAATTTCACATTTTTTGGATATTTGGCAGGGGAGACGTCATGAACAGGGAAAAAATTTCTAACTCCTATTCCAACCAAACTCAATTTTCTTATGTAAAATCCGACGCTGATCACGAATACATGTAGCGCTTTTCAAAATTTCAATTAGATCAAAAGTTATTGCAATAAAAAATTTCACATTTTTTGGATATTTGGCAGGGGAGACGTCATGAACAGGGAAAAATTTCTAACTCCTATTCCAACCAAACTCAATTTTCTTATGTAAAATCCGACGCTGATCACGAATACATGTAGCGCTTTTCAAAATTTCAATTAGATCAAAAGTTATTGCAATAAAAAATTTCACATTTTTTGGATATTTGGCAGGGGAGACGTCATGAACAGGGAAAAATTTCTAACTCCTATTCCAACCAAACTCAATTTTCTTATGTAAAATCCGACGCTGATCACGAATACATGTAGCGCTTTTCAAAATTTCAATTAGATCAAAAGTTATTGCAATAAAAAATTTCACATTTTTTGGATATTTGGCAGGGGAGACGTCATGAACAGGGAAAAAATTTCTAACTCCTATTCCAACCAAACTCAATTTTCTTATGTAAAATCCGACGCTGATCACGAATACATGTAGCGCTTTTCAAAATTTCAATTAGATCAAAAGTTATTGCAATAAAAAATTTCACATTTTTTGGATATTTGGCAGGGGAGACGTCATGAACAGGGAAAAATTTCTAACTCCTATTCCAACCAAACTCAATTTTCTTATGTAAAATCCGACGCTGATCACGAATACATGTAGCGCTTTTCAAAATTTCAATTAGATCAAAAGTTATTGCAATAAAAAATTTCACATTTTTTGGATATTTGGCAGGGGAGACGTCATGAACAGGGAAAAAATTTCTAACTCCTATTCCAACCAAACTCAATTTTCTTATGTAAAATCCGACGCTGATCACGAATACATGTAGCGCTTTTCAAAATTTCAATTAGATCAAAAGTTATTGCAATAAAAAATTTCACATTTTTTGGATATTTGGCAGGGGAGACGTCATGAACAGGGAAAAATTTCTAACTCCTATTCCAACCAAACTCAATTTTCTTATGTAAAATCCGACGCTGATCACGAATACATGTAGCGCTTTTCAAAATTTCAATTAGATCAAAAGTTATTGCAATAAAAAATTTCACATTTTTTGGATATTTGGCAGGGGAGACGTCATGAACAGGGAAAAAATTTCTAACTCCTATTCCAACCAAACTCAATTTTCTTATGTAAAATCCGACGCTGATCACGAATACATGTAGCGCTTTTCAAAATTTCAATTAGATCAAAAGTTATTGCAATAAAAAATTTCACATTTTTTGGATATTTGGCAGGGGAGACGTCATGAACAGGGAAAAAATTTCTAACTCCTATTCCAACCAAACTCAATTTTCTTATGTAAAATCCGACGCTGATCACGAATACATGTAGCGCTTTTCAAAATTTCAATTAGATCAAAAGTTATTGCAATAAAAAATTTCACATTTTTTGGATATTTGGCAGGGGAGACGTCATGAACAGGGAAAAATTTCTAACTCCTATTCCAACCAAACTCAATTTTCTTATGTAAAATCCGACGCTGATCACGAATACATGTAGCGCTTTTCAAAATTTCAATTAGATCAAAAGTTATTGCAATAAAAAATTTCACATTTTTTGGATATTTGGCAGGGGAGACGTCATGAACAGGGAAAAAATTTCTAACTCCTATTCCAACCAAACTCAATTTTCTTATGTAAAATCCGACGCTGATCACGAATACATGTAGCGCTTTTCAAAATTTCAATTAGATCAAAAGTTATTGCAATAAAAAATTTCACATTTTTTGGATATTTGGCAGGGGAGACGTCATGAACAGGGAAAAAATTTCTAACTCCTATTCCAACCAAACTCAATTTTCTTATGTAAAATCCGACGCTGATCACGAATACATGTAGCGCTTTTCAAAATTTCAATTAGATCAAAAGTTATTGCAATAAAAAATTTCACATTTTTTGGATATTTGGCAGGGGAGACGTCATGAACAGGGAAAAAATTTCTAACTCCTATTCCAACCAAACTCAATTTTCTTATGTAAAATCCGACGCTGATCACGAATACATGTAGCGCTTTTCAAAATTTCAATTAGATCAAAAGTTATTGCAATAAAAAATTTCACATTTTTTGGATATTTGGCAGGGGAGACGTCATGAACAGGGAAAAAATTTCTAACTCCTATTCCAACCAAACTCAATTTTCTTATGTAAAATCCGACGCTGATCACGAATACATGTAGCGCTTTTCAAAATTTCAATTAGATCAAAAGTTATTGCAATAAAAAATTTCACATTTTTTGGATATTTGGCAGGGGAGACGTCATGAACAGGGAAAAAATTTCTAACTCCTATTCCAACCAAACTCAATTTTCTTATGTAAAATCCGACGCTGATCACGAATACATGTAGCGCTTTTCAAAATTTCAATTAGATCAAAAGTTATTGCAATAAAAAATTTCACATTTTTTGGATATTTGGCAGGGGAGACGTCATGAACAGGGAAAAAATTTCTAACTCCTATTCCAACCAAACTCAATTTTCTTATGTAAAATCCGACGCTGATCACGAATACATGTAGCGCTTTTCAAAATTTCAATTAGATCAAAAGTTATTGCAATAAAAAATTTCACATTTTTTGGATATTTGGCAGGGGAGACGTCATGAACAGGGAAAAAATTTCTAACTCCTATTCAACCAAACTCAATTTTCTTATGTAAAATCCGACGCTGATCACGAATACATGTAGCGCTTTTCAAAATTTCAATTAGATCAAAAGTTATTGCAATAAAAAATTTCACATTTTTTGGATATTTGGCAGGGGAGACGTCATGAACAGGGAAAAAATTTCTAACTCCTATTCCAACCAAACTCAATTTTCTTATGTAAAATCCGACGCTGATCACGAATACATGTAGCGCTTTTCAAAATTTCAATTAGATCAAAAGTTATTGCAATAAAAAATTTCACATTTTTTGGATATTTGGCAGGGAGACGTCATGAACAGGGAAAAAATTTCTAACTCCTATTCCAACCAAACTCAATTTTCTTATGTAAAATCCGACGCTGATCACGAATACATGTAGCGCTTTTCAAAATTTCAATTAGATCAAAAGTTATTGCAATAAAAAATTTCACATTTTTTGGATATTTGGCAGGGGAGACGTCATGAACAGGGAAAAATTTCTAACTCCTATTCCAACCAAACTCAATTTTCTTATGTAAAATCCGACGCTGATCACGAATACATGTAGCGCTTTTCAAAATTTCAATTAGATCAAAAGTTATTGCAATAAAAAATTTCACATTTTTTGGATATTTGGCAGGGGAGACGTCATGAACAGGGAAAAAATTTCTAACTCCTATTCCAACCAAACTCAATTTTCTTATGTAAAATCCGACGCTGATCACGAATACATGTAGCGCTTTTCAAAATTTCAATTAGATCAAAAGTTATTGCAATAAAAAATTTCACATTTTTTGGATATTTGGCAGGGGAGACGTCATGAACAGGGAAAAAATTTCTAACTCCTATTCCAACCAAACTCAATTTTCTTATGTAAAATCCGACGCTGATCACGAATACATGTAGCGCTTTTCAAAATTTCAATTAGATCAAAAGTTATTGCAATAAAAAATTTCACATTTTTTGGATATTTGGCAGGGGAGACGTCATGAACAGGGAAAAAATTTCTAACTCCTATTCCAACCAAACTCAATTTTCTTATGTAAAATCCGACGCTGATCACGAATACATGTAGCGCTTTTCAAAATTTCAATTAGATCAAAAGTTATTGCAATAAAAAATTTCACATTTTTTGGATATTTGGCAGGGGAGACGTCATGAACAGGGAAAAAATTTCTAACTCCTATTCCAACCAAACTCAATTTTCTTATGTAAAATCCGACGCTGATCACGAATACATGTAGCGCTTTTCAAAATTTCAATTAGATCAAAAGTTATTGCAATAAAAAATTTCACATTTTTTGGATATTTGGCAGGGAGACGTCATGAACAGGGAAAAAATTTCTAACTCCTATTCCAACCAAACTCAATTTTCTTATGTAAAATCCGACGCTGATCACGAATACATGTAGCGCTTTTCAAAATTTCAATTAGATCAAAAGTTATTGCAATAAAAAATTTCACATTTTTTGGATATTTGGCAGGGGAGACGTCATGAACAGGGAAAAAATTTCTAACTCCTATTCCAACCAAACTCAATTTTCTTATGTAAAATCCGACGCTGATCACGAATACATGTAGCGCTTTTCAAAATTTCAATTAGATCAAAAGTTATTGCAATAAAAAATTTCACATTTTTTGGATATTTGGCAGGGAGACGTCATGAACAGGGAAAAAATTTCTAACTCCTATTCCAACCAAACTCAATTTTCTTATGTAAAATCCGACGCTGATCACGAATACATGTAGCGCTTTTCAAAATTTCAATTAGATCAAAAGTTATTGCAATAAAAAATTTCACATTTTTTGGATATTTGGCAGGGGAGACGTCATGAACAGGGAAAAAATTTCTAACTCCTATTCCAACCAAACTCAATTTTCTTATGTAAAATCCGACGCTGATCACGAATACATGTAGCGCTTTTCAAAATTTCAATTAGATCAAAAGTTATTGCAATAAAAAATTTCACATTTTTTGGATATTTGGCAGGGAGACGTCATGAACAGGGAAAAAATTTCTAACTCCTATTCCAACCAAACTCAATTTTCTTATGTAAAATCCGACGCTGATCACGAATACATGTAGCGCTTTTCAAAATTTCAATTAGATCAAAAGTTATTGCAATAAAAAATTTCACATTTTTTGGATATTTGGCAGGGGAGACGTCATGAACAGGGAAAAAATTTCTAACTCCTATTCCAACCAAACTCAATTTTCTTATGTAAAATCCGACGCTGATCACGAATACATGTAGCGCTTTTCAAAATTTCAATTAGATCAAAAGTTATTGCAATAAAAAATTTCACATTTTTTGGATATTTGGCAGGGAGACGTCATGAACAGGGAAAAATTTCTAACTCCTATTCCAACCAAACTCAATTTTCTTATGTAAAATCCGACGCTGATCACGAATACATGTAGCGCTTTTCAAAATTTCAATTAGATCAAAAGTTATTGCAATAAAAAATTTCACATTTTTTGGATATTTGGCAGGGGAGACGTCATGAACAGGGAAAAAATTTCTAACTCCTATTCCAACCAAACTCAATTTTCTTATGTAAAATCCGACGCTGATCACGAATACATGTAGCGCTTTTCAAAATTTCAATTAGATCAAAAGTTATTGCAATAAAAAAATTTCACATTTTTTGGATATTTGGCAGGGGAGACGTCATGAACAGGGAAAAAATTTCTAACTCCTATTCCAACCAAACTCAATTTTCTTATGTAAAATCCGACGCTGATCACGAATACATGTAGCGCTTTTCAAAATTTCAATTAGATCAAAAGTTATTGCAATAAAAAATTTCACATTTTTTGGATATTTGGCCAGGGAGACGTCATGAACAGGGAAAAAATTTCTAACTCCTATTCCAACCAAACTCAATTTTCTTATGTAAAATCCGACGCTGATCACGAATACATGTAGCGCTTTTCAAAATTTCAATTAGATCAAAAGTTATTGCAATAAAAAATTTCACATTTTTTGGATATTTGGCAGGGGAGACGTCATGAACAGGGAAAAATTTCTAACTCCTATTCCAACCAAACTCAATTTTCTTATGTAAAATCCGACGCTGATCACGAATACATGTAGCGCTTTTCAAAATTTCAATTAGATCAAAAGTTATTGCAATAAAAAATTTCACATTTTTTGGATATTTGGCAGGGGAGACGTCATGAACAGGGAAAAAATTTCTAACTCCTATTCCAACCAAACTCAATTTTCTTATGTAAAATCCGACGCTGATCACGAATACATGTAGCGCTTTTCAAAATTTCAATTAGATCAAAAGTTATTGCAATAAAAAATTTCACATTTTTTGGATATTTGGCAGGGAGACGTCATGAACAGGGAAAAAATTTCTAACTCCTATTCCAACCAAACTCAATTTTCTTATGTAAAATCCGACGCTGATCACGAATACATGTAGCGCTTTTCAAAATTTCAATTAGATCAAAAGTTATTGCAATAAAAAATTTCACATTTTTTGGATATTTGGCAGGGAGACGTCATGAACAGGGAAAAAATTTCTAACTCCTATTCCAACCAAACTCAATTTTCTTATGTAAAATCCGACGCTGATCACGAATACATGTAGCGCTTTTCAAAATTTCAATTAGATCAAAAGTTATTGCAATAAAAAATTTCACATTTTTTGGATATTTGGCAGGGAGACGTCATGAACAGGGAAAAAATTTCTAACTCCTATTCCAACCAAACTCAATTTTCTTATGTAAAATCCGACGCTGATCACGAATACATGTAGCGCTTTTCAAAATTTCAATTAGATCAAAAGTTATTGCAATAAAAAATTTCACATTTTTTGGATATTTGGCAGGGGAGACGTCATGAACAGGGAAAAAATTTCTAACTCCTATTCCAACCAAACTCAATTTTCTTATGTAAAATCCGACGCTGATCACGAATACATGTAGCGCTTTTCAAAATTTCAATTAGATCAAAAGTTATTGCAATAAAAAATTTCACATTTTTTGGATATTTGGCAGGGGAGACGTCATGAACAGGGAAAAATTTCTAACTCCTATTCCAACCAAACTCAATTTTCTTATGTAAAATCCGACGCTGATCACGAATACATGTAGCGCTTTTCAAAATTTCAATTAGATCAAAAGTTATTGCAATAAAAAATTTCACATTTTTTGGATATTTGGCAGGGGAGACGTCATGAACAGGGAAAAAATTTCTAACTCCTATTCCAACCAAACTCAATTTTCTTATGTAAAATCCGACGCTGATCACGAATACATGTAGCGCTTTTCAAAATTTCAATTAGATCAAAAGTTATTGCAATAAAAAATTTCACATTTTTTGGATATTTGGCAGGGGAGACGTCATGAACAGGGAAAAAATTTCTAACTCCTATTCCAACCAAACTCAATTTTCTTATGTAAAATCCGACGCTGATCACGAATACATGTAGCGCTTTTCAAAATTTCAATTAGATCAAAAGTTATTGCAATAAAAAATTTCACATTTTTTGGATATTTGGCAGGGAGACGTCATGAACAGGGAAAAAATTTCTAACTCCTATTCCAACCAAACTCAATTTTCTTATGTAAAATCCGACGCTGATCACGAATACATGTAGCGCTTTTCAAAATTTCAATTAGATCAAAAGTTATTGCAATAAAAAATTTCACATTTTTTGGATATTTGGCAGGGGAGACGTCATGAACAGGGAAAAAATTTCTAACTCCTATTCCAACCAAACTCAATTTTCTTATGTAAAATCCGACGCTGATCACGAATACATGTAGCGCTTTTCAAAATTTCAATTAGATCAAAAGTTATTGCAATAAAAAATTTCACATTTTTTGGATATTTGGCAGGGGAGACGTCATGAACAGGGAAAAAATTTCTAACTCCTATTCCAACCAAACTCAATTTTCTTATGTAAAATCCGACGCTGATCACGAATACATGTAGCGCTTTTCAAAATTTCAATTAGATCAAAAGTTATTGCAATAAAAAATTTCACATTTTTTGGATATTTGGCAGGGAGACGTCATGAACAGGGAAAAATTTCTAACTCCTATTCCAACCAAACTCAATTTTCTTATGTAAAATCCGACGCTGATCACGAATACATGTAGCGCTTTTCAAAATTTCAATTAGATCAAAAGTTATTGCAATAAAAAATTTCACATTTTTTGGATATTTGGCAGGGGAGACGTCATGAACAGGGAAAAAATTTCTAACTCCTATTCCAACCAAACTCAATTTTCTTATGTAAAATCCGACGCTGATCACGAATACATGTAGCGCTTTTCAAAATTTCAATTAGATCAAAAGTTATTGCAATAAAAAATTTCACATTTTTTGGATATTTGGCAGGGGAGACGTCATGAACAGGGAAAAAATTTCTAACTCCTATTCCAACCAAACTCAATTTTCTTATGTAAAATCCGACGCTGATCACGAATACATGTAGCGCTTTTCAAAATTTCAATTAGATCAAAAGTTATTGCAATAAAAAATTTCACATTTTTTGGATATTTGGCAGGGAGACGTCATGAACAGGGAAAAAATTTCTAACTCCTATTCCAACCAAACTCAATTTTCTTATGTAAAATCCGACGCTGATCACGAATACATGTAGCGCTTTTCAAAATTTCAATTAGATCAAAAGTTATTGCAATAAAAAATTTCACATTTTTTGGATATTTGGCAGGGGAGACGTCATGAACAGGGAAAAAATTTCTAACTCCTATTCCAACCAAACTCAATTTTCTTATGTAAAATCCGACGCTGATCACGAATACATGTAGCGCTTTTCAAAATTTCAATTAGATCAAAAGTTATTGCAATAAAAAATTTCACATTTTTTGGATATTTGGCAGGGAGACGTCATGAACAGGGAAAAAATTTCTAACTCCTATTCCAACCAAACTCAATTTTCTTATGTAAAATCCGACGCTGATCACGAATACATGTAGCGCTTTTCAAAATTTCAATTAGATCAAAAGTTATTGCAATAAAAAATTTCACATTTTTTGGATATTTGGCAGGGAGACGTCATGAACAGGGAAAAAATTTCTAACTCCTATTCCAACCAAACTCAATTTTCTTATGTAAAATCCGACGCTGATCACGAATACATGTAGCGCTTTTCAAAATTTCAATTAGATCAAAAGTTATTGCAATAAAAAATTTCACATTTTTTGGATATTTGGCAGGGAGACGTCATGAACAGGGAAAAAATTTCTAACTCCTATTCCAACCAAACTCAATTTTCTTATGTAAAATCCGACGCTGATCACGAATACATGTAGCGCTTTTCAAAATTTCAATTAGATCAAAAGTTATTGCAATAAAAAATTTTCACATTTTTTGGATATTTGGCAGGGAGACGTCATGAACAGGGAAAAAATTTCTAACTCCTATTCCAACCAAACTCAATTTTCTTATGTAAAATCCGACGCTGATCACGAATACATGTAGCGCTTTTCAAAATTTCAATTGGATCAAAAGTTATTGCAATAAAAAATTTCACATTTTTTGGATATTTGGCAGGGGAGACGTCATGAACAGGGAAAAAATTTCTAACTCCTATTCCAACCAAACTCAATTTTCTTATGTAAAATCCGACGCTGATCACGAATACATGTAGCGCTTTTCAAAATTTCAATTAGATCAAAAGTTATTGCAATAAAAAATTTCACATTTTTTGGATATTTGGCAGGGGAGACGTCATGAACAGGGAAAAAATTTCTAACTCCTATTCCAACCAAACTCAATTTTCTTATGTAAAATCCGACGCTGATCACGAATACATGTAGCGCTTTTCAAAATTTCAATTAGATCAAAAGTTATTGCAATAAAAAATTTCACATTTTTTGGATATTTGGCAGGGGAGACGTCATGAACAGGGAAAAAATTTCTAACTCCTATTCCAACCAAACTCAATTTTCTTATGTAAAATCCGACGCTGATCACGAATACATGTAGCGCTTTTCAAAATTTCAATTAGATCAAAAGTTATTGCAATAAAAAATTTCACATTTTTTGGATATTTGGCAGGGGAGACGTCATGAACAGGGAAAAAATTTCTAACTCCTATTCCAACCAAACTCAATTTTCTTATGTAAAATCCGACGCTGATCACGAATACATGTAGCGCTTTTCAAAATTTCAATTAGATCAAAAGTTATTGCAATAAAAAA
>BMAO01009825.1:0-57279 GCA_019973975.1 Trichonephila clavata | reverse complement strand
GTCAAAGAAAAATAATTCTACTTCTTTTTCTGCCTTTGTAAATTAGCAGGATATTGGTATGAAAATATAAAACGATAACTAACTATACACTCGTATGCGAAAGCTAAAAGCACTAATGCTTTTTTATGTGCACTAATCGTGCACAAACTGATAAATTGTCATCGTAGAGACTTTTTACACTGAACAAAGTGTACAAAGAAGCACCATGTTTCCATATGTCCGTCGAATCCAAATACTTCCACTCCAAACAAGGAAGTTAACCATATTAACATTTCTAAAACTAATTTCACACATCTGCAAACAACAAGCGTGTATATTACTGGCCCCATATGTATAACACTGTTAACCTGATGCATTTAGGATGGAGGTAACCAAACAAGCTTAATAGATGCAAATCTCATTGACAGACTGTGAAACTCAGTTGTTCTGAACAACTAGATGTACATACCTTTGAATCACTTACTTCGTCACGAGACTTGCGACGGTGCGTTCAATTTTCACTTTCAATTGTGTGGAATAAAAACTCTGCTTTGACAACAGTGTTTGAAAGTTCCATCAAATATACTTTACATCCCGCATCGCCTGCAGACATTGTTCGCTTTGCTCCAAGCCAAACTGATAATTGCTGATTCTCTAGAAGACACTTACCTATAGAATTACTTAGCGGTGATGACTTTTATTGGCATGTGATTAAAACCAAACCGCCAATTGAGCGTGAAGTCCCTTTGTCATAGTACCTTCTATTTTTGGGTGGGTCCTCATGGGTGAAGAACACACACTACTATCCCAGATGATCCAGTAGTTCATCATTTTTCTATTTGAATCTTTGGTGATCGTTTGAAAGAGCAAGTGTGATGCTTATGGGAATTTAATTCCATGTAAATCAAAAGCAAAACTGTTCGGGAGAATGTAATTATGACAGAATTTTTAAAAGCCACCAAAGCTGAAGTTATTCATAGAGTTGTATATCTTACTTGGACAACTAATTCCTACACTTCACCCCCAAACATGGATAATGCAAAAAAAATTCTTGTTTCTTTCCAGAAAAAGAAGCCGTCGAAGAAAGCCCTACATAGCGCTTTCCACATCCTCATCTATTCGTTCACTTCATATTGAGCTAGTATTGGATTTTACTGCCAATCGATTTCTGATGGCCTTCCGTAGATTCGCGGGATGACATGGATTTTCTCACACTGTCCATACAAACAACACCACAATCTTCCAAACCACAAACAAAGAGTCAGATACTCCTTGGAATACTCTGTCATCTAAAAATGCTCAACAGTTTTATGCTAAAAATGGTATACGATGGAAATTAATTGTGCCAAGCGCAGTCTGGTGGGGAGGGCTGTGTTGAAAGTTAGTTGAAATACCTAGACAATATTTACGAAAATCTCGGGGACAAGCACTGTTGAACGAAGAGATCTTTTCCCCCGTGTTGCTAGGAATTGAAACCGCTATCAAAAGTAGACAATTGTTGCATGAAAAAGAAGTTGGTGATATTGAAGAAGCTTTGACTATAGGCCACTTCTTAACTATTCAAAAATTGACTACAATTTCTTCGGGCCCAGATCCCACAAATAGAAGACTTGCACGCATGCTTACTCAACAACAAGATTTGCTAGATCAACTTTAGATGAAAAGGCAAAAAATATATTAATGACGATTGCGCACTTTCCACCTAAGTTCGTGGTGTCCCAAACTCTTCCGAAATCCGGATTGAGGAAATTGCCTCATTGCAGGAAGACGTCAGACCCTACCACACCTAGAAAAGTGCACGTGTGGAGGATTTATTGATTAAATATCTCAGTTAACAGCTTTTATTTGTTTAATTACCCCTGTTTTTGACTGTATAATGAGCACACAATGTTTACTAGTCTTATTGCATCTTCGGATTCTTTAGAGAGTACTTGTAGTTTCCTTTCCCTCTCTTTACAATTTACTTTTTTACGAAGTTAAAAGCTAATGATTATGGTAAAATAAGTAAGCATTATTATGCTATTTTAAAAAGATAAAATTACAAGAAAATTATACCTAAAAAAATCAGATTTTTATTTTTTTCATCAAATTAATTTAGGTTTCATGTTGAGCATGTAATTCATTTGATTGTAATATTCTTGTAGATAAAGGAGCCCTTGTCTGTTTTTAATTAAAGTGCGCTCCATCCTTTTTTTTATTTTAAAAATAGGCATGTATACTCACATTTAGAATTTAAATAAAGCAAACTTTAATCAAATTTACTGTAAATAAAACTGATTTTAATACAGTTTTTTATTTTCTTTATTGTATTATACTACACTAGCGTACAAAATTTGATTAACAAATGCATTTTTTCACATATAGCCATTATTTAAGAACCCTTTTGCGAACAATAGAGTTAAAAACAGCACAGAAGAAAGGTCATACATATGCAAATATCAGAACTAAGGAATCAAAGCTGTGTCACAGCACACAAACGCATGGAAAAGTATCACATCATCAAAAAGAGAAGGAGGAACGAGCATTTCCAGACATTCCTTGTGAGGAAATGAAATCGTACGTTCATAATGATTATAAAAAAAACCATCATGATGCCTTCACATTGGTAGAACGATCGAAAATCTTGGCGGGGGTGTAGTTTGACAAACGTTTTTCTTTACACTACAAAGAAAAATGTTTTTTCAGTCATTGGAAAACTTTAAAAAAAAACAATGTTGTAATACTGAAATTAAGAAATAATATTGAAACATTGATATTGGCATGATAATGAAATAATGCATAAAATACTTATATTTAATTTATAAGAAAAGAAGCTTTTATATATTGCAATTATTTTTTTAAAACTAAGAAATTGTTGCTGCGACTAGTTTTGTGTATTTTAGTTTTTCTCTCGTTATTGCTTTTAGAAAATTAGAATTTATTCTGAAAATTTTCATTAGATGTCTCACGCTCGAAACCCTATTCAGGAAGTTATTGAACTATATCAAATATGCGCGCGCGCGTGTGTGTGATATGCAAAAGTCCTCATCCAGAAAGCTAAGGTTGTTAAGACACAAATGAAAAACACACAATGTTTATTGCAGAAAAAAACTATTCTGTTTTACCAAATCTTTTAGATACCGAAAGTTTCTTCCACTTATCAGCATAATCCTTTCCTATATACATCATACAAACATTTTCTGTATTTATTTAGGAATTTCAATAGCTTCTTACGACTTTATGAGTTACACTGTTATGCTACCAGTGTATCAATCCAAGTTGTCACTACAACTTTAAATGGTTAATTTTTTTTTCAAAAACATTTGCAACTGACGTGTATTGAGAAACTCTTGTCAGCATTTCCTACAAGAATAATATTTTCCATCTGCTTGGGAAAAAAGTGCTATTTGCTAACAGCAAAGAACAAATTATGTCTTTTGTTTGAATGCTGTGAGTGCTAGTCTTAATGAGATGGCAGCAGAACAATGTAAAATTGAAGTCTGAAGCTCGTGAACAAATACTAGAAGTGTTTAAGGTTACACAATACTCTACAAATTTCTAAATTTCCGAAAAATTTCTGTTTGCACTTTTTTGAGGTGCATTTCATTTGGAAGCTTGCCGCCAAATTCCCCATCTGATAACAAATCAGTTTTTACGATATTTGGTGATTTCTGAGCTTAGGATTTGATTTTTGTTTCATTTAAAGTACTTTCCACCCTTAAATTGAATTAATTAAAAATATTTTTGAGTATAATCAATTCTTTCAGTGTGAAATTGTTTTTATTTTTAATTTTCATTATTAAAATTATTTCTGCCTGAGTACTCGAAGTTGCATAATTAATATTGATTTCAAAGTCAATTATTATTTTAAAAAGTAGTTTAGATAAAAAAAAAACTTAGAAATTTTATGTTTCCTGTTAAGAAAATGGCATGGCCAAACCATTCTCAGGATGCTATGAGAAACAATATTTCGAAGAGGTGGAATACTACTGAAAATGATGTATTTGAAAATCAGCCCTCAGCTTATACTGCAATTAGATTTCAAAATACAAGTAGTATAATTCAAGCATTGCAGATAAAATTGAATATGTGTATGTGTACCAACCTTTATGTGTATCAACTACATTATAGTCAACATATTGTAGTGTGGGGGAGGGGTCTTAACTGGGACCCCTCTCCCTCTGTCCAGCGCGTCTCTAGGTGTGGGGGGGGGAAACGAAACATCACCAACAAACACCATAATAACAAATAGATTTATTCAAGCTCTGAACAAACACTTAAACAAGCACAAGTTAAATTATAAGAAGAAACCTAGGAGTGATATCTAAAACGTAGATTAACCCTAATACTCAGTTCTAAGTAAACCCGACTACCAGAAATGGATAAGGAGAACAATCACTAATGAACCTCAGGCCGATTCTGAATCTACTATCTTAAATCTTCAATCTAATAATTTATTCTCAGAAAATACCTATTAAACGCGCGCTAAGTTTGTGAAGTAAATTCTCCAGAGTTCAACTTACTTGTCAGCTTCACGGTTCCTTCTCCCCCTTTTACATTTACAAAACCTATAGACTTCATATAGTCGAACTAATTAACATATATCTATCTCGTGTTTTTCTTGAAAGGCTGTGAATTAGTATAAATGCTAGCCCCAAAGTTTCCCCAAGAGGATTAGTCAGAATATCTAGCGAATAGCCCCGTCACAGTAGTACTACAATTTAGTATTTTAAAATTCCGGTAAAGTAAATAAAAATTGCTAAGCCACTCCAATTTTAATCTGAAAAAAATTAAATTTCATGTACCCTTATTATTTTATACATAAATGCTTTGTGTTTCAAATCTTTTGTGAAAACATTAGGCTGAATAACCTGTTGTTGTAAGAAATGCTATCAATAGTATACAAGAATATATTTTGAATTAAAAAGATATTTTAGTTATATTTCAATAAAGTAGTAATTGTTTTAATGTAAAATTTAATTTATGTGTGTGAAAAATAACATATTAAAAATTAGATCTTTACATTCTTTATGAGATTTCTCTTTTTGACTTTGCAAACTTTTTGAAATGTGTTTCTCTCAGACTTTTAATTTTGAATATAAAAGTGTTCTTATCCCTAAGATGTTTTTTCTGTTCAAAACATAGTCTCTAATTTTTTTGTATATACTCCAAAAAGTATATTGCATAAAAGTCAGTATGCATTTAGGTCTGAGATCTCTAGTTATTTTTTTAAAAAATGCAAAAGTCAATATTTCAAAAAAAAATTGTGTTTTTTTCAGGTTTAATTATTAAATAATTATTAACAAGAGAACAGAGATTTTAAAATTCAAACTAACTTTCGTTTGAACTAATCTAATAAACATAAATCATTTAATATGACTAAACGATATTAAAAATCAAGCATTTTACACAAGATTTGAAAAGAACTTTAAAAACTCTTAATTTCTCAAAAGTGTGAAAAATTGGCTGCCCAAACTGACTACTCTCAGAGTCAAGTTAATAATATTATCTGAATGCAAAACTTAAATTATTTTTATTGTTACTGTCCCCACAGTTATTATTATTATTTTTTTTTTGAAAAAAGGGCTGTGTAGCTTTAAACGTAGGAAATGATTATGTAGCGAAGTGAATGAAGCTTCATACTATGTAACAAAAAGGTGTCAAACCCAAAGACTAACTACTGTAGAACGTCGCTTATCCCAATCAATTGGGACCGAACACCGTTCGGATATGCGATTGTTCGAATAACCGAAAACAGATTCGATGCATGCAGTATATAAAACAGGACACAATATGAAAATTGAAAATCATCACATGCGAGAAACGTGCTTGAGAAGAAAAAACAAAATAGTTGGAAAATATTGCAATTATACCTTTATTGTGGAAAATAATCACTTATTTTTCGCTGCCCCATTGTACACTTTCGTTTTTTGGCAGAAAGGTCTCTGATTCTCTTCAGCAGCAGTTTAGTAGAACAGCAACTCTGATTGTTGTTCGTACCACTCCATAGCTGTCTCTAACGCAGAAACGCGTCAGCATTTGATGGACCCTTGCTACTTTCGTTGATGTTGTTGTCCTCATCTTCATCCGTTTCATCATCGACAGGGTCGGATTCTTCTTGCATGGAAGTCACAATATCGTCATCATTTAGTCTTTGAAATCCACATTCTTCTGCATCGTATGCCATCCAGGTTTCTACATCTTCTTCATCGCATTCTTGAAATCCTGGGATCGATTGGACAAAGTCGGTAATTTCCTCCCTGTGGTCGTCATTGAAGTCTTTTTCGCCTTCTAAATCTGGCCACAGCTTATTCTTCCATGCATTTTTGACCAAATCACAATTGAAAAATTCCCCAAATATCCCTCACCTTGGGTTTACCTGTCACTTTTGGCCTCAAGCGAAACAACTGTTGAGCATTGCACTGTTCGAAAACGTATTCATATACAGTGCATGTAGTTGACAAAAAAAAAAAAAACAGTCCGGATATTTGACGATCCGGATAATAAACGTTCGGATAAACGACGTTCTACTGTAGTGCCAAACAAACAAGGTTTAACTTTAGGAGCGCAGAAAAATAATATTTATATAAATGTAAATTTATTTCAAATAATACATTACAATAAACATAAATTTAAAAAATCAGAAAATATGGAATGTTTACATCTTGACACTGGACATCTCTTCTCTGCTACACTCTTTCCTATTTCGGGAGACTTTTTTATGTTTCATTATTTGTTATTGTGTGCCGATATACACTGGCCGGATTACAAAAATGCTCACTGAGGGCAGCATACTACCCACATGCCACGGATTTGACACCCGTAACATAATTATTTTTTCCAATATTGTGTTTTTCATTTTTATAACTAAACGGTCTTTATTTCCTGAATGACCTTCGTTTAACCTTCGTCGGGAACTAAATTAGTTGTTTGGATTAAATTCATAATATACATGCATAAATTTTTGGTCTTTTCCTTCTCAATTTTTTTTTAACTTTAAGTAAAAATTTCTTCTTTCCAGGTTTCTTAAGAAAAAAAAATTAGTTGTTAATATTTTTATTTTCATTTCCCTTCAGTTTATACCTTCATTAATTCTAAACCTCACTCCAAAGTTTGTTTGAGAACTTAATCTAGTTTTATATCAAACAAAGCAAACTGGAAGGATGAGAATTCACTAAAAAAAAGCTCTTTACTGTATTTGTAAGTTAAATTTATACTAACAAAAGTATTTGCATATATTTTATATTATAAATTTGCACTGTTTGAAAGTAAAATATCAGCACACTTCCCTCTATTTTTCATACTGAGAAATAATTAAAATAAAAATAAAATGATAAATAAGGAAGGATTAAACCAAAGTATCTTATAAAATCTGAAGGAGAAATATTTCCATTAAAATACTTCAACGAAAATATTAGATTCTCTAAAATTGCACTTATCATTCGGTCTGACGGCTATTAAGGAGAATGTGGATATATAATCTTTATTATTATAAGCATGATATTACACAAGTATTTTATCAAAAAAATGTTTATTTAGTTTGTAATATGGACTTTGAGAAAGCTTTCTAAAAATATTTTGTAAATCAAATCAATTAGGCTTCAATTAGTGTATTTACATATTAAGCTTGAGTATTTATTTGTCTAATATTGATAGAAGAATATGTAAATTCAATAAAAACTTATTTGAAAGATTTAATTCTGCTATATAATCCTTATTTGGCCTCCACATTTTCTTAAATAAATAAAATCTAATACTATTTTTCTTATTTTTTATTAATACAACTAAATTTTTACATTTGAAAATTAGATTAACAGACATGAAATTATAGATATCCAATTACAAAAGGGAACTGCATATAGTATAACAAAGAGAACATTTAAAATTAATATAAAATTATATGAATTTTATTAAAATTAAATATTATTATATTAAAATATATAAAATGAAAAAAAGATCGTATTTTAATTACATTGCTAAATATGATATATATGTGTGTATATATATTATTTTTTTTTTTTTTTTTTTTTTTTTTTTTTTTTTTTTTTTTTTTTTTTTTTTTTTTATTATATATATGTAAGGGTAACCCTCCCGGGTAGTGATGTTTGGATTGTTGGTTTCTGGTTTCAGTAAAGCAACCTCTGCATTAATTTTCATCTTGTTTATTCATGGTCGCACACACATCTGATCGTTAATGGATAACCACATTTGGACTTCGTAATTAACTTGGACGAACACTCACAAATAACACAGACGAAAAAAACAAAAAGCAGGCAGTGACTATTTCGTGTTGAAGACAAAGAGACAAAGAGAGTGAGGAACAAATAACTCTCGCTTTTTAAACTGGGTGGTGAAGGTTGCGTGACTCCTTCCAGCAGAAGCCAAGATTGTTCAGAAGCCAGCACCCGCCAAGTTCTGACGCAATCTTACTATTCGATTATTATAAAATCCCGACCATGTGGACAGGCCAGTTAATAAACGTGAGTCCAGAGGGACTGGACCAAATAATTTAGTTACTAAAAATGTTATTGGAGGGAATTATTACACACACATATATATATAATGTATATCTCTCGAGATAAGACAGAAAAATAAAAACGCTTTCTACTAGAATTTCTAAAAAAAAAGTTCAGAATCTGTAAATTGGGCTATATTTTTTTCTGAACTAGAAAATAGGTTTAATTTATATTTTTGCTCAATAGTTAACATTTACAATTTACGAGCACGCGCGCGCATGCGGGGGAAGAACTCATCATGGATAATCTACTGCGGCTGATGGCATTCCCCTTCCTTTCGAAAGTGTCCAATGCTATTTACCATAGGATAACATTTACTAGTACACTGCACACCTCAGGGCAATGGACCCTAAGAAATGTATAGATGTTTATCTGTGGCCACCATTCTCCCCTAATCTCTCACTATTTGAAGAGTTTGGGAACGGAATTGAACGCCACCAGCAAACCTGCAATCCCTTGGCAGAGAAGATGAAGAATGTTTGACAAAAAAAAATGAAAACTCAGAAAGCCATCGGTAATCTTCTTAAATCTGTAGTAGAAATGTTGCTCCATTAATACTAATCGTGTAGGTCCTATAATCTACTGAGATGACTCTTCTTGTTTTTCGCTCTGTGTTACAAATATAATTTCAAAATAAACCCATTTAATTACAGATATTGTTGATGTTTGTATGCTTGCCGAGTTTATCTTCTGGTCACTTCTTCATAGTATTGTATTTTAATATCACGTAGGGAATCAAAGAACTAGCCATCGATGTACAATTTTAAAAAATTAGCATGCATTTAATACGGTTAGACATAACATAATTTACAAATCGTACACACCTCTCCGGAACATCTGTTGAACTGCGCGAGGCTTCACAAGGACATGTATTCCAATAATCTTCTCGTTTTTGATTTTTTTTTTTTTTTTTTTGAAGATTCTTGGGCTCAATAGGTTTGGACTAGATCGGGTGGAATAAGTCAATAAAAACAGAAAAAGAGAAATACCACATTCTATGGATTAAAGTATGTCAAAAGTAAAGTAAGCGCGTTGAAATAACACCTTTTTGAAAATGATCAACAGTCAACGTTAATTTATAAAAACATTAAAAATGATCACCTTGAGTAAAATTTCAACTTACGCAGGTGGCCCATGACAGAGGAGAAGGGAAAGAAAATTTTCCTGCCAAGGGAAGTGTTAAGCTATATATTACACAGAGGTGATTTAAGTTTTAGTTAGCTCTACTCATGTAATTCTACATACAAAAATTCTTCGGTAATTATTGTAATAACGATGCTACAAAAAGCGACATTCATTAAATCATATAATTCATGTTCATGTCTCTTAAATACATTATTAAATACATTAGTTTATATACATTTCTTAAGGATAATGTTTTAAATTTTATAATCATTTTTATTACAATGAAACACACATAAAATATATTAATCAGATTATATTGAAATTGTAAGGAATCCATTCAAGTAGGAAACTGAGCAGATATCAAGGCTTTCCCTCATGAATTAAAGACTATTTCTGTGGACAGATATTAATTATATGGTTAAAAAGATTATTATTAGATACTAAAACCCAATACATGTTGAAATAAATGCGTATTGATATTATTTTTACTTTATTGATGTACTTGAATTTAACGGAAGAATTATAAAAAAGTTATACGTTTAAAGCTTTCACAACTTATCACATGAGAACTTAATGTAACATAAGAACCAAATTACTTTTAGCTTTCAACGGTGCTTATTATTCTTTACGCTTAGTTTTAAGTAGAAAGCCTATAGTTTTACTTAGATATAAATGGCTCTGAGTGTTTTGATCATGACTTCGATGTTAAAATTATTTGCTAAAAGTGTCATAAAATAAGAGCACAGTGTTTGCTCTAAAAATTTACAAAATCTATTTGAAGGTAGAATAAAACTATGATTATATATATATATACTAGGATCACTCTGAAATTTTTGAGATACTCCTAGGTTTTTTAAGAGAAACTTACAAAATTTTAAGAGTGTTCAAAGTAGACTCCTCCAGCATCAATGCCCTTTTGCAGACGAATTTTCCACAGATTAAATGCCTCAAACCATTATTTTCTTCAAATTGATGAAAAATGCATTATAGCCACATCAATTTCTTCTTCTGAATGAAAACGACGTCTACGTAAGTTCTTTTTTAGGTTAAAAAATAACCAAAAAACACACATAGCAAGATCTAACAAATAAGGGGGTGTTCTATCACTTTAATTTGTTTTTGTTTACGAAACTTAACTGTTAATCCGGCTGCATGGGAAAATGCATTGCCATGGTGAAGCATTAGTCCCTTAACATTAAAGTCTTGTAGAATTTCTGGAAGACATTTAGTGGTATACCAGTTTTCTTTTACTGCTTTCTGTCCTTCCAACTTGATGGCTTTGACGAATCACGTACTTCTGAAGAAAACGGCATACATTACTTTTTTTATTGCTCGTCGTCTTTTCACCATTGTTGGTGTGGAATCACTTTCAAAGACACATACTTTGCTTTCTTAACTTGTTGGAACGTCAAAAAACGATATATACATTTCATCACCCGTTACAATTTTAGAAATAATGTATTGGCCACCATCATTTAGCAATTTAAGGGTTTCATTACTGATTCTGACATGCTCCTCTTTTTGGTTCTCTGTTAGATTATGGGGAATCCACACACACACACACACACACACACAAAGGCAAACTACTTTTTTTCACAAATAATTCTTCATGAATAATTTTGTGTATGGCTGCGGGTCCAATATTAAGCTTCTTATGTATCAGTTGGTAGGTACAGCGATTATCATCCATTAGATTTTTTCGTATGGTAGACACATTATCCAGGATTAACTATGACTGCAGTCTTCCTGTGTGTTCTTCATCTTGAAGACAATTGCGACCCCTGCAATATTCCTTAAACCATCGGAATACAGTAGTAGGACATGGAGATTCATCATCAAATGCTAATTGCAGCCATTGAAAGCATTTCTCTTGATTTAATCCAGCTTTAGAATCATAGAAACCCCCTATACCTACTCTCAGATCCGGCTGAGGGTGTGGGAGGAAGTGAAGGACGACTCAACATAATACTTTTTAATTATTTGTTCAACACACTAATTATCACAGATCAAATTTAATTAATCAGATAGGATGAGATGTTTCCCAGAAAAGAACAGGAAGGAATTTGCTACAAGAGTATCGAGAGACTTCCTCGAGAATACTTCTAATCAATTCATCCATATTTTATGGATCAATCCACTACTCAAATATTTGATTTACACTGTAGGTATGTGACCAATCGTCACATAAGTCTCTTTAACAATTTAAACCTCGAAACGCGCTATCAATATAACTAATACCTGATCGGTAGATATTCTTCCTTATCTTCTACTTATTAATATTTAATCTCCAGGGAACTTCGTATAATCAGCTATTCTCCTCTAACTGTCTATCTATATATCTAGCAAGCAAACCTATACTATATATAAGTGACCTAATCTGCATATCACGGTTTCTTCTTCAGTAAAGGTTGTTGACATTCATATCCCAAAGATTTCCCGAAGAGGTTTATTAGAAGGACGAGTCTAGATCCGTCACAAACTCCATTTTTTCTTTTGTCTGCAATTTATTCTACGCTAAACAACTTGAAGTGAATCAGTAAAAAGTCGTCAGCTTTGTGTTAAATTACTTTGTATTTTCAAACTAAACCACTAATTTTTTTTGTAACTTCTCGTATGCGCGTATCTCAAAAATTTCAGACTTACCCTCGTTTAACCATTCTAGACAATAACCTACGACACTAATTCACTTTCGTTCATATCATCTAAATGTAAATAAAGGCTATATAATATTAGCTTTTTCCAGATCTCTATATTCAACTTTAAAGTTTAGTTTTTTAGTACTTGGTTTCGATACAATATTTTTTTTTTTTTTTCTTGCGCTTTAGTGAGTGGCCTGATGTAAATGGATTGATTTCTAATTTCGCCAGATGAAGTGGCATTTGATACACGAGGGGATCCTAACTAAAACTAATGAGTAAACGTTTATGTATGTAAACGTTGTATGTATGTATGTAAACGTTTTTTTAACGTTTCAGATTTATTTCAGTATTCCTACTTATAGGGTTTAACTTAATTTAAAAATAAAAATATAAAGTTTCATGAAGTACAATAAGTAACATTTTCGTTAAGGGTTAATCGATTTTTAACATTAATGGGCATTAAGTAAAGGGTTATTAAAATTTTTAATAAATTATGTATACATAAAGAGCAATTTTAAGTCATTAAAATAATAATATAATCTCTTAAAGTTTTAACAGAAAAGTGGAATTTTTTAAATAGAAAAGAATCTTATGTAGCTATAATGCACAAATCAGTTTGTTATTCAATACCCTTAGGACAATTTTTCTCAATCTTTCAATACTTGCGACCCAATATTCAATCATAATTTTCATCACGTCCACCTCCATACAATAACAATATATTGAATTTGATAATACGATACTTTGACGCTAAAGCTACAATACGACTTTAACCTCTTAAGTGTTTCCGGTGGATAAAAACGACTCGCTCATTCAGTGCGTAAATTGCTCTGGACGTATATATACGTCTCTTCGAAATACGATCTTTTCTGTTCACTGCTATCCATAAAATTATTCCGAAGGCTTTGGAAAGGAATAAAATGAATTTGACAGTGTTTGCGAAGAATTTACTTATCTTAGAGAATTGGCATATTTATTCCTTATCTCTCCCTCCTCAATGTATCACATACGTTTGTATACGTGCAAAACGGTGGCATTGGGAAGTGAATCAAGTTACTCTTAATCGGCAGTTAAGGAATTAATTATATGCTTAGAGATGGAAATATGCATTACATTATAGTAGCATGTTTCATTAAATATCATATTTCGCCGAGGAAATAAATGAAATGTTTCAAACAATGTTTTAAACTGTTTTGTTGTCCGTACTCTGGTGTGATTTTGAATTATTAAAGTAATACTAAAAAAAAGAACGTAGAAAGCCACGCGATAGAAGTGAAACTTCTTTGGCGACGTTAGCCGTAAATGCAGGAATAGATCTAATTATATTAAACTGCTGAGATGTCTATAATCAAATAAAAATCGAACTTCATTTATTGTATGAAAATATTTTTATTCAATTTTCTGCATCATCATTTTCCAAGAAAGACACAATAGGTGTGCGGTAACTAAAGTAGGATATAAAAATCCTCGATTGTAGTCAATCAAGAAAATGTGAGAAAACTGCATCAATCGTAGTTCCGTATATATTGCTTTTCCTTCTCTAGAATCAGTATTCATTGTCAAATTCAGTGTCCGTTTCAAGAATTCGATGAGTGACTTTGCTACTTCTGAAGCAAAATTAACATTAAAATCTCCAGTTAAGATAATCGGCTTTTAATCATCATCGGATCCAATGGTTGCAGCTGCCTCTGATGTGTACAGCACTAAAACTTTATGGATAAAGATGATAAAAGCTGCGACAGAACTACCTGGTGATATATAGACTTTCGCCTGGAATTGCTGCTAGTTTTTTTTCCCATGAAACTTTTTCCTCTTTTTGCATTTATTCTAGACTATCTGACCAGAATTAATTTTGATTCAATGGAAGTAAAAATTAATAATATAAACTTAATGCACCACTCACAGAAGTCACTGTGTTTGTGTTTACAAGACGCTATCCGTAGCGATTCTAGCGCAAACGTTAATGACATATACACAATGCCCCAGACACTCCCGAAACGGGAAGAGCCATATAATGGTAATATTTTGGGTGTGTTTATTCGTTGAAAACGGCACGTTCTTATTACATAAAAACTACGAAAATACGCCACGCTAGTTCGTTACGAGAGTAGCAAGGGTGCCCACTTAATGTCACCAACACCTAAGCGCCTTTCGTCCATAGCAGCAAGATATACAATTCCCCCTTAGCCATCATCCAACTTTTCGCGGATATGACGCAGGTCACGTGGTGTACCCACCCTCCACTCTTTTTTCCTCCCACTTGCTATCTCTTCCTCATGGCGACTTTTCTGGGAGAATCACTACTTCCGTTCGCTTTTTCACTGTTACGCAAAACTGGTTAAATTTCCCATTCATTCCGTCCGCAAAGAAGTTTCACTTTAAAAAAACATGTATCGGAGAAGGGAAATTTTGTTTCTATTTTTTAATTTAAAAATGAAAACATGTTTAATGTTTTAATTATTACTTGTTGATGTTATTTAGACTCTGCAATATTCAAACTTTATTTATTTATTTTTTTGACAAATGCTCCTTCAACTAAACAATGAATGCGTTGCTGCTAAGAAGTTCTAGTGCTTTTTGAGAAGTGTAAATCATCTCAATTATGTCTAAAAGTCCTAATATTTAATACGAAAAAGAAATTTCATTATTAATAGTTAAAAATAGAAATTCAATTTACTAACGAAGACATGAAAAATTAAAGTTAAGAAAGAAATAATTTTAAGAAAAAATGTAGTATTTTAGGGCAATTTTATTCCTTAACATATGTATCAAATGCGATATTTTATTTAAATATACAAAAGACTGCGCGTTCTCTTTTATATAATAGCATTTTCATCTTTAACAATGTATTTTTAAACATGCTATTTAATCTGAATGGCATGCTAATTTTTTTTAAATGATAATTCATTAAAATTGAATAAAAAGACAGTACTTACCTGAATCTTATAAGTAAAAAGCGTGTTTGAGTTTATCAAAAATATTCCATGTTATATTTTATAAATCTAGATAGTTAAAAGCCTATTAGGTACAATAACGAGAGACATCTTCATAAAAATAACCTTCCATAGTATTAAAATTAAATTTTGGAATGAAAATCCTTTCTAAACATTCAAATTCAAAAACTTATTGCTATCACAAAGGTGTGGAAACAAGTCACAGTTTTAAGAAACTTCAACATTTATAGTAGAATATTAGTTCAAAATACAACACACTCCTCTTTGATTTATATTTAATAATATATCCACTGTAATCACACAACAAAACTCTTTAACAATTTACGAATATATAATTTTTCCTTAAAACGTTTTAATGCTTCATTATGAAACTGTACATTCGTAATGCTTGTCGGTTCCTGCTTCCCTCTAATCCTCCTTGTCTACTCTCGTACCCGGCCAGATGTGTGGGAAGAACTGAATAATCAGTCGACATGATTCACTCTAATTATTTTATTGTCACAAAATATCAAACAAGCACAATAATAATCTAATTAAGAATAATGATCAGCAAGCAGAGCGCGAAGGTGAGACTCGTTAGCCTGGGATAATATTACGGACCTCAACTGATTCCACGATAACTTATACAAGTTCAATATCAACTACGCCGCGCACTAATAAGCTAAACTTCTATTTAAACAAGGATCACGATACTAGTACTCTTGTGAAGTCCTACTGTTGAGGCCTTGAACGGTAAGCTTTAACTGGATTCGATCACCTCCCAGTGATCCTCTCTTGGAATTCTTCAATTGATACTTTTATAAACTTAGATTTGCACTTAATAAATTCACGATCCTCCACTCACCAACTAACTTCGAAACTTGCGAATACAGAATTTATATAATATACTTAATTTGCATAATCACGTTTTCTTCTTTCGGTGAAAATTGGTTGGCAAAAATGTTTCCCCAGAAGAGTCCCCAAGGGTTAGTCATACACGCGTATAGTTCTGTCACACATTCACTGATAAAAAAAAATCTGTGAGTTGATCATCCCAGTATACCGTCAGCTAACTGCAGTTAAAGCATGTTCTTTCTACAAATTAAAAAACCTTATGATTATTCAACTCTACCAACGCATTTAATGCTCAAAGCTATAAAATGTCTTTGCAGTTTAAATGTCCCAGAGTGATACAACCTGATTTTGTTAAACTCACAAGTGGATATGCTGAGCATAGTCATCAACTCAGCCACGAACTAATTGCCATACTTTTTCTACAGTACATACCTCACAATAACGTTGCATAAACAAACGGACTGTCAGGAAAACGGCAAGTATTTCTGGGTAGCTTGCGGCGTCAACTGAAATACTTTCTACGAGGTCCATAGTACTTGAACAGGGGTCTCTAATACCATGTTTTTCATAGCATCCCAAACAGGGATGCTTATTGAAGATAAATCAAGTGACTAAAATGCCCAACAAGTCGGTTTACCATGACTAATCAATTGAGTTCCAGATTTTCTGGTCAGATAATCATGTATGGCATTTACGAAACGTGCTAAATGCCGTCATACTGGAACAACATCTACCGGAGAATAACAGCAGGAACCTCGTTCGTAATACCCAGTCAAAGAGTATGAAGAGATCTGAGGTAGTTTAACATACAAACGGGATGGTAGTAAATATAGTATCAAAAGACAATCACCGAATCAATTATTAGTTTTTTTTCTTTATTATCGTCGTACGACCACGTGTTACATCTTATATTATCTTAATCCTCTAAATTATGACTCGAGACACACGCATTAGAGTTCTTGAATTGCTTGCAAAAAAAAAAAATTCTAAGTTAACTTCAATCAAAGCAAAATACTAAAATCATATTTGTTTACCAGTTTACATTCATAAATTAAATTTAAACATTTTTGGGGTATCTGTCGTTATTGATATTTAAGCGGAGATCCTTAAGAAAAAACTGAGAACCTAGTATAGTAACGGTAAATTTCAGAATTTAAAGTATATTTTATTTTCCATGAAATAATTATTGAAAGAATTTTAAAATTCACATAAAAACATTTTTTTTTCACTTAAAATATTATGGATATGTGCTTTTAAATTTTAGGTTAACATTTCTCAAAGGTATTATAGAAATTATCGATGTGTATATGTTAAAAGTACCAATCACCCATTGCACTCTATACAACAAATTATGTGTAATATTAACATCATGAATAATAATACTAAAGGAGATTCATTTTTTCAATGGATCAAACTGCTTTAAAATAAATCGTAATCACACGTCCTTACCACGTCCACGTCCGTACCTTAACCAATAATTAATTAATTATTTTAGTACTTGAAAGAAGTACAGGATTAGCGAAATTAAACTTCCGCTACTCAGAGAGCTCTGGAGGCCGTTCTGCTAGTTCGAAGAGAAAAATATTTGACCAACAGACATTTCAGATGATGCGCTCGAGGTTTCTGAAATAAAAAAAATAGTTTGAAAATAGCCACTAGATGTCGCTTCCAGTTATCGTGTGAAGAAAGGACTAACTGGGATCAAGAAACAGTGAAGGACTTAATGAGTGGTCTTACACAAAAAGAATGCAATAAGGACAGTACACAATTACAATGTTGCACTTGCAAATTATTTAAGAGTCAACATGGATTTTGTTAATATGGCGGCGAATACTGCTCTTCAAATCCAACGCAGTTGTCAATCGCTCCCGATATATAAACGTTATCTTTCAAAAAGTCCCATAACCAGAAGTTGCAAGGCGTGAGTTCGGGTGATCGTGGAGAGAAGCCAAGTTTTTAGGAAAGATCGGCTGATCACTCATGCGTCTGTAAATGCCTGTCCCTCCAATGGTTGGACTAAGCTCACGATGTGAGGCATGGCTGAATATGTTTTCTTGTACGCAATCTCGTTGCTGGAGAGTAGGAATTACATAGGTATGTAACATCTCGATACCGTTCTTCGTTAACAAAACAGGTGGTAAATCTTTGAGGGGTTACACGTTTAAAAAAATGATCATAGAATGAATGAAGCAATAAACCCGGACCATACGGTAAATTTTGTATCATGCAAAGCTTTGGCATATACCACGTGGAGTTTTTCTGTCACCCTGATGCGACATATATGGCTATATATATTCAATTGTCTAATATAATGGAAGTAGGCCGCGTCCGTCCACACTATGTTCCATAGTCATTAATCATGGACAGAAATTCTCTTGCGAGATTTTGCGAGTATCTGGGTCATGCCGTTTCAATTGCTGAACCGCTTGAACCTAATACCGGTAGAAATTCAAAATTTTAAGCATGTTATGCCGGACAGAGGGCATACCAAGGGCACACGAAATTGTCCCATACACTGACAGCTCCGTGAAGCGATTCACTTTCTTGCTTCCACGACCACTGTAGCAATATCCTCTACGACGGTGGTGTTGACCTTTTTTCATCCTCTACCAGGAAGAATGTCTAGCTGTCTTGTTTTCTCAAATTTTACCATCATGTCTTAAATAGCACGCTCCGACATCGGTCTACGTCGTTGTTTCTTGAGACGGCGGAACTCTCTGATAGCTGCCGCTACAGTCTCTTTATTTCAATAATATAGCTACACAAGAAGTGCTGTTTCAGGCAACGTCGACGTTCTGCAGTGCTTACCTGATTGTGGCAAGAACAACATTTTCCTTTATTGTGCGTGATATTAGCATATTTTGATGGAATGCGCTGAGTCACAGCGCCATCCATTGACAATTTTTTAAACTATTTTTTATTTTTTTATTTCAGAAACCTCGAGCACATCATCTGAAGTTTCTGTTGTCCAAATATTTTTTTTCTTCGGACCAGTAGAACGGACTCCAGGCCTCTGAGTAGCGGAAGTTTAATTTCGGCAACTCTGTATTTTAATTTATTAATTTATTGTACTTAAATCAGCTGTTCTAAAGTACATATATATTGTATATAATTTAAAACAGTACAAAATGTAAGAATCAAAACTCAAGATCATGCAGTATTGTATTTTCTGATTGTAGATGCAGGGTAATCTTATTTTACTCTCAATTTATGATACAGCTAAAACCAATCCAATCTTTTCTTTAATCCATGCATAATTCGTTTTAACAGAAGGATATCAAAAATATATTTTGAAGACTGTTCACTCATCATGATTGGAACTTGAAAAATAAGATAGTATATCTAAAATTCTTCCGTCATCTATTCCGTAATGCTCGGAAATCAAATAACATCTATTCGCGATTTTAATTACATTAATTACTTTATGGATAAACTCATGTTTCTAGAAAGTTTTGATTTGTTCTGATAAGTATAATTAATTTTCAAATGAAAATTACGCTAAACAAACCCAGCGATGTGATGTTTATAACATTTGTCAAGGGGTGATATTACTATTCAAATTTATATGGCAATATTTTCGATTGCAGAGACAAAAATAATTAAATTGAAGAATTCAAGATAAGATTGATTTTGAAAGAATAAAAGGATTAAATATATAATTCTTTTTTTTTAAATTAAGAGAAATTTTACAAATTAATTAAAGATAAAAGAAAATATTTAAATTGATTTCATACACGCACTATTTCTAGAAATTTTGTTGTAAAAGATAAATTTTAATTACATTCGTTAATTTATCTTCAAAATTAAATCACGAATTTGCAAATTTTCTTTTATCCACATAGAAAAAATATTTCCCTTTGCTCATGCTTAGAACAAATATTCAAAATAATTTTGCATTTTAAGTAACAATATTAAAGCTCAAAACAAGAAAAAAAAACACGATTAAACAGGTCAAGCAAATATTTGACTTTAAGAAACGATTCAAATGAAAATTATATAAAATAATTAAAAATCAAATTTCGGATATTGTTTATGGGATCTTTTTTTCTGATCATTGTTAATATTGTTTACAATTTTCTGTGGTTACAAAGTATTATTAAAAGTAATTGCAATACAGGCTGATTCCAAAAACATGGGACAAAAATGAATGGATGAAAAGACTAAGTAAGCAGTGTTTCTGCAGTTTTGAGTAAAGACATTAACACAAAAAATGAGGCATAAAAGCAAATTTACTTACAATAACGATTATTTTTAATATCAGTTCATAATGCTTTCTTAGAGTTTTGCTTTCAATTTACTATGACTAGCGGTAGTAACATAAGCCTCAATGGAGTGATTGACGAATATCTTTCTAAATATCAGGTCAACGATGCTTCACAAAGGAATGAAAGGAGGGGGTTTATACTCTGCGAGGGATATTTTCTAAATATTTCATGCGGCAGAATGTATCGCAATTGATTTAGAGAAGCAGTTTTTAAACACGAAGTTTATTTGAATGTTCACAATACTCATGTGTTCGCAACAGCAAATATGTGTACCGCACTTCCACATGCCTTAGATAAACTTTCAACTGTGGATATTTGAAGGTTATTGCAAACGATTTCTTCGTGCATCTGTATCTTCTATCAGCGCTAGTTAGCTAATGAACAGTAAGACCCCGCTTAACGATGTTTCGTTTAGCGCTGTTTCGGTTTAACGCTGTTTTATTTGAATTGTGGGATTCCCCGAGAATGCACGAGCGTTAGGCCTCCCAATATCCGAAGCAGTTTGTGTTTCTTCTTTCCTCTGGTGTTATACGAACGTATTGTTATCGTTTAAAACACTTGTTGATGTTATTGCAAGTATAAATCTGTATAATATAACGATTGCTATAGTGACAAATATTATGATTTTTAGTTTTTATCATGGGTGGGTGTGGTCGTCAAAGAATTCGTTCTAGTATCTAGTTTTTCTAAACTCTAAGTTTTTCTTTGCATCGGTGGCTCATTTTGTATGAATCTAATTTTTCAATATTATATTTATTCTAATCTTATCTAGTAAGTCTAATTAATCCATCAAGCGACACGCACTGCTCCATTTTAAAAGAACTTTTTAATAACGCGAAACAAAAGCAGCATACACAATGATGAACAGACTGAGATCTCTCTAAAAAGCAGTTACTTTCTAAGAAGCAAAATATGTGAGCATGCGCGCATAGTAATTGCACAGTTAAGCAAAATTTTTCTTTGGTGTTGTTAAGCGGGAACAATGGGTGATAGTAAAAAATACGAAAATAAAGCAACAAGTAAAAGCATTTCATTAGAAACTAAAATGCATGTGATTAAGAAGAGTAGATACTGGAGAACGTCAATCTCAAATTGGTGCTGCATTGAATTTGGCAACTTCAGCAATAAGAACCATTCTTAAGAATAAAGAAAAAATACTGTCATTGGCAACTGCAACTAGAATTACCCTTTCTAGAAATAATACAATAGAGGAAATGGAAAAACGACTTTCTATTTGGATTGACGTCGAAATTGAACGCAATATGCCATTAAGCCAATCTATTATAATGGAAAAAGCAAAAAGAATTTTTAATTACATTAACGTTGAGGCACGTGACACAAGTGATATGTTCGTTGCAAGTCGAGGATGGTTAAATAGATTTAAAAATCGAAGTAGTCTTCATAACATACAGATTACAGGAGAAGCCACAAGTGGTGATACGAAAGCGAATACGAATTCCCAGCGACATTAAAAAAATAATTGAAGACAAAGAATAAAGAATGACAAAACGAACATTTCTATCCCGTGAAGATAAACGTGCAACAGTATTTAAAGCCGCAAAAGATCGCTTAACACTTCTACTGGGTGGTAATGCAAGCGGAGATTTCAAATTAAAATTACTGATTGTTTACCATTCCAAAAACACAAGAGCAATGAAAGGAATATCCAAATAATCTTTACCTGTAATTTGGGAGTCTAATAAAAAAAATCATGGATAACTATGCAAATTTCCCAGAATTGGTTTACTGAATATTTTACCCATTTGTGTTAAATCTATTGCGAATTTTAAAAAATTTGAATCAAGAGCACAACTTTTTATTAATAAAACTACAATATAATGATTGCTGTAAAAAACATAAACCTTTCTTGGAATGAGGTAACAGAAAAATGTTTGAAAGGAGTGTTGAAGAACATTTGGCCAAATCTAAGCAAGGGCAGTGACACTGGACACTCTGTCGATATGAATGAAATAGTGGAATTAGCGAAACAAACCAGTTTAGATTAGGTAAATGTCGAAGAAATAGTGCAAGAAACAGCATCAAGTATCTCTAATGATGAGCTCAAGGAATTAGTGGACCAAGAAAGAACACAAAAATATTGAAAGTAATGATTCTGAAGAAGAGCAAACAAACTTTCAACAGCATTTCTGAAAACCAGTTTGACCCCTTTAACAGAAATTATGGACCAATTTATTGAAAATGACCCAAATTTTGACAGGAGTTCCAAGGCAAGACGGGGTGTTATGGATGCCTTATCCACTTTTCAACAACTTCTTACAGAGCGCAAAAGGAAAACGCAAATTACATTAGATACCTTCTTGATAAAAAGGCAGAAAATTGAAAATACAGAAGAGGCTGAATGATCTGAAATGTAAACAAACTGACTTAGAATATTATTTATTTATATATGTATATTCGTTTATTTTGTTTCTATATGTGAAATAAATAAATTTTTGTTTTATTGTTATAAAAAATATTTAATAAATTTAATGGTAAAATACCTGACCAATTTCCTACGCATCTTCCCCTAACCCCATTATTTACATGATGAAATAACCTCGTTTAATGCTGTTTCATATTTACAACAACAACAACGATGTTTCATATTACGCTCTACTTTGATGGAACGTATACCCCGCGTTAAGCGGGATCTTATTGTAATTGTATTTTTCAAGAACAGGTTTTGCCAAAATGGTTTCAAGATTTTCCAATCGTATTTCACAATCAAATGTGCTAACAACTTTTACTTTTGGAATCCAACTGATTAGACGTACTGGGCTAATCCAACAGTATGTTTATCGTGTTTCCCATCCAGATAATTATTTATCGAATCTCGATAACTTCTTACAGAAGCTTCTAACAGCTTTCATTCAAGAAAAATTTGATTGACTCTACTGAGAACTCATAATTCCATTCTCCATGCAGGTTGTAAACGTGCAATACTTCTTATCTTTGAAACTGTTCAATAGTATCACTCCATTGAATCTTATATTATTGTTAAAAACTGTAGTCTTGGACTGTATAACGTAAACACTACTGTAAAAAAGTACTTTTTGATGATGTTACAAATATCAAACATTTTCCTATCCAGGTTTTTTTTTTTTTTGTATTTGTATTTGTACCTCTATGCATCATTTCCACTAAAGCGTTCCTTTAAATTTTTGTTTTATTCATTTTTCAAATATGCCTAAAAATGTGTCAAAAGATCTTAGAATCAATGTTCATATAAAAAAAATTAAATTATCATTGCATCTTTTTGGCTAAAACTGTTTTCTTATATTTCTCTTTGTGTAGAAAGATATATCATTCCCCGTATTTGCTACAGTTGCAAAATATGCAATTATGAAATAAAATTATACATCAGTGATTCCCAAAGTGGTTTATATGGACCCCCTGGGGTCTATGACGACTTGCAGGGGGTCCACGTAAATGAAAAAATAATTTGGGGGTCCATGAGGTGTAAATGGGGGTCTATGATAGTGGCTCTCATTAAACTAGATCGTGACTTTAATTCTAAAGAAAATTTAATCAATTGGAAACGAGATTTTACCTATTTAACAAATTTTCCCCTCAATTTAATGAGGTTAATTTACAGTTATAAAGTGATAGCATAAATTTTATTAAAACAAGGAATATTTCAGGGTTTCTTTCCAGAATTAAGTTAAAGCAGTATAACATTGGAGGTCTTGCATTTTCTCAATTTGTCACGGACAATTCATTAGGGTGTTTTAATCAACGTTCAGCATTTAAATGCCCTTTTTTCAGATTTTGAAACTAGGTTTGAGAATGCTTTGACTATGGTTTGTATTACCATAATCCCAATCAATTCATATGGTCATATTGAAAAAAAAATTCATATTACATTAGAAACTGATCGGAACAGGCACTAACGAAGGTCTTAAAGTAAAGTTTAGAAACAGATGCAAGCAATTTTGGCTTCAAAAAAGACATACCTGTAAAGGAATATCGTGAGAAAGTTTTTAATTGCTTTCCCTAGAGAGAGTTCCAGGACGGTTGCCAATCTCCAAAACAAAAAAGGGGGGGGGGATTGGTCATCACTAACAGAGGAGATTTAGAATTAAACCTAAAAAGATTAACACCAAATGTTGAAAATTTGTTATTGAAGCATCAGATTCATTCCTCCCATTAAAAATATTCGATTGTTGTTCAGTTATATTTTATGCATTAATTTAAATCTAATTAGCATGTGGTTCTTAAGTTTTAAACACCATACTTCAATACAGTGAGAAATTTAATTCTTTTAAAGTTGCTCCATAATAGCTGTCAAAAAGACATATAAGTTGATAAATTTGTAAAAAATCAATATTAGGTATGCAGGGGTCTACCCCAACCCAAAAAACATGACAAGGGATCTATGATGCAAACATGTTTGGGAACCTCTGTTATACATTGAAAAAAAGTAAAAGCAACAATACATTTTCTTTGTCGATGCATGAAGAATAAATTCTTTATTACAGTTTAAAAAGTGTAAAATGTGCATTTATATGTATTTGACATCTTAAATATTTGTCATGAATCTTATTTAAGCGACAAGCAAAATAAAATGTCCTAGACATCTATTATAAGTAAGAAATGGTCTTATATTGGATTAAAATTGTTGCCACTATTGTAAAATTATTTTTTGAGGTTTCCCTTTATTAAATATGTCTCAAAGTTCATAAGATGAATGGATTGTCAACGAAATGTTTTGATTAAATCTGTTTACTGTCTCTAATTAAATTTCCTATGCTATTCAAAGGGCATATTATTTTAACCATATGTTTCAAGAAAAAGAACTCAAATGCCACCACTCTCTTACCTGAATACATTTCACTTCACAGAACATATTATCTGATATTACATCTGATTTTACTTGACAAATTTCTGTGATATATCTTAGAAACCTTACATAAATTTCGAGTAACCTAAGGAATATTATACAGAAATAAATTCTATCGTAAGTTCAACATTCCTGATTTCCTCCACAATCTCGAAAACGAATATTAAGCAATGATATTTAATCGTAACCATGTTATCCGCAAGATTAATTGCTCTAAAGCCGAAGGGTTCTGTCCTTTTTATTAAAACTTCTCATAAATAAATTAAATAAGAATTACTAGAAGAAGCATGAAATACCTGAGGCTTAACCCGAGAAAATCGATACGTTTCGGGGTAGAAAGTTATGTTATCTTATTTCTTAATGAATTTGTTGAGTTTAATTACTTGCTGAGTGGATAAAACTTTTATGTAGATGAAATGGAATTTGCTTCATTAGAGGAATTAATACAAGTATGTAAGTAATGATGTGTGAAATCAAAAGTAACGTTTAAAATTTACATAAAAATATAAGAGATTTCCCTTATTACTTCTATAAATTTAGAAATATACTGTATTTATTGTACGACAAAAATGCTTCATAGAATCCACAAAATATACTGAAATATACATATTCATTTTTTTCTACACTTTTCCAAACTCGTCATTAAAAGGAAGGCAATAACAATAAAGTTAACTGTTCATATTAATGATAGTAACAAACTTTAAGAAAACTTAAGCAAAAAAAAAATTCTAACCTTTACTTTTTAAAAGAAATCGATACTAGTACAGGAATAGTGGAGGAAAAGGCTTAAGAACGTAACTTTTGCAACATCGCAAGCATGACTGTGGATCTATAGCTGTCAGTAATTTCCTTGACAATCTGTAGAAGGTGCCGTTTGCTCTATTCCTTAACACTAAACATACCATAACGGATCAAAAGACCGGTTTTCCTATGGTAGCAAATAAGTATGTATTATATATAAGTGTCGGTATGTTTAGTGTTAAGGTAGCAAGCGTATGGATGGCAGTCAGGCTGTCACATGCTGATGCTGCTAGACGCCTCAATATGTCTCGCAGGGTGGCCCAACTACTGGTGACCAGTTTAAATTTCTATTATTTGTGTCTAGAAAATATGCCAGGTCGATCACGAGTTGCAATTCTACAAGGTGACTGTTTTAGAGCTCTTTCTTCCAAATGTTGGAGAAGAATTACTGTGGCCAACTTGTCACAAATCATTTTGTTGCATCAAAAACAAAGATCACTGAGAGAAATACCCACCTTCCTAAGAGCATAGATCCTGTGCCAGACACCAATGAGTTTCTGTTCTATTGATAAACGAGTCCATATCCGCACTGGAGAGCTATTCTACTGATCTGAATACAAATCTGATGGGGAAAAAATCCAGATACAATTAATCCAACATTGTTCACAAATCATATAGTTCATCAAGTATTGTTGAAAGACACAGGTGGAACCATCGTTTCACCAGGAATCTCTTTCGAGATCACACTAACTTGTATGTGTACCATGGAGGAATTCTGATTGGTGGAAAACATGAAAACGATACACTTCATCGATATTTCTGCCCATATGTCGTTGTTATTGGGGATGAATTTACTCTGATGGATGGTAATGCGTGACCTCTTCAAGCTGTACTTGTTGAGAAATATCTTTAAAATCCCAGTTTTTACTGAAAGAATTAACAGTTCGATCTTCATATTTAAATCCACGAAAATATTTAAGACTACCTTGAAAGACACATTACTCCTGTAATTTCTCCTCCAAGATTATTATATTAGCTGTAACAAGAATTACTGCTTGTCTAGTCTTCGCTTTCCATTTCGGTCTCCGTCAATTGAATTGGGATCATGGAAAGTCAATGCCGTCTATGTAATGCAATTCCTTATTAAACCCCATAATGGGTTGAACACATTTCTTATTAGAACCTATTTTCGTAATATTTCCATGATATTTTTCTACTTTATGGACATTTTGCAAAGAATGCTTCATTTGTTGTAAAAAAAAATCATGTTTGTGTGTGTGTGTGTTAAACTAAAGCAAATTTCTTGGTCTTCAAATGCAAATGCAAATTTCATTTTTAAAAAACCTATTTCGTGTGTACCATTCTAATATTTCAAAATAGTTCTACACTTTTCGATAAACGTGAGTCAATTATTATAGATAGTATCAAAGAGATTTTTATTTTTCTGTTTCGTGTGCATACGTATCCCCAATTTGTTCCATTTTTTATTTTACTTTTTGGATATTTTAGGAATAATTTTGAATTTCTTATATAATTCTAATTTAATTGATTAATATACATTATTTTTCTATTTAAAAAATAATACACTTCATCTCATTTGTCATACGTTTCTACTTGCATTATGTTCGAATATACGTACGAGTTATAGGCTTTAATGTTACTTGATGATTTTCCGTTTTGTTTTTTTTTTTCTTTATTTTCTAGTACTTGCAAATATATTTTACTGCTGAAGAAGGTTTTGACTCTATAAACCATACTTAACCCTACATTATAGCCCTAAACCTGTAAAAGCTTTCAAAAGCAGAGCAGTTTTGAATTTTGAAATGGCAATTTATCTTGTGTTGTAATTTTTAGAATTTGTCTCTTCCTGATTTGTAGGATATATTTACTTCTAAGTCATCATTTTATCGTTTAATGAACACATATGAACAGCGTGGATGTGTGTGTGCAACGGCATCTTGTTCCTTCTTTTTTTCAAAATTCTATTAAAATTAACAGACGATGCAACGCCACATCAAAAATTTTAGAATTTAGACATGATCGCGGCACTACAACAGAACTCAGTAGCATAACGAATAATATAAAAGACTTCCTGCAAACTCAGGTTTTGGGCCCCAAGCCCATATACGTATTTAGCGTCATTAAAGCTTTGGGCCTCCTGGAGTCTCTGCCCCCCCCCTCGCAATGCGGAGGTTGCAAGGGTGTACGTTACGCCACTTGCAAGTTTTTCATGAAGGTAGATTTGGAAAAAAATTTATTAGCTGAAAAGAATGAGGAAAAACACTATTGGTAATAAAATTTCCTAATTTGATTTTAAAAAGAAAAACAACTTCAAAGGACTTTCTTTTTGTTTCAAATGAACCAATTTCTTTAAAAACTTATAAATTTAGCTAATTTGAAAGAAAAAAGGATTAGTATCATAAAAAGTTTTTTAAAGTTTTAAATGGATTTTTCAGAAATCTCTCTCTCTCTCTCTCTCTCATCATTTTTTTCTAAAACTTTTTCTACTCAAAGCGATATTTATTCCGAAAAAAAATTCCCCTTTTCTTCCTTCGTTCTCTTCTCGCTGCATTCATCCAAAAATATAACGAATCAAAAATTTGTACGAAATATTTTGTATCTTTGTAAGAAACAACTCCTCGTATTCATCAAATTCATTTGTACTTTCTCTTTCGCCCTATGACAAATCTGGCATTTTCGTTACGTTTAATTTTTTTTATCGCAACCGAAATTTTATGGAACACAGCAAGTAATTACTCTGTTGATTTCCTTTATTGAAATAATAATGACTGGGTAAAGCAGTTTGTTTACTAGGAAATTTGTCATATTGTGCTGTAGTGATTATTCCCATACAATCGAATCGCAGTGTCCCGAATTGGCCACACTCCCCAAGAGCTGATAGCGATCGAAGATGCTTAATTTCGGTGATCGGACAAGATCGGTACTTTCAGCACACAAGAAGAGGATTCGGCAAAATGTTGAATGACAGACAATGGAAACTAAGAAATTTCCTTCCAATAAACAACCAATGTTTTCCCTTGGAAAAAGAATTTTGTGTTAACGCATCATCCTTCCAAAAATCATCATTATAGGTGATTGATCTGTCAGGAGTAGGGATAGTAATACCGATATACCGAGATACTGAATACCGGTATTTTGAGTAACAAAGCATTTTGTACAATTTTGTAATACCGGTATTGACAAGTTTAAATACCGGTTTTTCGGTATTTACAAGAAATTTTGTAAATGGTCTCCACTATATGATCAGGGATCACCAACCCCTAGCAAAATACTATACGTTTTTGTTTTTATATCACCCTAGCGGGCGAAGTTGTTTATTAGACTACGAATATAAAGTTGCATCGTACAATCAAGAGTAGTGATAAAATTCGTGAATTATCCAAGGAGGCGGGCCAAAACTATTATATTACAGCTCAGAGTGATACTGCTCATGCGCAGGATTCGCATCTGGGAAAAGAAGGTTGCAGTTGTGAAGGAAATGCGTAATATTTCAATATTTTTTTTTAAATTAGGGTGTTTGTTATTTGCATAACACATCGTCATGAATTTAAAAAATGGAAATGAAAATGAAGAAAAGAGACTAACCAAATCAAATTTGATCAAATTTATAATAAATTTTTTTTAATTTTTACCCACAAACCTATTTACATTTAGAAGAATTCGGTACAGTTATATCGAAGATGATTTTGTCACTAATGTCGATAGTGAAAAAGAATTATCTCTTGAACAAAAAAGTGAATAAAAAAAATTCAACAAATCAAAATACAATACAGAAATTAGCTATATCCAAAACCATCCTGCGTAGAATCGATTTATTTGAAGATGAGAAATGTATAGGTAAATACTTAAAAAAAAGTATATCGCGTATTGCTAACAATACTACCAACTAGCTTTGAATGCCGAAAGATCATTTTCAACAGTTGGTATTTTGTCCACATAGTTGCGTCCCAGGCTTAATAACAGTACAATAATTGCATTATGTTTTTTAAGATCACATTTCAAAAATTTGAAATGGTACCACAGAATAAATAGAGATTTTTACTCTTTTTTTGTGAATTAAATAAATAAGATGTTCATTTACTTTTTTGTGATTCGTTATATACGGTTATAATTTAAAAATTACAGATTATTACTTATTTTTGATATTTAAACTCTCAAATAAACCTGGCAAAGAAAACAAAGAAACACCTGTATTTTCTTTCTTTTCCTAAAATTTCTACATCCGGTGTTGAAACCGGAATCCCAGTATTAAGATCTATTTTTTTTTATAAAAAATATCGAATACGGGTATTGAACTTTTGGTGCGATATTGACTTTGACTCCTAGACAGGAATCAAAATGATCAGCGTTATGTAAAATTCGGTTGCTTGTTCAGGATTCGAATTCTTCACTTGTGATGTGGTATTGAAATATTATGAAAAGATCTTTCGTAGAGCCTTTATGTTGTTTTTCTAAGGTGATGTTTAGATACAGCAGATAATCAATACGGCCTTCATTATTCAGCTTCACTTTCCAAAAATTTTCGCTACTTCTCTCGGTAGTTCAAATTTATTTTTCTTGCTGAAAAATAAATTTATTACTAAATATGTTTTTTAAAAAATTCAATTCCCATGAATAAGTCGAGAGAGCAAAATAAAAATATTTCCCCAGACATAATATAGTAATTACAAGTGGAAAACAATTATACATTATGCTGAAAATAAAGAATAATTCATTACTTTTATTCTATGAAATGTAACTAACATTACTTTTTTTTTTCTTTTTCTTTTTGAAAAACAACTACTTGTTTGCTCAGAATAATCAAAATATCAAACTGCATCGTTATCCCTTCGCCAATTTGATGGAACGTTTGCAATTATCCGACTCGTAATAATTATGTCGGAAAAATAAAATAGCACAATTAAATACAACTACTCCGCAAGAAAGAATAAAACGTTTAATTGTTATTTATTAAGATGTTTCCTGATATTAATGGGTCCTGAAAAAAAGTGTGTTGGTAATTCGGAATTATAATAATTGCTCTCAAATTATCGCAAATTGGTTTATGGTAATAAGGTAATCTGGTTTAAGTGCAAGGTTATTTATTACATATTGTGTAATTGAGAGGATTATTCGGACTTTTGAAAGGAACCCATATATATATATTTGAAAAATGACTACGAAATAAAGTAAAAGTAATTACAGAGTTTTGATGGAAGGGCGTGTAATTTTCTTTTATATTCAAAAAATTTAAAAAATACAAGTATTTTAAATTATAATTTTTATCAGTAGTAAAATGGCGTATGATGTTTTCTTTTATTCGTTTACAAAAAAAGAAAAAAAATGAACCAAATTGGTAGATTCTCTGAAATTTGATCCCCCTCCAAAAAAAATAAAGCCAGTCATTTTTAGAAGCGACTGGCTTTCAGGGATTGCAAAATGAACATGTATTCTAGTAGATCAATTATTTTCTTTTACAAAGCTTTAAAAGTGTTCAAAATCACAGAGAATCAAATATAGAGCAATCAGTTCTTGACATATTTTCCTAAATCAGTATTACTTTAGCATTTATACTTATATTGATTCTTGAATCTATTTTACGATAATCTTACCAAGTTAATTATTTTCTTTGAAAAGTTAAAGACCTTTCACTATTTCATTAAATATGAAAAAGTATTTCAAGTGTATTATTGAATATAACTTATGGCTTTTTTACATGGACTAAGATAATTTCAGAGTATTCAGTTTTTCTATTTTACTATACATGTTCTTAGTTAAGTCATGTTCTACTTGAAACTCAAACAGTCCTTCAAGCTGCTATGAATATTATATTTATCAATAAAATGTTATGTGCAACACCACGACAATAAGAGACATAGGAAAATTAATTAAAGTGATTTAATTAAAGAGACAAACTATGACACTGTACCTCAAGGGAAATGCTTTCAACTGGACAAAATTAAATTAATGACAAACCAATTTTGTATGATGTAATACAAACAGTTAAGACATTATTAATTTTGGCAGCAATGTGTGTGTGTGTGTTAGAGATGTCAGTCTTCTTTGAAATACGTGAGTTGACAAAACAGGTTTACAATTTCAGATGTTCCATTTTATTTCCAACTTTCTGTGAACCAACGTACAAAAAATGGTGGTATTGTAATTGTCTAACAGATTGCTGTTTCAATCTGTACTATATTTTGAAAATTGTTATTAATTTCATTTTCAAAATATCAGGTAAATGATTCAATTCACTGGTTAAGAAATGTCAATATAGTGTTATTTCAAGTCTGCAGTATTTTAAACAGATGTTTTATTTCAAAAACTAAAATTTAGATACATATATAAATAAATTAATTCCTAAGAATTTTACAAGGGCTGGTTTATTCAACAATAATTTCAAAATTAATTAAAAAGAGTGCGTTTAATAATAATATATTGTAAAATCTTTTTCCTAATTCAAAAGCATAACAGAAAATGTTTCAGAAAAAAAATCCAAATTTTCTGGACAAAAAAATACATTTGATGAATTCTTCGAATGTCATTTCCCTACTTCCGCAATTGTGAAACACCTAAAAAGATATTTGAATTACTGTGGTGTATGTGTGTGTTTAATACAAAAATATAATTTCGGTTTATATTTCGTTTTTTGAAATATTCGGGCCAAAGCTTTTACTAATTCGACATTAAAAATTGTTTTAAAGATATAACCATGTGCTACTTAAGGCAGTGATTCGTAAACTTTCAATGTTTCCAACCCAATTTTTAATCATAATTTTCATCGCGCCCCCCTCCGTACAATAACACTGAATCGAAGGCAATGAGGATGTACTATGACGCTAAGAGAGAGAGAGAGAGATTACAATACGATTTTAACTATAAGCCGTACAAACTATCAAGATAAGTATTAGATTTTGTATATGACGAGCCCATGGATGTGACTAGTAATTAGTATTAAACTTGTTCTTATCTTAGTATCGATAAATTAATTATCAAATACCTTGCGCAGTCTGATACATTTATAAGTATATTATATCATAGAAAAATATGTCATAATGTATTTTGTTTTGTTTCTTTTCAGTAAATTAACAATTTTTTTTAAATAACTTTTTATTTTCGGGCTTTTCGATATGCTCTCGCCACCTACGTATGGTTATCACACCCCCCTAGGGGAGTGCTCCGTACAGTTTGAGAGACGCTGACCTAAGGAATTTATGGAAATATTTAATCATTTAGCCTAATCATATTGAGAGAGAAAAATTTTGAAATTATTTTCCGTTTTATGCATGCAAGGTGATTATAAAAAAGTTCAAGTTTCAAAACGCTATAAAAATTGAACCTCTGATCAGATTGACGTCAAGTTTGAACGGAATATTATTGAAGAAGGGGAAAGTGTATCTCATTTCTTTTCCATCTTTAAAAAGATAACATTCTGCATTTTTCACGATTTCTAGAAAAGGAATATCTTAATAGCTTGCACGTGTCATTCTTACCTATTGTCTCGCAACAAATCCCCCCCCCCCGTGCAAGATCTAAAATATAACTACTACTTCTCTTCATTTAAGTATAGGATTAAAATGTTCTTAACATATTTACCTGAGTATTTTCCTACCAAAGATCATCTTTTGATTAATCTATTTTTTTTCCCATAGTTTTTACTTAAAGTGCGGTGAGTCTCATTCTCAGCACTCCCCTAATTTTAAAGTTATGTAAATAAATTATTTGTTTTCAACCCAGAATTGCTTTTGTCACATCTACATCAAATAAAATTTGATTCCGTGTTTATATATGTGTGTGTTTGTGTTTGTGTGTCAGTATTCTTTTGCAAGTACTTTTGAGAGTCTTCAGTTAAGAGTCCGTTTGTTATAAAACTAATATTCCTTGCTTTTAAGCATATTATTTTGAATTGAGGTTTTATGGATAGTTTTAAGAATATTTTTAGCTTGATAAAGAGTTTCGAAAAAAAGTTCAAAAGTTTGGGGGGAAAACACCTAAATAGGACATTTAAATACAATTGGTGAGTATGTACCACCAACATTTTGTCCTAAAACAGTAAAATTAGCTTAATTCTAAAAAAAAGAAAAGTTACAGTAATATAATTTGTAAATGTACAGTGCAATAAGCTGCTATAAATTATTTACATACCCACATACAGTGATGTGTGTGTAATGCAGTAGGTATAGTAAATTATAGTTTTAAAAAACTAAAAAACACGCTTTTATAGTGAATTTAACTTAAAAGTAAAAAATTAATTCTTAATATAAGAATAAAACGATTAACGAGAAAATTAATTTCATCGCGGTAAAAGTGTGGAGTGATCTTTATTAATTGTTATAATTTCTTGCTAGATCTATTCCGAAATGCTGAGTTAGAACAAAGCACCTCACGCTTTTACCCCAATGGCATTAATTTTATCGTTAATCATTTTATTCTTATATTAAGAATTATTTTTTTCCTTTTTATTCGATTCCCTATAAAAGAGTGCTTTTTAATTATTTTTTTTTACACTATGATTTATTTTTCATTTTTTTGTTCGATTAACAATAAAAGCGTGTTTTTTTAGTTATGCAAACTATCATTTACTCATTGTTGAATTCATCTTTAAGTCTAATATTTGGAGCCGTGGAATTACGTAGCTGCTGGAATTAGTCTTGCTCTTCAATGGATGTTAATTATCGGGTTTAAAGGGTATTCTTTCGCTCCGTTTACGAGGCCTCGGATCAGTCCCGTATCGGAAAATTTCAATGATCCCGTCTCTAAAGATTTGTCACTAATAAATTTGTCACTCCCGTCTCTAAAGATCATGTCGAACTAATAAAAATGTGTTAAGAAAAAATATTAAGTGTCAATCGTATTATCACCTTTTAAAAGTATTGTCATAATGTTAATTCGTATTATCACTTCTAAACGTGTTGCTTTATAAAAAATGAAAAATATTTAGCAGTTAAAACATAAATTATTTTTTTCCACACGCACGAGTCTTTTTTTTTTTTTTTTCATTTCCATTCTCAGAAAAACTGGACAATGTTCATATTATGGTTATAAATTGATGACGGACACCCCCCTCCTTTTCTTTCTCACGTAATGAGAACACTGTTTTTGTTTGTTTTATTTCTGTTAATCACAAACCTTAAACTTTTAGTCGCTAAATCTGGAATTAGTCGCAAATCAGGAAATGGTATATTGAATTAGTCGCCAATCTGAAAATGGTATATGCAATAAATCGCCAAATCTGAAAATCATTATTCCTGATGTCCTGATCAGGACAATGAAACAAAATTATGAAATTATTGTATTGTTATCGGTCCTTGACAAGTGTGTAAAATTTCGAATTAATCTAACCTTTTAAAGTGGGTAAAAATCGAGTTCAAAAACTCCGTTACACATAAGTGAAACTTATAAAAGGGTGTAAATAAAAACAGGTTTATTTTTAGAAGTTGCTATTTCCCTCAAGGCTTTGAATGTTACGGCACTCATTTCTTCATTTATTTGTTCCAAATTTCTGAAAGTTAGTCATCGACTTCATTTGAGTGAAACCGTCATCGACTTTATTTGAGTGAAAACATGAATTTGGTATGTAATTGGATGGATCCATTCTGTGAAAAGGTCTTTGGATCATGTTTGACCTTTAAATAAAATCCACTGGATGATCAGGAGCTTGTAGTATCAATGTCAAAATGAATTTACAATATCATGAAAACCTTCTATGGTTACAACGGCCCCCGAAATTCCATTTTTTGTCTTCATAACTTTGAGAACTCAACAAGTTCGGGATTATCCAACGACAGTCAACTTTCTTCGAGCGTTAAGACATCGTAAAGAATGGAGGTATCTCGACGAACTGTTTGATACAACTGTATGAAAGTCATCTGTATACCAGATGTTCATCAGTTCGGGTCCAACTCACTTCGTTACACAAAAGATCTCCTTTACAATGAGCCCTAGATCACATCTCTTGCGAACCACAGCTATAAGTCAGTGTTTTTTTTTCACTGTTGAGTCCTGGTTCTGCATTAATAACGAATTCCGATAGGTCTGGGAATCCCGGGATCTCAACCTTACAATTTAATGGAAAGACACAACTACAGCCGTGCTGGTGTCATGGTTTCGGCAAGGATATCAGTAGCTGGCGAAACAGATCATATGTCTTTCGTCCCCATCTGTGACAGCAGTTATTTTTCGAGATGTAATCCTCGATACCTTGTCCCATATCTGGCAGCCATGTATCCTGATGTGCGATAACACAAGAGTAGATAGAGCATGAGTTGTTAATTTATACGTGGAATGTGAAACACTGCTCAGGTTACTTATTCCTGTTCTGTACCATCCCCCTGGATTCTCAATGGCTTTACAACAAGTCTCCTTCGGGAATTGGAACAAATCCCACAAAGTGTGATTGACGTCCTTCTTGTAAGTATGAATCGTTGAAGCCTAGACTGCCCTTCCAGTAGAGGTAGTCAAACAGCCAACTGATAAATGCGTACAATTAAATATTTTTAATAAAAATTAGGGACAGAAATCCTCATACATGCTGCTCATGTGAAAAGTTCATTGCATTTCAATAAATTGCTTTCATTTAATTACCGTTTTTCTGTTTGTTGTTTACATTTTTATTCAAAATGTATATAAAAACTAGCGATGCCATTTTTTAAAAAAATATTAACAATTTAAAATAGTTGTTTAAAATAGTTTTAACAGCATTTGAAAAACAAATTATTTGTCAATTTATTTATTTTATTATTGATCATCCTTAGTAAATTAATCAGATTTTTTAAGGTATACGACTACCCTACAATTGTGAATTTTGCCAAAAAAACGACAATTTTTTTCTGATTTATTTTACATGCCCTCTTATTAGCTTTGTAAAAATACAAAGTTTATTATTTTCTGTTCACTAGAACAAAAATTACAAGTGTTTAGTAAAAGCAGATGCCATTACTTTAAGCAAGATTTCATACTTTAAAACGCGTTTTACTCGAAATGCGCATTTTTTTAAATGCTCAAACGGGGACAGAAATTGCTCAAAAAGTTTTAAAAATAATTAACTGAATTTTTTTGTGTATGTTCTGTATAAAGTAGAAATGTTTTAACGTTCAGATTTATCAATCACTGTTTTATTACAAAATTTACAGTCCCTTATGTTAGTATAATCTCTGTTTCTTAAAGCAATTTCATATAATAACTAAGATAAAGTGCTCTAGTTTTTGTAAAAATTAAAATATCTCTTATCCTAAAAGTCATTTCAAAAATAAATAACAGCAACACATCAAAATTGAAAATTTGTCCATAAGCAATTGGTACAGAATGGACCACGTTTAGATTATTATATTTTGTAAACTTTTACCCACTTTTTTCCATTTTAGTCTCTATAATTTCTTTTTCTCTTCTTAATTTTAGCTTATTTTTCTTAAAATGTACTAAAGAAATCTAAAAAAATCTTCATATCTTCATTTTTTTTAAAAACAGCTGTCACAAGTAATCAGATACCAAAAGAGAAAAATGTAAGAAAAATTCAAAACATATATATATTTCAGATTGTCAAAAGTATCAAGTTTCATTTTATGGAGCTACCAAAATCAAAATACAATAGTAAAAGAATGACAATAGCATGAGCAGTGATTGTGACAGAAAATCCGAAACTGATATACGCAATTTATGATATAACATTTGAAATTATATGTTCCTCAATTTTGGTTATAAATGAGCAAGTATCTTATACCTTCAATAAATTTCTTCACAGATTTAAATAAATGTATACTATGATATTAAATTTAATACTTGTATTATAAATCAAAATGCGAGTAATACCATGCGAGTATTAATCAATTACATAACAAAAGATGTTGTATTTTACCTTAAGAGTTACGTTGTTTATTTGAATCCATTTTCAAAATTTACTTCCCCCCCCCCTCCACGGCAAAATATACTGGTTTCAGACATTTACTCTTAAATTAAACAAAAAACTAAAATATTTCTTAAATTTTTCAAAAATCAATGGCACTATTTGAACAATACAGATGATACTGCCAGTAACATTGATCACTTGGAGGAATTTAAGAACTTTTTTATATAACTTTTGATATCATTCATTTTCAAAACATTTCGTGAATATATCAGATCTTTTCTGTTTTTACCTGTACTTCGTGGAATTCTATCTGAAAATTATTAGGAATAATTAATGTTTTCAAAAGAATATTGCAGTATTTAATAAAATAACATTTTTATTAAAAAAACTGAGAAATTAATTTTTTTTAAAGCAAAAATCTCTCTCGTAAAAACTAATTATTCAAACCCAATAGAAACCCTGGAAGAATTGCAGCTAGTTTAATACTGAAAGATATGAATTAAATTTTTTAAATTCACTTCGTAAAGATATTAATTCCACAATACTGAAAAGAGATACATCTTTCTGATTCATCTGATGCAACTCCAAAACAGAAAATCGATAAGCTTTTACGTGCCTCCTTCCCATTTTTCCTCCCCTTTGCCTTTGGCGATTCTCTTCCACCCAAGAATGTGGAAACTGATATTTCTGAATTTAAAGGTCGACAAGACATCCTGGATATTATTGTATTTGGAAAATAATATATTCTTAAGTATCCCCATTTAGTTATAAGACCTTTTAATTTATGTATTACGTTTATTTCCTTAACAACTAAAAAAAACTCTAAATTAATGTTATTATTAAAGCCAGGTAAGGATCTATAGTCTTTTAATTCGTATCAATCAAAGTCCTTGTTACCAAGATTCGGAAAAATAATTGAAGAGGTTTCTACTAATATATTTCACTCCTGGTCAATCTGTGTACTTCGTTTATAAAAAATACAAACTAAGAACTTTGTTCAATAAAGGCTTAATGTGAGGTTGGTTATTTCTCGGAGGACCGTTTTTTAGCTCTAGACCCTTTTAAGTGTTTTCGGTTCCTTCGGGCATTCAGCCAACAATCCTAGCGTTGCTCTAGAGCGGTGGTCTTCAAACCTTTTCAAATCATGGAACCTCTATAACTAGAATAGGCTTTCGTCTGTGGGCATCTGGACTGTGAAGCAGTCCTCATTCCCATATCTTACAAACTGGGATGTTGGAACTAATGAAAGTGGAGATTCTGCGTTCTGCTGAGAGGCATGGTGGTCATTGGCTGAGACGAGGAGGTCCTGGAGGCGTGCCTCTATATGATGTCGTGAATAAGTTTTTTGGCTCGGGTGAGAGCTTAGAGGTTGCTCTCTGGTTGTGGTCAATGGTTATTGTGAGTCAAGACTCCAATCTAGAACTAGAATGTGTGTTTGTGGAGCCCCTAGAGCTAGAGGGTGTGTTCGCGGAGCCCTAGAACTAGAAGGTGTATTCGTAGAACCCCTAGATCTAGAAGGTGTATTCGTGAAACCCCTAGAACTATAAGGTGTGTTCGTAGAACCTCTAGAACTAGAAGGTATGTTCGTAGAACCCAGTTCCACACACATACTTGGAAGTATATATATATATATCATAAAATTATTTTCAAAGAGTAGATCAACAATAGATCAATATTAAGGCAATTAAAAAGGCATTGCATTTATTATATTACAAAATTTTAATCTACATTTAATGCATCTTACTCGTCAATAATATTTATCTGTAATCCAAGTGTCATCCACCCATGCATTACGTTTAATAACTGGAATGTGTGTTTGCATTTTTTCACACAAACTGTAGAAGTCTAGGTCTATTGAGAATAACTGAAATCACATTACACATTCCGAGTTTCATTTGTTTCTATCTTTTGTTTTTGTAGACAATTACATTGAGAAAAATGAATGTCATTAAAATGTTTATAGTTGTGTGAGATATGCTGTGTATTTTACATGAATTTGCAACATAAAATTTAGTATCTGTTTTTGCTTAAATTTAGATTTTTAACACTGTATCTGTTGATATGTTGTAAGTGTTTTTCCACTAATATAAAAACGTTGCATTTTTTCGTTAGAAAACTATTTAGTTTTGCAAGACATTGTTCTAACGAGTATAAAATTATCCCGTGGAACTCAGGACAGAAAAAAATAAAATATTCACAATCTAGTAAGTAATATATGTATGTATATATATAAACGTTTTAATATTCTTTTATGGGAACTTCTGCGTGAATGGCATCTTCACCTGGAGACTTTTTGGCTTTTAGCCCACACAAAGCACTCTTAAGTACAGCCATGGTGATAGGCGAGTTAAAAATGGGAAGGTTGTTATGATTTTGATATAGTAAATTCTGTTTATATCTTATATTTTTGTTAACACACTTTGTTTGTTTTCTACAAAAGGCGGATTTTAATTCAATATCCGATAAATGTATGACAAATGTGTTTGCTATCCTCAAATCTGTAGAGCTCGATACGAAGGCTGCTATCCAAAATACAAGATTCTAAGGACTGGTTTACCCCCAGGGAGCCGTTTCCAGCTGCCTCCTTTTTAATCTGTATATAAAAGACCTAATTGCTGAGTTGGAGAGACTTGTTGGAGTTAAATGTCTACTATATGCAGACGACCTAGTGTTGTGGACAGAAACACCTAAATATCATGCTAAGGAGAAATCTGAGGCAATCTTGAATAAAGCTTTGGAAATACTTGATTACTGGTGCCAAGATAATAACATGAAAGTAAATCTGGATAAAACAGTCTACCAGACTTTCTCTCTCACCCATCAGCCATTGCAACTAAATCTCTCATACCAAGGAATTAATGTTCTCCAAACAAATTGTTTCTCATATTTGGGCATTAATTTCGATCGAAAATTAACATGGAGACAACACATTGAATTGACCGTGGAACGCACGACTAAGAGGTTAAGTCTTTTGAAAAGAATTGCTGGCTCGAAATGGGGTTGTTCTAAAACAACTCTAGAATTAACATATAACGCTTACATTCTGCCACTCATTACCTACTGCTGTGAGCCTTTGGTTGCGGTATCTAAACAGGTGATTGATCTCCTAGAGAAGTGTTCCATAATTGAGCATTACGACTAATTACGGGAGCTATGAAATCAACACCAATCGATGCTCTGTTGTTATCAACCCATCAAATGCCTATTAAATCTATTATAGAAGAACGGGCTTTATTATTATGGGAGAAAATTACTAGAATGTCTATCCCTTTGGAAGGATTTTTTATCCTATACCAACAGAAATCTCAAATCACAGAGAGGCTTCTGCTTCAGAAAGTCATGGCTCTTAAAGAGCTTCATAGTTTTCATTTCGAACCAGAAGATCTAATAAAATCTTCCTGCCCGACTGAAAAATATGACTTTGCACTTTCTACAGAGCTGCTCTATGAGATCCAAAAGAAAGAAACAGATAGTCAAATCCTAAGGATCATTTCTTTGGAGACTTTGGATTCCTTATACCCTGAAGATGAATGGCTATACGTTTACACAGATGGTTCCAAGTTGATAGATTACAGTAATGCAGGTGCTGGAGTCTGCTGCAACCTATTCTCCTTCTATACACCAATAGAAATTCACAGCACTGATTTTGATGCCGAAATTTCAGATACAAGTATTGCTCTATCTCAACTTCTTTGCCACACAGATCGTGTTTCAAAAGTAGTTATTTTGTGTGATTCAAGGGCGGCCCTCGAAGCAATATCTTCCATCCGAGGCACCTTTGTCAAAGGATATTCTCAAATGTCAACTGTTAATCGGTGATTTACTTCAAAGCCACGTAGACATTGCCATGCAATGGATCCGGCGCACTGTGGCATTGATGGGAATGAAAATGCCGATTGCTTGGCGAAGAAGGGGACAAAAATCTTACAAACCTCTAACAATACAGTTCCTTTTTATAGCCCCAAAAGAATTATAAAGAAATACTACAGAGACCACTTCTGGTCTAAATTCAACCAAAAGAATAAACAAACGGTGTGGTTTAGCAAACTCCTTTATATTCCAAAATGGCCACGAGATAGAGCTGTGGCCGATTTTCGAACCGCCACTGGCCACGACTGCCTATCTAAGCATCTAAACATGATAGGCATTGCCCAGAGTCCACTTTGTAAACTGTGCGACTCCAATGAAGAAATGGACGCCATTCATTTGGCACGCTGCCGTGCACTCAGCTCTGGATTCATGTGGAGCAGATATTGGGAGGCCAGTCACAAAATGTGTGATTTATACACTATATTGTGAACTTGTGTTTCTTTTCTTATTTTTTCTTTCATTATTTTTTGTGCTGTCCTTTGTTTGTTTTTTGTCAATATTCTCTGCTTCTCATTTTGTCTGCAGTTGTCTTGTAATCCGCCAATGGAAATAAAAAAAATATTCTTTTATTATAATAAAATAAAAATTTAAAATGTAGTGCAAAAAATTATGCATCAATAAATTTTTAGTTTCTTAATGGAATGGATAAGCTTTAAATTCTTGTGCTTAAACAAACATTTTAGAGAGTGTGAATCAATTTTGAATACACATTTATAACTTTCTTTTCGATTTTTTAACTGTGACTCGTAGGTGTGCCTTGTGGAATACCAGAGTTCCGCGGAACACAGCTTGTAGACCACTGCTTTAGAGAGCAGTGTTAATAAACACCCCCTTTCTTCCTCAGTGGCTTGACAACCCAGGATGGGGACATTGGCGTTCTCAATAAGCTTTCCACATCAGCTCTCTTTCTGCTAGTGTTCTCCAATTCTTAGTTCTCAAAACTAAGAGATTTTTACTAGGCCATTAATCCATCTTAGATTTGACCTGTTCTTTCTTCGTGTGCCAATTCGTTGGGCATTGAATACTGTTAGTGTTTTTAGCGGTGCGGTCTTTGTCCATTCTGAAAACGTAACCTGCCCATTTAATTCGTTGTATTTACATGAAGCTAACAATGTCAGATTCTTTAAATGATAGAGCACGAAATTTGATCTTCTTCGCCACGTTCGATTTTCCTGAATTCCTCGAAAATAAATCTTAAAATATTTCTTTTGTAGATACTTATCATGTTCACATCTGTTCGAGACATGGACCAAGTATCGCATACATAAGTTACTACTGATCTTAAAAGTTTTTATACAATAGAACCTATGTTTTTCTTCTGATTAAATTCGGTTTCATATATTTGCGCGTATTCCATTATGTCATCCATTAAAACACCCCCTTACTCATAAGAAATTGAATCAAGTACATGAAAGATATCAATGATTTTATATTGCTAGCAACATTAACAAATAAATTCAATGGACACTAATGAGTTTCACTGTTTCCCCCAGTAATTTTATTTCAAACTTAGAAAATAATGCCTGGCTAACATAAATGATTCACTTTTTAAAAAATAATATTTTCAAAAGTATTACACATACACACATGAAAGATGTATGAATACAGCCACAAATTCACTAAGTTAGTATAGTTTATTCCACCCCTCACTTTCTAAGTGGCACAGACCATTTCGTGACCACCTAAAGGATGAATTTCCGTATCACTGGATTGAGTGTATTGGTGCTGTAACAACATGAGCGAGTAAGAATACTTTCTTACTGGGTAGCGTGAGGGCTCTCACAGCTTTTTGTGGAAAGGAATTTTATTCCAAATTCATTAAGCAAAACATTAAACTAAGTGGTAAAGTTTGGCTGGAGAAAAGTTCTAGTCACGTGTAAGTTTAAAAGATCTTGAAACAATCGGTTCCTGGGTGCGGCTGTCGTTGGTATGGTTCAAAGACAGTTCATTCAAACCGTTGCTATCTTTTGGCCCTTGAAGTGAACCCCTCCCCCCCCCCTCCATCTCACCTTCTCCTCTCCTTGTCAAACCCAATTGAGTGTCTTCAAAAACGAAAAAAAACTAATGTGGAAGGTGTTGCAGAAGATTGAAGAAGTTCGAGAAGATCCTCGTCAAATTGCGATCCAACCCTTTAAGCTCCCTGGGTGGGCTTCTTTCCCACCCACTATCACCTCTGATTGGCGACCGTAGCAGATTTGCACACATCTCCTTGCTTTAGTCCCAATTCTATTAGTGTTTGGAGACAATAGGCTGACATGTGTGAAACCACTTCGTCGTCATACCTAGTATACCATCTGGAGGGCAATAAACTACCCTTGAACTTTGACATTGAGGACACGTCTTTATCACAACAGACCGATATTTATTTTCATTGAAATAATTAGAGATTCACATGTGCGAGGGGGCCCAACAATTGGCCCTGTTTTTTAGATCTTCCTTCCTATAGATTGTGGTGCCCGAAGCTATCTGAGAGTCGGTGTGATTTCGACACAAACACCTTCAGATCGGTGAGACACCTATTTGCCCCCGAGCATGAGGGAAGAATAAACGGTCTCTTTTGGAAGATACAATGTCAATCTTAGTATTCTTGCCCCCCCCCCTCCGTACATTTCGGGAAATGTTCTACTAAAGAGCAGACGTTGCACTGCGAATAACCTAGCTTTGCCCCCCTGATTTAACGACTTGCGACTTCTTCCTAAGAATGACTAAGGTTATGGACTTTGTGTGTGAGCCATATAGCTACTTCAATCCTTTGTCAAGTCCCCAAAAATGCATCAGTATTGCAGTACAGACAATTGACAGGACTATGCTGCAAAATGTATGGATTAAACTCGATTATCACATGTCAACAAACCTGCCCATGTTGAACTTATGTAGAAGGTGTATACAAATGATTTTATGTGGTTCTTTTCATAACTTTTATGTGTGTATATGTAATTCTTGTGAAAACCTAGCCTTTTCAAAGTAAATGAATCATTCATTCTAAGCATGTGTAATTCTGCAGTTAAACACTTCTTTTATTTCTAATGCCAGATTATGAACAGTTACAGTAGAGAACAAGCATAAAGAAAAGGGGAAACAGAATACAACAATAAAAGCTGAAACAGAATTCATTAATCTAATTTATTTCTAGCCTCCCGATAACGCTCGGAAAGAAACGTCTTGTACAGAGCACGACAGAGTAGAAGATGTGCGGAGTCCGTGACCTCTCCAGATCTGGACAGAGTGCATATCAGGGAAGGAATAACTTTGAGTCTATAATGATGGTTTTGCAGACATTTACGTATGATTACAAGGAAGGCTATGTATAACCAGGATTTTAAAATGAACTTCACATTTCCATACATCCAAATGAACGACTTCACTTTTATCTCTATAAACCCCCATCGCTTTTATAATGCTGAAATCAGCTGTTAATTCTCTCTTGACACTAATCAGTATGCCAATGGGAACTTGTCTAGGTTTTGTAAGCACATAAAGAGAAGATCCTTTAGCCCGTTCAGGACCATGATCATATATATGTGATCACGCGTTTCTTCCTCCAGGGCCCATGGTATCTTATATGTAATTGTGCTTTCCCTGCTCTGTGGCCCATGATCACACCGGTGTGATTTGATATTGGAACCTTTTTAAAACAGCTTTTTCAAGGCACTAGAAGGTGGTTAAAGTTCGTATTTTTCGAATAATGTTTCAAAAAAACTTTGAGCTTCAATATGTGCTTTCGGCTTCGAGTTTTCTTTAAAAAGTCAGATCCGGGATATTTATGAATGTAAACAACTGCACCTGTATAACTTTTTCGAGAGAATCGGGCATATAAAGGTTCGTGATTTAGTGCGCTCTGGATCTTTGGCTATATTTTAACTAAATTTTAAAAAGTTGGAACGCTTATTAGTTAATTGGGCATCAAACATTCATAAAGAGTACTATTTTTTATTAAAATGAAAAGTTTCTTTAAAATTTTCAATTGTTTAATTTTTTTAAATATAGTGAAAATTTTTATACTATATTTTCAAATATTATCAATTTGATTGCATTAAAGATTTAATATGAATGTTTAACAGAAATTAGGCTTAGCAGTGAAATTCGCCCGGTCCTGTGCGTGCGTATACTCTCGGAAAGTGCAAGCCTGGAAGAAAGTTTTTTTCTCGGATCGGCGGTCCTGAAGGGGTTAAGAGCATAATTTTTTTAGGTGTTCAGTTATCAGATTAGCATATTCTTCTCACTCAAAGTCTGCAAAATCTCCTTACCCTTGGGTTGGGACAGTCCGCCAGCGTTCCACTGTAACACTCGACCAATGTAACACTACCAACCTAAGGAGGGTGAGACATACTGCCAAGTTGTAGATATTTTAGCCACTATAACAAGGTTCCAGGTGCACCAAGAGAAGATAGATCTACTGGACACTTTTTGTTAAGCTAATAACAAAAATAAATCATTTTTCAATCTTAATATTTTACTGGCAAAAACAATGCAAAGGATATTCAGGTTCGAACGGCTTGTCATTTAAAACTCGTCGTCTATCTAATAAGCTTACCTATTAATGAAAATAGGCGAAATAAAAATTTGAAAATAGGAAGGTTCAATAAACGTTTCTAAAATGTTTCTGCATCAAATTATTTCATAGCTAATGAAGTTGTTAATGTAGTCATCCAGCATAAGTTTGTCTTACTACTTTTTTAAAGAAAATAATTTAATAGAAATGGCATTTTTAATTATACCATATATAGATAATTTATAGAAGATAATTCAGTAATTACTCATATTTAGAACACATTTAATCAAATTATCAGAGAAGATTATTACGCAGATCCTAAAAAGACTTGATCAGGAATTCGCTTAATATAATTAAATACAACCAAAATGTCTAAATAGACACGATAAAAGCTAAATAAACATGAAGTACTTACACTTACAGAAAGAATGCATTAAGCACAAGAAAATACTTATACAAAAGTTTATATTTGTAAAACTAATTTAAAGCAATATTATTATCATCAATATTATTGTTAAAATTTTTCTCTCTCCCTCGATCAAAAATTAATATCTATTTCAATATTTAGTATGAATGTCAAGGAAATAACTTTTCGTACCATTTTTTATTCTTGAAATTTCACTCAATTTCTTTTTTCTTTTTTATGGCAGTAGGTGCGTAGTTGCATATTGGAAACTTTGCAATTTAATAGAAAGAGAGTTGTTGTAGAGTCTTTTATTGGAGTTTGACCTATAAATATAAACTTTTATACCTATTTTATTTCACCCCGATCGAACGCTGAATTGGATTCTGTCCACTAAATTTTCTTCTAAACTTCCTTTCTTGGCAACTAATGGAAACCGAATTTTGAAAATATAGAAGAGAAAAAAATACATTATCTTCTTTCTGCTTCATCTTTAACCTGATTTTTCATGTACTTCAGAATGTTACATTAACGGCTTTTTTGGCATCAATTGCTACGCATACGAAATGCCACTTGTTCCGTTCTCAAGACATATTTAAAGATAAATTAAATATACAATGGTATATCTATAAAGCATGTAATAAAAATTTCCAAAATAATAATAAAGCTCTGCATATTAGAGCTATGTATGCATTTCTTTCTCTCAATCCTTTTACATTTTTACTTTGATGCCCAAACAATATATTGGTTAGTGACGCTGAATGCTCTGGCTATATGGCCAAGGTTCAAATCTCGGAGAAGGCATGGATGTTTGTAAATGTATGGTGATCTTGCAGCATTGGGGAAATCTAAATATTCACTTTGCCGAAAATCGTCTCGAGAGGTTAGGGGAAGAGAGATACAGAAGGCCTTCGGGTGTTCTTTCTCAAAATTGAGATGGAACAGAATGAAACACGCCATTCATATTTTTTTGCAAAGGTAACATTCTTCTTAGGGAAAATTAAATTTTACAGGAAAGTTCTCTTCTCAGCATGAATTAGAATTATATTTATTCAACCCTAGAAGATGTGATCAGGATTACCAGATTGGCCGTTTAATCACCCTTGAAGATAAAAGTGAAAAATGATGTCGCCAAGGATCCATCGAGAAGTATGCATAATATATATTTCTCATAATTTCAACGAGGCTATATTCTTATCGGCAGAGTTCAGAAATTAGACAATCGAGATTAGAATCTGCTTGTGCTTTGTCTTCGATAAAGCAGAGAGATTTTTCTGTCTGAGTTCCTGCTAGTGAAACCGTTCAAGAAAGACATTTCTGGAACTCTTTAAAAATTGTTTAAAACGAGTGCATTTCATCTACCGAAAATAATCAGTTATAACATTTCTTCTTGTGTTTACGTTGAGTTCTTTTCGTGCAAATATCTGCTTGTCCTCTTCCATTAATAAATCTGTTACTTTTCATCATTGGAGTCATCAGTTGCTTATCTACCACACAAATTTGCAACAGTATGCCACTTGTGTGGTGTTCAAAGCTGCGGCTAACGAGGCAGATGTAAATTCTAGCCCCTCCAGCACGTTAAATTTATTGGGTCTCAATTAATATTACTGTCGATCGGGAAGGATAAGTGACACTACTTTATTCAAATTCATTTAAGTGTTCGGGATTTCACATTCAGTATGTTACATTGACACATTCAACTTAAATTTAATTAGTTCTTCGAAAGAGGTCTTTTGCTTGCGCAACTTCAGTTGCAGTTAAAGTTACAAATGCTTCAATTTATTTGGTATTCAATCTTAATAACAAATTAAACTAACTATATGTGCATTTTGTTTAATATTTAAGCTGTAATTAATTACAAATTAATTTTTCATTGTTATAGACTCAGGTTCATTTGTTCTGGATTCAAGTTTTTAACAGTTTTTTAATAAATATCCAGATTTCTATCAAGTAAGGGAATCCAGATTAAAAAAAAAGGAATTCGAGCCAATCCTTGCATTTATAACAAACTCATTGCCTATTTTCTTAAAATTCAATAAATTACAAAAAATATTACGGATAGAAATGTAGCAAGTATTGTACCATTTTAGAATCTTAATTAAATGAGTCATTTTTTTAAAAACTTGAAATAGGTTAGATTTTTTTTCTAAATGGAGAGTCAAAGTTAGGTGACATTTTCTCCCTACGACTCAGGTGAGCTACATTAATTTTAACAAAACTAGCAAAGAGTTTTGCTCCAATTTGGGATTAGCACAGCTATGTAGACATCAGAGAAAAAACGCTGTAAAAACGGGAAAATTGGGGTCACAGTACCTAACGATGTGAAGGGTGTCATTTTTTAATATTTTCAAAAATATACTTATCATCACTTAACCAAATAAAATACAATATTTTATCACCGAAAAATTTTCCATACCGTGAAAAGTTTAAATCTAAATGTCCACAGTACTGTGGGTGCAGCTACTACCAGCAAGTGTCCTTTGAGATAGAGGAATGATTTTTCTGCAGTAATCGCTATATCCTGCTATGATAAAAGTAAGCTGCACTAACCCTTCCATGGGCCTTAGGAAGATTACTTCCTATCTACATCTAATATATAAAATTCTCGTGTCACAGTGTTTGTAACCAAACTCCTAAGAAACGGCTGGGCCGATTCTTATGAAATTTTGTGCGTATATTCAATAGGTCTGAGAATAGGACGTAAACTATTTTTCATTCCGATATTGCAATTAGTTAAAAAGATATTAATTAAAAACCTTAAAACGCCTAATTGTTTTACTCCTGCCGGTTGTTTACTTGGCAGAACTTACGTTCAGTTTCGGCCGAGCGGTGATCCGACGTTTTCCACGATCTTAAAATTGACATTCAATTCTTACGGTTGAAATCAGAAAAAAAAAAAATTACGCAATCGGAAAGATCATTTATTTCGCCACGATACGGTATACTTTTTTTGCAGAATAACGATATTTTCTATTTTTTACGAATTTTTTAAAAAATGGTTGAAATTGATGCGTTTTTATAAAAATTATTTCTAAATTGTTGCGTATGAATTTGTTTTCGTGTTATTAAAACGATATTCTACACTAAATAACTTCAAGCCTTTCTCTTTTAGATCCAGTCATTTAAAAAATAAAATTCTCAAAACTTTTTTTTTAAAGAGTTTTCAAAATTTACTCAAAGTTTTAACTTAACATTTAATAACTTTGTCATTTATGAAGATAATCGCACGAAACTCTATCTCCTTGTGTAAAAGAATATTATCCGTGATCTATACGAAGATTGAAAATATTGCTTAAAAACGAGGGATTTTAAAAAAAATTTGTGATTTTCGTAAAAAACCGTTTTTACGAGAAATAATTTAAACACTATTTTTTGTACATTTTTTAATTTAAAGTACTTTGTTTTTGTAATTAATTTGTGAAGTTTGAAAGCATTAACTTAAAAATTATGCCCTAAAAATAAAAAAATTTATAAAAAATACACGATTTTACAGTTAGCCAAACCTTGGAGTCGAAAAATAGTTTTGCGCCAAAGACCTTTGAACTGTTTAACCGTCGACCGCATCTAACTCAAGGGTTACGCTAAAAAGTTCTGCCTTAAACAGGGGAAATCAGTAAATTTGGCGAGTAAAAAAAAATGCGAGTGAAAAAGTTGTTTTTGCTTCAATTTTCGTCATTTTTTCTTTAGATAATTTTCAGAATTAAATCATTATAGATGTTAGATTAAGATGACAAATTGTATTCAATACATTTCTGAGACTTATTTAAAATATTTATCAGTATCAAAATTTTTGTTCGCTTTCATAAAACTTATAGTTGACTAAATAATGCCTAATGTATAAATCTTTTTTTGACATATAATTTCATAATATAAAAGCAAAATTTGCCCATTTCGAATTTTTTTTTTTTGAATTATTCAGTTAAATAAGCATAACTTCCTTAGAAAAAAAATAAAAGCTATGTTCAAATAAAAAATTCTTCATTATTAATTGCGTGTTATTAATATATCAAAAATCACTAAATCGGCATGTCACAATTAATTGCTAAATGAATATTTTTAATCAATATTAGTATAAAATAATTAATTAATTTTGTTTTGTATTTTATGATATCTTCTAAAATGAATAAATATAGATGAATTTAAATGAAAATTATTTTTAAAAAGTTCATTGATCCTTTAGAATCAGTGATTAAAAAAATAAAACGCCAAAAACTATCTTTTTTTTAAGAAATATTATATTATGATTTTTTTTCTAAAATGAAACAAAATCGTTGCGTTTAAATAAAAATGATTTTTAAAACTTTTAGAATCAGTGATTTAAAAAATAAAAAGCCAAAAATTATTTGAACAAATTTTAACAAAACACTCAAAATACTTAAAACAATCTTTTAATAATTTCTTCTTTTATAAAGATAACTGCATGAAACTTTTTTCCCGTGTGTCGAACATTTCAAAATATCCTCACAATTTTACTTCAAGATTTAAAATAGTAGTAAAATTTTGTAATTTGAAAAATTTCTACTTTTCTGTCTTTTTTCAACATACAACTATCTTTAAAAAGGCTACATTTTCGTTTCCGGGGACTAAAAAATTGCAACGAAAGAATTGAAAAGTGAATGAATGATTTATAAATTCGCACTGTTCGCCTATTCGAGGGTTTAAGGCGACGGACCTCGAAATTTTCAACCATGGTCAAGTGACGAGGACGACACCTAAGCTTTTATCCTCCTCTCCTAAGTACCACACCACACCAACGCAAGAACAAATTTCGAAAAAGGGAGTTTCAATGTCATAGTTAAAGAAATCACTCACATCGCGCATACACACACACAAGTGCTATCGTCCTGAGAGAAACAGGAAATTCCTATGGGAATTAAGTTATTCACTGGTAAAAGCCCGTGCAAACAACGGGCTAAGCGGAGAGAAAAGAAACAAAGAAGTAAAAGTAATTTCGAGAAATAATATTGGAAGTGCTAATTTTGTCAAAAGAAGGGAAAATGTTAAACGAGAAAGCCATGACACGCACTCACGGGCCATACATTCACATCGTACGCGTCACACCCACACAAACGTGCTGGCGTCAGAAAGAAAGGAGGAAATTAACATGGGGATTAAGTTATACCCTCGGTAAAAGCCCATGCAAAGCCGGGCCGGGTCAGCTAGTAATCTTATAAATATACACCTGTGATAAGCGCAGAACGATTATAATATATTGGCATTGCTGTTATAATGATGGGAAGACTAATCCTCGCTTCAGATTTGTGTCACTGTACCTAATCCAGCGATTACGACATTTGTAAATGAGACAAAAAAAGATGATACTAAAGAAGTAGTACCTTGTTCAAAAGCTGTTCCTGTATATAACAATATCATGGGAGGAGTTGATAGCTTTTATCAAGTTAAAGAAAGATACCAATATAAGAAGATCTGTAAAATGGTGGCATCGTGTCTTTTATTTTCTTATTGATCTTGCTATCATAAATATTTCCATACTGTGACAAGTGAACAACAAACACAGAATCTTAGACTAGATAACATTTCGTACAGCATTAGCTCGTCAGCTAATATATGGATATTCCTAAAAAAAAAAGGAAAGGACGTTCTGCTAGCTTCTAAGCAAAGAAGTGTATTGTTCCCGATGATGTGCGCTTAGCCTGTGTGGAAATTCCCATGCCAAAGATAGTTTCCATCTATAGACGTTGTAGGAAATGTAGCAAAAAGGGCCAAGAAAAGAGGGCCCACTGCATGTGTGTAGAATGTGATGTCCCCTTGTGAAATGCAACATGCTTTTCTCATCCTTTCTTTTCAAATAATCACTATTAAATTTAATTTCCTTTATGCCATGAAGGGTTCCTTGGGAATGGCTCCTCTTTCCACTCCTAAAACTGAATTAAATTTAATTAATAAAATTTGAATTTAAATTCGGCAAAATAAAATTTAATTTCTTAGAAGCTTTTGTTTAATTATTAATGAAACATAAAAAACTGCGACAGATTCAAAAGAGAAATAAATGATACTCCAAGGGGTTAAAAATAGGATATAAAAGTAATAAATAAAAATTAACTGGTATAAAGGATTTTTAAACATTTCTAAAGTACTGACACAAAATTGAGTAAAAAAATAATATAAGCTACATCCGGTAAAATTAACTACCAGACCATAACAAGAAAATGAAGTTCATATCGTATAAAAGTGAAAAAAATGATACAGGGAGAAAATATGTTCAGATTTGTTTAAATTGATAAAATTTTCTTTAAATCATAGAAATGTAAATGTAATTTATTAATTTTGAGAATTAAAATCATCGAGCCTAATGTAAACCAATCAGAAATATGGGTTGTAAAATTTTAAATTAATAATAATTTAATTTATATTTCTTGATAATCAAGATATATCTTATACATTTTTTTTTCAAATAGCTTTTTCTGAACTCCCTCGAGGTTTGATAACTACATTAAACTAAGTGCTAGAGTTACATAAGAATACATAAAATATTCTCTTTCATGAAATAAAGTTTGAGAAGTCTTTAAATTAAAAAAAAAACATCTGAAAATATATTCGTTTTAAGCTTATTATTTTATTTTAACTGTTTAAAAATCCAACAAAATGTAATTTAAGCGACAAAAAATAAATTTATATTTAAAATGAAACTAATTAGTCTTGAATTAACAATATATGTTCTGCATTTTATGTTTTTATTTAATTTAACTTTCTCTCAACAAAAACCCCTACGCTTGCGGTCGATTAAAATATCGTTATGACTAAAAATTTCGTATGCTCTTTTTTCTCAGTTAAAGAAATTTCTGCCGTAATATATTCACAAATAAATAAATAAATCAGTAGCCACGATAACCGAGTGGTCTTGGTCACGAATTCATGGCTGGCGAGTTGTAAGTTCGAGTTCTGGTGCTACTGAAAATCTACCGGGTAGAGGGCAAATTTCTCATGATGGTGTGGTGAGAAAGTTCAGTGAGTAGGATACTAGCTTAGGTGTTGTCCTCGTCACTTGACTTAGGTTCAAAATTATGAGATCCTTCACCAACAGCACTTGTTTTGCTTTAGTGCTCAACGTTAACAAAAAATCAATCTGAAAAATATCTAAATAGGAATCTTGTTAGAGAAAATGTTTTTAGAACTAAATCATTTTCCACGGCATCACTAAGTTCTTTGGAGTTAGGAATCCAAAATACTTCTTTATTGACTAACTACTTATCATTATGTCTATAAATCTGCGTTTCTAAAACTATGGGGTACACGTCCAAGGAGGGGACGGCGTGATAACTCTACGAGGGGGACGAGAGCATATTGAAAAGTCAAAAAAAAAAATGCTTATGTAAAAAACTATTAATTTACTAAAAGTAAGCAAACGAAATATATTCTGACATAAGAAAAAATAAAATACACAGTTATTACACTTATATAATATACGTAAGTGTGTGTGTGTGTGTGTGTGGTGTGTGTGTGTGTGTGTGTGTGTGTGTGTGTGTGTGTGTGTGTGTGGTGTGTGTGTGTGTGTGTGTGTGTGTGTGTGTGTGTGTGTGTGTGTGTGTGTGTGTGTGTGTGTGTGTGTGTGTGTGTGTGTGTGTGTGTGTGTGTGTGTGTGTGTGTGTGTGCTTCACAATGAACTTTATAATTAATTATGAACAATACTAAATTAAGAAGAAGTTTAATAATTACCAGCAGCCCATGGACTTGTCATATATAAATTTAAATACAAAAATTAACAATTATCTTAATAATTAATCCCTTTTAACTGCTGATTAAAAGTTAAACGCGATTCCCTCCCCCCCCCCCAATGCCACCGTTTTCCACTTAGGCACGCATGTGTGAGTGATGTATGGGGGGAGTGGAAGAAAAGGAATAAATAGGCAAACCCTCTGAAATAAGTAAATCCTACGTAAACACAACCACTGTCAAGTTCCTTTTATTGCATTTCAAGGCCTTCGGAATAGTTTTATGGATAGAAGTGCACAGAAAATATCTTACTTCGGAAATACGCATACATACGTCAAGGGCAATTAATACTTTAGCGGAGGAAGACGTTTATATGCGCCTTGGCCTTTAAGAAGTTAAAGTCGTGTTGTGCGTAGCTTTAGCGTCAATGTATACATATTATTATTGAATTATATGGAGAAGAGGGGCGATGAAAATTAGAAATAAATATTTTTTGAGACTCTAGGTAGACTCCTTGTGTGCCGACAATTATAACACAAAGCTCTTACAAACGTAAGTCATTTCTCAATCAATAGCGGCAGGAAGTTTCAAGAATAGAAGGATACTGCTACAAATGGGAATCAAAAGGAAAAAGAAACAAGAATGGATGCAAATACAATAAATACACAATAAAATACAAGATTGCTCACATGCAAAAAAAACGGTGACATTCGGTAATTAAAATAATACAATGGGGAAAATTCGGAAACGTGTGATCATAATAAGATTTTCAAAATACAAATATATAAAGCATACACACACGTATACTTACATATAGAAACATATATATATACATATAGGCGCGCAGTAAATGTTAGCAAACACATAGGATTTACAATCTAAATAATACAGGATAAAATGCTATTAATGTATACACAAAACAATTTAAAAGATTATTTGCTTTGAACAAAGGCAGAGAAAGAAGGAGGCCAATCTATATTGTTATTTTATAGGCAACACATGAGTGTTCGTCTTTCGGGTCACAAACATTGAAAGTTTGAGAAGCATGTTTTAAATAATATTTACTCACCGTGTGATAATGTTTAATGATGTATACTCTTCATTCCCTTTTATTACGATTCTTGTTTTGGCAATTTGGTAAAAACTCGAGATGACTCTTGTAAAAAGGCAATTAAATATTAATTCTGAGTTCGTTTTAAATCAAATTCGAGAAGAAAGTTGGTGTTTAAGCAGAAGTAAGTTTACTGAGTTATATTTTTATAAAATATATCTGATAGAATACACACACAAATAAAGTCATTTCTTCATGGAGTATTTCAATCTGAAATGTTTTTTCCTAGTCTTCTTTTTCTTAGTGACTTCAGAGACAATTATTTCATATAGCTTTGAGATTTTTCAACTTTTTTAGCAGCATTATTAATGTCTCTTTAGATTTTTCTCTTTTCTCTCTTCTGAAAACTTACAAAAGTTCTATGATGAAGAAAAAATACGCAACGAAAATAGTCCAACAAATGATGCATCTTGGATGTTACAAAAAAAATCAAGAATTTTTTCTTAAGGTAATTGATTATTTTTTTCGGAATATATTGTATGTAACATGTTCTTTAATATAAGAAATAATTGCTTTTATGTGCTTATTCCGCATATATTTATTCTATATCTATAATTATCATTCGTAATTTATTAAGCGGTTGAGGATTCCAGTTATTTAAATGAAAATAGATTTATTAATGGACAAGCAGGAACAGATAACTGTACATAAGCAAATTGACTTATAAGAGGGTCGTTCGCACTTTATGGAAACGATTTTGATAATTAATATATATCAATAAATACCGTATTTTTTATTTATTTTTTGAATCTGCTTCTATTTGATAAGCTGATTCTTGACAATAAATCTTCTCGAATTTTTTATGAAAGCAAACATTTCTGTGAGTGCTGTCATGCAAATTTTACTCAATTCCTCTTGAACCGTTTTCCAGAAGTCGTTCAGTGTTTTTGGATGCCGTTTTCTAGAATCTCGTTGTAATCAACCGAAAGCACGAAAGTCCTTGGAGAAGCGTAGAGGGACTTTAAACGTGTGTCATCACATGGACATACGTTATATTCCTGTTTCTGATTCTTCCTTTGCTTTTAAAAAAGCAGAAGTTGACTTAGACATGGGACTAGAAGCTTTGTTCAAATGAAGCTTAATTTTATCAACGACTTTTCCATATACGGTTGGAATTTCTGCAAAAGTTGGTTCTAAAATATTCTGCTGATTGTAGGGTGAATTAATTTTGATTTTACTTGAGTCTTTATTGATTTTTAATTTGGCGTTGTTAGAAAATCCTACAACTATCATGAAATTCTTTGGGAAATTTAATGTAAACTGACGAAAGCATTTCGTGCGGTCATTCCCGTCAATTGAGCTATAAAAGATAGATCTTCTTTTGTTACACACTTAAATATAACCGTCATCTCTAGGACAGTTCCACAGCATGAAAAATAGATATAGTCTCTTTCTTGTCGCAATCCACACACAACCAGATTTTAATCTCAACCGAACTGACTTTTCTGAACTGGCTCGAACTTTGTTTCAAAGGTCCTTTAGATTGCTTCAAGGAAATTCCTTGCAGGGTCGACCCTAGAGCCTCCTCTATTATTCCTTGGTAATGTCGTATTTTCCACCAAATTTGTCACCAATCTAATAAACCTGATCACATCTTCTACAGTTGACAAAATCTTATTTTTCAAGTTCACGTTGGAAAGCGAACTTTGCCCTTAAAACTAAATCCCCCCCCTCCCAAGATTAGTGTGGCTGCGAGGAAAACTATATTCCCTGGCGTGTTTCAATAGTTGTATTGTACAAATGAGATGTTCGTACTATTAATATTCGTCTAGTATTTTTTAAAAGCACTTCCTCTTCAAAAAGTATTTCGTAAAGACTTATTTCCAAGCTTCATTACCAAATTTCTTATATTCAAGCCAGTGCTAACAGGTTTTATTTATCTCCAAACATTTCCTTCAGATAGTATGTGTAATAGATTTAATGTTCAAAACAAAGTTAGAATTAAAAAAGATTTAGAGGGCACTTCTGTAAATGTCGTATGTCGAAAACAGAATGTTAGAGAAGAATTTCAA
>BMAO01009824.1:0-132960 GCA_019973975.1 Trichonephila clavata | reverse complement strand
AAATTTTAAGAAAATATATAATGGGAAATAATAAGAAGTTAATTAATTTAGTAGACCAGCATTAAAAACTTTCAAATACGTACATGAATCTATAATTACTCTAATCATCAGTATCATGTTCCGAAAATATTTCGTCACTCCCATTGTCACTGCTGACTTCGGAATGGGTGCCGACGTCACAATTTTCCACACGGCTCCCGTGCAACATTTTTTTTTGAAATAATGCATTATAAAGAACGTAAGAGAGTTATTAAAGACTGTTGGGGATTAACTTGAAAAAAATTATCATTTTGCTTACGCCATCGACGTATATTTGTTTCATCCTTGTCAAATTTTTAGTAGCTGCTGCTTTGTTTCCGTTTTTTGTCTGCATATAAAACTGTCTTCCTTTCAAACTTGCGTCATAGTGAACTCGTCTTGACGCTTGATGTTTAGGTGATTAAAAAAAGCGTATACAAAAAAATTTCTAAATACGAGCAGACAACGACGTTAGGATAGACTGAATACAGTAGATCAGTGGTCGGGAACCTATGGCCGCGTGACACATGTGCACGCGTGCCATAGGTTACTAGAAACTAGAAATGTGTGCTATAAAGTCATTGACGTATGTGGCCAGAATGGACGGCTTTATTTTTCCTTCTGAAAGGGATTGAAACTTTACTTTTCTCCCATCCAACAAATATATTGTCCTCAATTCTAAGCCACGCCCTATTTTCATTAGCATTAACACTGTAAAAATGGTGCGGCTTAGATTCGAGTAAATATGGTAATCCTTCCTCTATGAAGTTATATTTCCAATGACATTTATAAAAACAGAATTAAAACCTAACTTTTTAAAGCTTAAAATGTAACTTGTCAGAAAAGTTATTTATGATGAATTAATGCCGAAAATACTTTTCTCATTGCAAAATTCTGTGTTTCTTGCCAATTTCTTCAAAATAATGGATACTATTTATTTCATTACAATTTATTGCTTCTGCCTGCCATCTTTTCATATGTTGGAACGTTTTAAACATGAATGGTATATGTACTAAAAATGGTTTTCATAATCATCATTTTAGAATATCTGTTTTTTTAACTATTATAACAGAAAGGAGAAAAACAAGCCATTCTGAATTCTTCTAGAAAGGGAAAATTATACAATGTAAAACTTTAAACATTTTACGACGAATGAGAAATGAAGAAGAAAAAACGAGAAGTGAAAATAAAGTCAAGGGGCTCATTATTAATCGTTAATGACAGCTGTCGCCATCTATTGAAAAACGGAAAAGTGAAAGATAAAGCAATCATTCAGAACGGATAGTAACGAAAATTTTCTTCCTACACATAAGCAAGGAAATAGAATTTATGATCCAAAGAGAGATACATAACACAAATAATTTTTCCGAAAATTTTTAAATTACCTTCTTTAAATTAAAGATTTTTTTTTTTTTTGCAATTATTTTTTAATTATGTTTTTTGTTTTTTTTTGACTTTTCATGTATATTGTAAATTATTGTAAATATTATAAATTGAGCTAGAAGTACTGTAAATTTTAATAGATATTTGTGTTCGTTTAAATTTTAAAACGACGTAATTAGTTTCAATTTTAAAAAATTCATTTAAGCACTTTTAATTAAACAATTTTTTTAAATATATATATGTATGTTATTTAAAAACCCAAAGCTTGCAATTTATATTTATTAATCATAGTGGGAGAAAAGAAATTTTGAACTTTAATAATTATAATTTAAGATCTTAATTCTTTTAACAAAATTATTTTACAAATTTCGATATTTTTATCAAAAATGTAGAATTTTCAAAATAGTTAAATACCTCATCAACGAAACATTTTTAGTCATTTATATTATATGTTCAGTGATGAGATATATTGAATGGGAAATGCAACTCCTATTTCGAAACAGATCCTAAAATTTTGTGAAAAAAAAAAACGAATTATTTTTTAAAGAAAATATGGACAATAAATCTACAGAAATAAAGTATTAAAATTTTTAAGCCATTATACTTATCTATTTCAAAATTTTTTTTGAGGTTTCTGAAAAACTACAATTTAAATTCAGTTATCAAAAAATGCAAATATGTAAATTTCTTACCTTACAAAACCTGCAACTTAATTAACACAAGATTTAAGTAAATAGGTGTATAAAGAAATTCAATAAAAAAAATAGCACATATCTTTTTTTAAATATTTCATTTCAAGCAATTGTTAAGGTTTTGAAAATTGCAAGAGTTTTCACACTTTTCATTTGTTTAATTTTTTTGTTACTTTTTTTTCATTTACTTCTTTAGTTATTGTAAAATACGTTTAACACGAAAACGCTAAGACGAAACAGCACGACGCTCCCGACAAACTCTTATGCATTTTGAAGCATTTTTTTCGCTTAATACAAAACGAAAATCGCTTAAAACGAAAAGATTTCCCCTCTGAGAATGGAAAACAACCAGCAAGCGAGATTTAAGGGTTGTGTGAAATGAGAAAGAGGTGGTTTCACAAGTTTCGTAAAAAGGAGGCTAACTTGGCCTTGAAATACCCTCAAAATAGTTTGCGACACTAGCCAGTTTCACTCATATAAGCTTTTTTTTCACATCCTCCACTCCTACAAACGCCAAGCAAAAACATTTAATCTCTCATTTGTTGGATTTTCAGTCCGGTGACACACACATCGCAGTGTGAATAAAAAACAGTGGATTTTATTCGAAAGTTTTTTTTTTCTTTTTTTTTCTTTTTTGATTTTAGGACAGTTTCAGTCTGAGCACAATGGTAAAGTGCTCATAGAGAAAGCAAAGTGCTATTTTGCTTAAAATGAAGATGAAGCACCTTACGGCTGATGATCAAAAATAGAAGGCTATGTGACGATCTATACGGGTTTTCACTAACCTCTTATTCTCTTTAAATCAATTATTTATTTCAACCAACCTTCATCAAGAGCCAAGCGCGATTTATGTAAATAATGAATATTATATAAATTCGGTTTTCGCGAGTTGAAGGAGCTAAGTAAGAGGAAGTGAGAAGTCAAGTGAATTAAAGTAAAATGAAGAGAGTGAGAGGTCGACACGTAGTTGTTGACAAGTTAAACGAGGTTGATACGTTTTGATGTGCGCAAAGAGAAGTGGATTCGAAGATTGAAAAGTATTGAAATTAACTATTACGGAGCTGTAGAGTCTTCGTCAATTCATCCAGCTAATTTGAGTACCTGAAATTCTCCGTGAAGGATCTGCAGCATTAAGAAACAAAGTACCGTAAATTTGATTAGTAAAATCTGATTATTAGTGTGAGACGTAGTTGTAAATGTGCGCGTTTAATCTAACTTAGATTCAGTTGAATTCTGTAATATTATCTCCGTATTTATATCTCACCTCTGCACTCTACCCTAGTTTATATACCTTAATTAGAATTGTGTTGTGTCTATTCTTAAATACTGATAAGAATCAATAAATCAGTTTGAATTGGAATAATGTCTTTAGATCATTTAGTTCCTCCTACGCAACTAGCCGGGTTTTCAGATAGACAAGAAGGTATTAATGTAAGGGGTGGCTACAGGTTACCACAACTGAAACGGATATTTGTAAAGATTTTTGATATTGCTTACTTTTCATTATCAACAATAATTAAAAAAGGAGAAAAAATTACGGAAATGTTTCTTACAAATCTTTATAAAAAATGTACTCTAATAAACTAAATATTGCTGAACATTTTTTTTGGCAATATTCTTTAACACGAAATTCTTTCAACACGAAAAAGTATTTCAGTCCGCTCAGTTTCGTCCTAATCGATTTTCACTGTATATTTATTCCACTGAGAAGTTTTTCTACAATCTTATTTTTCTCAAAAGGCACCATAATTTTCCTCTTTTGTTTTCCTTTTGCCAGTACTTAATAATTTATTAGACCACTCACTACTGACGGCCTAAATTTTCTTTTAAATAATGCTGGATTCCGTTTCAGTTCTCTATCTGTGTTACTACCGCAACAAAAATATATTATTTATGGTCGCTACATTTTCGAATCATTATACAAAAATAAAAGATGTTTTATGAGTCAGATATCTGAGTTAGTTATGAGTTAGGGCTTTCATAAAGAAAATCAGTTTTATATCGTTGTTTGCTCAGTAAAAAAACATTCATATCTACTAAGTGCATCATAAAGTAGATACTTCATTTTTGCTACAGATGAATGATTATACATGAGGCTTTAAATCTTCCAGAGAAAAGTTTCTTTCAAAAAGAAAGCTTTTATTTTCCTTTGCTTCATAACCTTCTTTTGCTGGGAAAAAAGTTATTATTTTTCTTAAGTTGATCTATGAAGTCATATATTTAGGCTCACAACTGGAAAAATATATACGTATTTCCACTTAATTGGTTCGGGGTCGCAACTTTACCGTATGATACATTATTGGAATAAAAAACAGAGTTCGAATTCGTTTTGTGAGATCAATAACTGATAAAAATTTAATGAAAGGCGAACTGTTGCTCCCTAAGACTAGTCTAAGATACGATCAGTATTATTTTTATACTTTTATGAATGGATCTCCTGCTGCCATCTATTGGTCAAAATATTAAACATAAATTTGGATGTTTAATTAGCATATTAGTAGGAGTTGAATATAACAGTAAAAATTAAATAAACAATTTGAGTGTGTAAATGCCATTGCATACTAATATTATATCTAAAATTCAGGATAATTTTTATATGTAACAAACACAATAAAATTGTTTAAAAAAACCCAAATTTATTTAAAATTTAAATTTATCAGCATGATTTTAGGGATCGAGTAAATATTATTTTTCATTCATCATAAAGCTTAGGAAAGAAATAATGTTATGGAGAATGTTAAAATTGTATATGTATTTGAGTGATATTATAAACCAACACTGAAATTACTCTTTACACATTTCAAAATTTTCTCAGAAAGCTATTTGCAGGAATATAAATTACCTCAGTATTTAAAAATTTAAAAATGCTTGTCTTGGTATTGTAAATACCTAAATGCAAAGAGTTGGATTTTAAAAGAAGCTTGTTGTTTCCGCTTCATCGCATTTTTCCCACATGACTGATTGATTGTTTATTAACATTACAAACAAAAGAAAAAAGAGGGCTAATGTGCTAGATTTGAACCCGCGACCTATGGGTTCGTAAGCACGTAAGACACCACTAGACAAAAGTGATCACTCCTGTCCAGAGGCTTTACTGGCTTACTTAGATACCACCGTACCACCAGTGAGTCGGTGGATAGGCGAACTAACGAGATATTTGTTGTTATGGCGAGCGTGGGAGTTGTTACTGTTGCGTCAAGTGATTCTGACAACTGTGCTTGCGGGTAGATGGCGCCATGACACATCAGAAGGTTTTGCGTTTTTTTTTCTCCAGATCACCAATGTGCTGGATTCGAACCCGCGACCTATGAATTCGAAGCACGTAACATACCACTAGACAAAAGTGATCACTCCTGTCCGGAGGCTGTTACAGGCTTATTTAGATACCGCCACAGCTATTATCAATAGACCTCGTTATTCTGAGCCTCAGTCACTTGTAGGAATGAAATCTGAACTTGCACCTTGCACTGCAAGTATGTTTACGCATAGAAAAAAAATCTTATTTAATTTTAATATAAAATAAACAATCATTTTGTTCATAAATCATGTTACAAATCAAAAACTCATTATCATTGGATATTTAAATAATTCAGTTTAGAGCTGCAGCGTCATTGTGCGTACCTGTCTGTCTGAATATCCAAAGAAAAGGCTTGTTTTAATTACATAAATGTGTATATATGAATGTGTTATTGTTGATAATGCCACCCGTCTGACGTAGTGAGTCGAGGCCTACGAAATTCATCATGACATCAGGCTATATCGTTAGCCGTAGCTTTGAGCACCATGCAGGTGACATACGATTTAGCTTAGTTCCACCCCAAGTTTGAGGAAGAACATCCTGAAAGTGATCAGGGGCTTCCCACCTCTCTTCCTCTTCCACCATGAAAGGAACCTCATGAAAGGACTTACTGCTCGACGGCTATTTAGAGTATCCCCATGCCGTGAAGGCACTATATGTTTACAAACATGAATACCTTCTCCGGGATTCGAACCCAGGCCCTACGGCACAGTAGTCAGTGTCAGTAACCACTACACTGGATGGGTGGCATATATGAATGTATTCAATAAAAATCAATGAAACAAACGCTAGAACTGAATGAAATTTTATACAAATTTTCAAGCTTTTCGATGAACAAAACAATTATTGAGTTTTTTGGAAAATCATCTGATATTTTTTCTTTGGATTGTTTTTTAAGCATCAGATAGTTCGATGTCGTCCATTTCTTTCACTCATTCCTCAACACTGGAATGTGCGTCTAAATTACTACGCCTATTTGTCATGATGTTTCTCATTTCGGATGACGCTACAATAATCCTTTCATCCAATCATCCTTCAACACTGGAATGTGCGTCTAAATTACTACGCCTACTTGTCATGATGTTTCTCATTTCGGATGACGCTACAATAATCCTTTCATCCAATCATCCTTCAACACTGGAATGTGCGTCTAAATTACTACGCCTACTTGTCATGATGTTTCTCATTTCGGATGACGCTACAATAATCCTTTCATTTTTGTCGTCGGAATTTCTATCAATGATATTTTTTTAGCTTTGAACAAACTCCAAAATGTCTTTGTCTGCCATTAAAAAAATGAGGCTGTACACATATTATCCTTATCTACTGTAACGAATTCTTTCGATGATACAGTAGGCTAGTCCAACCCGGTTACTGTTTTTCGTGTTTTGTTCATTTCAAGAAAGAAAATCTTTTCGTGTTAAACGGTTTTCGATTCGTCTTAAGAGAAAAAAATACTTGAAACATAGTAATTTGTTGGGAACATTGTATTACTTAGTGTTAACAGATATTTCGTCTTAACCCAGCAATTCTCGCGCATGTTGTGTCATACCCACCGTCTAAGTTTTTTCATCGCTCTTTCTAAACCTTTTTTGGAAAATGGATAGTTTCTCGTGTAGCTGACTTTAAGGTCATATCCTTTGAGGGGCTTTAGCTTGTAGGCGAATTCTAAATATATATTTTTGGATATTGCCTCTTCGGGTATGTCATACATACCCTGCGCGTGAATCACCGCTACAGTTCTGAATGCATAAACACGTTTAAAAACTTCCTTTTGCTATGGTGTATTACTGTAGTTATGATAAGGAAATGTGATATTTAAGTAATTTAATTGATACAATATTTAATAGATATAGCGCAAAAGTATTTTCGGATTAAGAAATTCTCTTCGGTCTTATGATATGGAAAAATCAAATGACGAAGAGTATAACAGTATACAGCAAGAGTATACAGCAAGTATGATTCTGCTACTGAAATCAATCCAGATTTAGAAAAGGGAGACACTGTTGAAACAAAATGTTTTATATGTAGAGACACAAAAACATTTGGGAAGAACGTAATTTTAAAGGAGACAACTGCTACACATCTTATCCACTTTCAGATGAACTTTTGGGAAAAAAATTATATCCGGAACAATAAGAGCAAAGAAAAAAAATTGCAATTTTTTTCAATGTAAACAATAGAGAAGTTTATGTTTAGTTTTAAGAAGATGCAGATTAAAAGAAAAATTCAGATCCAGTGAAAGCATCGCACTCACTCACGACGAGATTAAAGAAGTGTATAAACTGAATACCCTTATAAAAAGAACAGAAAAACTAAATTTACGTGTGAAAAACGAAATAAACATGTTGTATTTCCTACTTTTCTTACTTTCAACCCTTGTATACAAATTTTATGGTAAAAACACAATGTAAACACCTTGGGTATGACACACCCTGCGCGAGGACCTTAGGTCGTTTTTTTTCACGCGAGTTATGACGGGTTAAGCGTTTTCACGTAAAACTGATTTTCTGTAATCTTAAACTTAAATTATTAAAGTGTTCCAACATACTGGTAAGAAAAACTAAAGTCCATAGCAATCTTCTTTCTTGAGTAGCAAGTACTTACAGGGAAGTTCATTGTTTTCTTCCAGCTATTTTAAAACACACTCCCTAAAATTCCAAAATCTCTTGAGTGTCAGATTTTGAAATTTAAGAGAGACTCTGGAAAGGGAGAGAGACTACCGCACATAAAAAAAGAGCGTTCTCTTCACAACAATTTTCTATTGTAATTCAATTAATTAAATGCATTTAAAATATATTTTGAGTCTTTTTCTGACTGACGTCCGCATTTCAATAAAAATGCGAGAAAAAAAATGACTACTAGGTATTGTTTTTTTCAATTTTTTAATAAATTTTCACGCACTACTGTTACAATTCTGCCGTGCCACAATATGGCACACCCACCATTGTTTGCCCCCCCCCCCTGTATTAGCCCAAGTGTCACATCTGGAAAATGTTTCTCTTAACAGTCATTTATTTCCTGATAACTAAGTGTGACAGACAAATAATTGTTACAAATGTGTATCTTTGATCCAGATGTAATGTGAAAAATGATAGCAAAAAACAAGTATTTTGGCGGATAAGAAAGATGGTGGAAAATAAGGAAAAATGGCCATGGCACCCCTGTGGGAGCATCCTTCGTGTTTATCAAAGACGGTAAGCCCTATGGGAGAGGAAAGTTCACTTGCGTAACTCAGAGTCATTAATCCCGTACTTCAATACAGAGGGTGATATGTTAGGGTTACTTTCATATTAAACTAAGAGAAAACTGTCGTTTTTAATCTTGAAATTTCATATTGAAATCTAATACATACACTAAAATAGAAATTAAAGGAAAAGTTTGACTCATTAATGGTTACTTAAAGCAGAGATTCCCAAACTTTTTTGTCTCATACACCCCTTGCCATGTTTTTCGGTTTAGGGTAAGCCCTGCTTACCGAATATTGAATTTTTGCCAATTTATCAACTTAAATGCCCTTTTGACACCTATTACAGAGCTATACTTACTTTAAAAGATTTAAATTTCTAACTGTAGTGAAGTATAGAATTAAAAACTTGAGAAACACATATATCAATTAAATTAAGATTTAAGTAATACATAAAATAACTGATCAACAAACAAATGTTTATAATGGGATGGATGAATCTAGTTCATAAATAACAGTTTTTCAACATTTGGCATCAATCTTGTCAGGTGTAACACTAATTCTCCTCAGTTAGCATGTAACGGTTCTATTCGAGACTGCCAATGATCCTCTTGGGTAAAATAATCTTTTTAACTGTGATTTCATTGAAAACCGCTTTCTGTAAAGAAGACTTGGTTTATATGTTAACTAGAACTTTTATTCAAGTGTTAGTCGTAGAGTAGACGAGATGATCGTTGGAAAATATGGTAGAAGAAAACAGCATTAGCGACCGGAGGTCATATATTCGATTCAAGTGGAATGTTAAAGTATTGGAGCAAGAGCGCTCAGGAGATTAGATAAGTGCTCTTATTTCTATTACATTTTTTGGATTTGCTCCTCGGGTTTAGTGATTTAAGTGCATTCTCAATTAACTTGTTTAAAATCATTAAGTCAAATAGTAAATAAAATTATGTTAATTTAAAAATGGCTGCTCTTTGCTCGAACCCTCCAACACCAGCGGTCGACGGGACGTGACAATGGCGCCCAACGGGGCCTAACCCTGGGTTAGTAGTTGCATCGAATTTGAGGGTCCTGCCTGAACTCTTTTTTCCGGACAGGAAAATGTTCATGAATTTTTGGAGAGTATTGGAAACAATATATTACTTATTATGGGATACCAGCATATTTGGGTTGTGCTACCTAAAGGGTCGGCTACCGGCTAGGGCACACAATTAGTTTGAGGTGATTGGGTGTGACATGGGTAATCTTTTTCTTTCTTTTATTTTGGAGATTGGCGACAGCGCGCTCAAACTCCTTCTCACTAGGAAAAGCAATTAAAATCTTTCTCACAATATTCCATAGTTTGAAATAAATAACAGGTATCTTTATTAAAAGCCAAAGTTATTGACGCATATTTCTAATCTTCACTTTAAGACCTCGGTTACTGACTACTCCAATCAGTTCCTCTCTTATTATAAATTTGTTGTTGTTTTTCAATGTGAACATATGACTTTATTACCTACTGTGGTATTTGTATATAGAGGGCGTGTTTTAAAAGTAGTAGTAGTTATTTTTTTTCAAAACTTTATTCATTAGAATAGCACAAAAAATTAGAATTTTTCAAAGTAGCACCCTTCCGCATCTACACACTACTGCCAACGAATTTTCCAGTTTTCGTTCGCCAACAGGAACCTCTGCACCGGAATACTGTTTAGCTCAGTATTCACGGCCTGTTTAACCGCCTCTACTGAGCCGTGATGCTTTCCCTAGAGCGTAGATTTTATTCTCGGAATAGAAAAAAGTCTGGCGGGGCCAAGTCGGGGCTGTAGGTGGGATGAGGCAGCGTTGCCGCATTGTGCTAGGCAAGATATTCCACCACGCGGAACGCTGTGGGGCTTGGCGCGTTATCATGGTGCAGCCACCAATTGTTTACGTTGACTGGGTGGACACGAACAATGCGTTTTCGCAGTTTGGGGAGGACTTCCACATAGAAAACTGGATTCACTGTTTGTCCGGGTGGTACGAACTCTTTGTGGATGTCTTCATGTCGATCAAAAAGGCAAATGAGCATTGACTTTTGCTTGTATTTGCCACTTTCCCTATCGTCTTCAGGGACGTCTTAAGACTCTTTGAAGCCCTGGGTCCAGAGAAATCTTAAGATTTTTTTAAGGCCCTAGACCCCATGCAGAAGTAGGCTCTACTTGAGATCTTTAAAAGTAGACAATATATAGCATGCGTTGTAACATACTCGTACAAACGGTTATTTGAAACAATTAAATGTACACGACTCACAAATTTTACAAATCGGCTCGACCGATGGCTGCATTTCGACTAAATGAGTTGAATGATTGTTAACGGTATTAGGGCTTGTCCTAGATTTGGACAACGGCCATCACGTAATAATACACTTTTACCAGTAGATATGCTATTTGAAATTCCCTGTTTTTCAGAGAATATGTACGGGAATAATATTTGACCACATTAAAATTATCCGGATCATGATGTTATTACTCGTAAGATGGAGTCGAAAACATAACGAGGCCCCACCGTAGGTGAGGCCCTGGTCCCAGTTGGCCATGCCTTAAGACGTCCCTGATCGTCTTGGAACAGCGTGTGCCACTCAAAAACACCTGATCTGCCCATGGCAGCATCACCGTAGGCCTCCTTATTCATGCTATGTGTCTCTTTGCCCGTTCTACCAAGTTTTACACAAAATTTCATCGCGTATCGCTGCTTCAGAAAACACTCCATGATTCTCCGTGACGAGCCCTTTTGACAGGAGCACACAGTACAAGCGATCTGCTCTTTTCAACGGCCTAGAGTTGACTGCTGATTTTTCCCAGCGTTCCCAAAATCTCTCTCTATCGATCGTATGCGCACATACCACCTCTCATCAACCCGTTCTCTCAGAAAAAAACACAGTCCTACTAATTCCTGAACAGACCCTGTATATATAGTCAAATCATTCTCAAATCTAGATTCAAAATCCGAATAAAGGGCAATTAAATGTTGAACATAAGTTATAACGTCATTTTCCTGGCAGATTGTCTGCGGCCAATTAAGAAACTGGAATAATTCGTGACGCCCAATATTATGCTCCTTTAGCTTAATTGTGGGATGAAAAGCTGAAATGATGGCCCTTGTATTAATACAATTTGTGTTGTCACCTTGTAACTGAGAAAATTAACCTTATTTAGTAAACAAATCTGTTAAAAAATCATGATTTGATTTAATGAGAGCTACTATTGTAAACCCCCATTTACACCTCAGGGACCCCCAAATTTTTTTCCGCCGACGTGGACTCCTTACAAGTCGTCATAGACACCCTGGGGTTGATATAGACCATTTTGGGAATCACTGATTTAAAGAATATAAATTTTATACAAAACTTTTTATTCACTACGATATTCTTAGAATCAAGTGATGTTGCGTTTCAGATGTTTCATAATTTAGATGCAACTAATAGCATTCCATACGTTTTCACTAAAAAAAACACATTTATCATAAATTTACTGTAATATTTTATCAAACTTTAAAATTTATTGTTCATTTATCAAACTGAAAAAAAGTATTGTTAATATTGGGAGGGGGGGAGTAATTTCAAGTAATTTTATGTATATACAAGGGGTGATCAAATGAAAAGGTACGAAACGACATAAAAATGAAACAGTTAAATATTTGCATATTCCGCCAAGGGAGAATGTAGCGAGACATCTCGGGATGCCATTGGAGATTCTGACTGGGATCGGATCATGTGCGGGTGCCCGCATGCGCAGGAGAGAGCAAAAGCTCTTATAAAAAGCGGCGTCCAAATGATGCGAGCACAGAATTACTCGAGCACAGAAAAAGCATTAACTCCGATGTGTACTGTGAGACACTCCGACGCCTACGCAGGTCCATCAAGAACAAAAGACCGAGGCTGCTCACGGAGGGTGTGGTTCTGCTCCATGATAACGCGCGTCCACACGTTTCCAGAGTCACACAAATGGAACTGGACAAGTTCCAATGGGAGACGTTGGACCATCCGTCCTACAGTCCGGACATGTCACCCTGCGATTTCCATGTGTTTGGTCCACTGAAGAAACACCTGAAAGGAAAGCGCTTCAAATCTGACGACGTATTCAAGGACACTGTGCAGGATTGGGTCTCGTCACAGCCACAGGAATTCTGGGAACAAGGAATCCTGCGGCTTGTTCATCAGTGGGATCGTTGTGCTCAGGCCTATGGTGTATATTTTGAATAAAGTCTATATTTGTACCCACCGTGTCGTTTCGTACCTTTTCATTTGATCACCCCTTGTATATTCACCATTTTCTTGCTATTTTATGAACTTTTTGGAAAACTCAAGACTGAGACTAAAGCGTCTTGAAATTTACTTTAGTAAAAATGAGAAGTGTCCCTTACTTCAAACAGTTATCGAAGATCTATGCTAAAGAATTTAAAAATCAGTCAAGTGCTAACATGATAAGTTGTGAATATAAAACCTTCAACAGTTTATTTATGTGCTTGTTCGGATTTTCTAAAAAAGTTTATATATCGTCAGTTATACATTATTGAAAAAACTCTAAAAATAATGTAGTGCAAGTAAAAAAATTTAAAAATTCAAACTAAAGCAAAAGTTTATCTTTTATTTTAGATAATTCAATACATCTTAGAAATTTTATGATTTTGCTGACTCAAATAAATCTGAAAAAAGATTTATTTGTACCTGATATTCTTCCTAAGTTTTTCAAGGACATATTTCTTCTAGTTATTACTATCTTTCTAAAGTTTTTCATGATTTAAAATATTTTAGCTCTCCTAGAAAGGTTGAATACTTTAATAAGTCAATTTCTACGTGAAATGCTTATTACAAACTGAGGATAATGCGTAATTTTCATCTAATTCAATTCCTAATATTAGTACACACTCTCCATATATATATTAAAATATCTTGTGTTCAAATTTTCAATCATTGATAAAATACTTTTTATTCATCGATTCAAGTTTAAATACATTTTTAAAAATTTGTAGTGGATGACACTTGATGTTAATACAGTTTTTTCAAATATTGTTTCATAAGTAAATTTAATTAGTTTTAATTTTATGTGGGAGGAAAAATTTTTTCCACTTAATGTTGAGAATCTGTGTCATATGTATATCCATATTTACATTACTTGTAATTTTTCTTTTAAAAGTTACTAAAATATTTTTTTTATGTTGACCTAAGTAGGAATTTAATTAATACTTTTATTTTCTTGTTTTAAAATTATTTCCTAAATTTGTTGTTGCTTGTGAGATGAAATTCCAACACTAATGGGGAAAAAACTCCCCAAAATTATTTTAAAAAATATTAGTGCTTGAATTGGTATTATTGTGAAAGGGTGATATTATTGCAATTAAAATAACTTTTTAACACGCTTTTATAAGTTTCACTTGCATGTAACGAAATCTTAGAATTCGAGTTTTACCCACTTAAAAAGATCGGATTCATTCGAAATTTCGCAAACTTGTCAAGCCCGATGACAATACAATTATTTCATAATTTTGTTCCATTGTCCTTTTCAGGATCGTCAGGAATAAGGATAATAAGATTTGACGACAATTCCACATACTTTTTCCAGATTTGGCGACTGTTGCATATACCATTTTCAGATATGGCGACTAATTTCACACATCATTTCCAGATTTGGTGACAAATTTAGATTTAGGGAGTGTTTTGAATTTAAATCTAATTATATGCATGAAAAAATACACTTGCATTAATAGAAATAAAACAAACAAAAAAAGTGTTCTGTATCGGAGAAAGTGGAGGGTGGGTGTGTGTTAGCAATTTCAAACCATAACATAAACATTTTTCTGAAAATGAAAATTAAAAAAAAAGGCTCGTGCATGAGAAAAAAAATAGTTTATGTTCTGACTGCTAAATATTTTTTATTTTTATGAAGCAATACGCTTAGAAGTGATGATACGAATTAACATTATAGCAATGCGTTAAAAAGGGGGATAATTTGATTGACTCTTAATATTACCATGTTTTTTTCACTCTCTTTCTTGAATGTCTGTCCGCGTGGAATTTTGTAATTGATTTTAAACTGTATGACTTTCCGTTGAGTTAGAGACTTGAAATTTGGACCACAGTTCAGAAGTGGATCACAGTGCATGAAAATGTGAAGAAAAAAAAACGAAAAGAGGAATTTTATACTTTTTGTGGTACATTAAAATATTTTTTTAATTTGAACTTTTTCTACTTAAGGGGACGGTGGACCTTTGAAATTAATTTCTTAAATTGTTATCTTAATTAGCTGAAATTGGAATCAATATAGTAGATGATCACTATAATTCACAATTTAAATATTTTTTTAAAAAAAAATAAATTATAATTTGATTTTTTTAAAATTTTTTAATTTTTTAAAACTTTTTTTAAAAATGCTCCTTGCGCGTTAGTTTTTAAGATATTTTCTTAATTTTTATTTTATATGTATATGAACTATAACTAAATATATCTGTGCATGAATTTTAAATTCAGAATAAAATTTGATGAAAAAAAGATACATTTTCTATACTATATGAAATATTTCACCAATTATCACACATTCGAGGTAATCAAAACAACGTAAAATATCATCCGTTAAATTTTTAACAAAACCAATGCACAAATTTGTAATTTAAACTACCATCCTTTTTGCCTCCAATACAAACACCTTTGCTTCGCCACTCTTTCACCTTGCTGCGTAAACCAGTTCCTAAGCGTTTTGAAATATGGTTGATACATTCTTCTTTTTTAATTTGTTTATCTTTTCCGTAAATGTTCAGCGATATCAGACGTTGGAATGTTTTTGAATCTCCGTCTGATAGTATGCAAGTGTAGCACATATTGCACTCCTTGATGGATCTTTGCCACAAAATTGCAGCAGCTTCCATTTCCATACTAGACGAGGAACCTGTATGATTTATCTGACATTCAGATTTGTGACCTTCATACCAAATTGCAAAATCTGGACTATCCCTCGAAAGGTCTCTTACTGCAGCAGTACATTCCGTACAATACTTTGACAGTATTTCATAATCTATTACTAAGCCTGTCAATAAATCAATTACAACTCCTATCCCGTACAGTGATTTATATCCCCGCTTTTGCCAAGATCCATCAAATGACACAGTTATGTCTAAAACACCAGTTTCCTTACCTTTATTGTTCAATTCAAGATGTTGCTTCCTAACTATATTTCTCGCAACTTCGAGGATCTGATGTTTCACCTCTCTATTTTCTTCGGACAAAATTTTAATGTGCTTCGAAAAAGATTTTTTGTCCATTGTATTCATACCAGTCACTAATGAAAATAGTTCCAATCCTGCGTGACCTTTCCCAAGTCTTAAAAAAGAGGAAACCATTTTTTTGTTAATGTCAAAAAAATTTTTGTCTTTTACACGTGCACTTGAAAATGAGGAATTCAAAACTGCCTCACAACTAGAGCAAACCAATTCTAGTTTTGATGCCATACCCAGCTGCATTGTTTTTAGAATATTTAAATTATTCATATCACATTCAGGGCACTTTACAGTTGACAGTAAATTCTTCCATACATTTGTGTCAACTAATACATAAGTTGGATCATTTTGTTCACTTATCACATGTTCTGCAGAAGTGTGTGAGCTTAGAAGAGACAGCTTTCTTTCTGTTGCTGCATTCAGTTCACTAGAATTTAATGGGTAAGTGTTTACTTCATTATTTTCATAATTAGAGGACACATTACCACTTGCATCAGGGTCATTTTCACACACATGTAAACTTTGATGCTCCAGTTCTATTTCTCCAGAGGTCCATCTTTTCTTTGCTTTTAGCAAAGCCTGCATTTTACGTTTTGATGGCCTTCCTTTTGGAACATGATATCGAGAACTAATTCTGTGCATTGTACAAATACTGTTGGAATGATTAATTTATCAAGAAAATTATTATTGAGTATTCAAATGAAAGAAAGGAAAACTTTGAAAAAAAATAGACCTACAATTACGTCTGAAACGACTAAGTATGCTGTGTAATAACAGATGTGAAACAAGCGCGCTAATATGATGTAAACAAACAAAGCGGAAGTAGAAGTTGAAGTTCCTATCAGAATCCTTCTTCATAAAATATGCGATGAAAAAAATAATAATTGAGGCTAAGCATATGCTAGAAACTAAATATGAATAGTTCTTGTTTACGTTCAAATGACAGGGCCACGCCCATTTAAATAGTCGATGGCGCCATGTTTAATTCTTAGATTACTCATAATTCAGTAATTATTAGTCAAAATGAAAAAATTCTTCGACAGAATCATTCTCTGAAATAAATAGAATATTATTAGTATAAAAAATAAAAATCGCAATTTTGACGAAATTTTGAGATTTTGAAGGTCCACCATCCCCTTAACACAATTTTAATTGTTTGGCCTGATCTTTTGAGACGGAATCTAATATACAACGATACGGGACTCATCCGAGGCCCCGTAAACGGAGAGAATAAATATATATATTTCAGACCCTCTTTAATAAAAAAATTCATTGAGGAGCAAGACTAATTCCAGCAGCCACGTAATTCCGGTTCCAAATAAAACTCAAGGATAAATTCAACAACGAATAAATGATAGTTTAAAAAACTAAAAAACACACTTTTATTGTAGTTCGAACTAAAAACTGAAAAATAAATTATAGTTTGAAAAAAACTAAAAAACACGCTTTTATACTGAATCGAACTAAAAAGTAAAGAGATAATTCTTAATAAAGAATAAATTGATTTTCGAGAAAATTAATGTCATTGGGGTAAAAGCGTGGGGTGTTCTATAAATGTATCAATTGTTATAATTTCTAACTTATATTCCGAAAAGCTGAATTAGTGTAAAAAATGTAGTACAAAGCACCCCACGCTTTTACCACCATTTTTCTCGTTAATCAATTTATTCTTTATTAAGAATTATTTCTTTACTTTTTAGTTCGATTCAGTATAAAATCGTGTTTTTTTATTTTTTTTCAAACTATAATTTATTACAAATCTTTGATACTTCATGAGAATCAAATCTATGGAATATTGATTTTAGATTGTGCTGCCATCTATTCAAAAGAAGTGATACTAATTGTGAACAATCTAATGTCATTTTCAAAGAAATCACATATTCGTTGCAAAAGCAAACACCAGTTATTCAATAATAGGTTTAAATATAAAATCATTAAATAAATGAAAGTGTAGAATTAATTTTGTGAATTTAACTTTCAGAATAAAGCCAAAACTCTTTCACTATCCATGGTAAAAAATGGGCTCTTTTTAAAGGATCACGCGAGACAAAAATTATTCAATTTATAGTTTATGAAGTATCATCATGGAATATAGTAAGAATGATTAAATAGGAGTTAACATCAAGTATAACTAAATTAGAAAATTAAACATTATTTTAGGTATTCCTTTCATATTTTTTCAAACTTCTACTTGTGATTAAAAATAACGTTTTTCTTTTTTAAACTCTTAGTCATGATTGAACTTAGGGAAATGTACGTACAGGTTGCAAATTTTATTGAAAATAAAGAAAAATATTAAATTTGGTAGCGTATTACCCCGCATGAATAAATACTCTAACTACTTAAAATGATGAGAAATTTTCGATTTTAAAAATATTAAAAAAAAAACTCCATTCAAACTTCCTGTACGCATTTTATGAAGTGATAATTTAAATAATCTATAGATATCAAATAAATTTAAATTTCCAAAGGAATTTCAATGTGAAAAATAATTCAACTTTCAATTTTTTCTTATAATAATGATAGATAACTGCTACAACAATTTTTAAGTAATAAAACTACTTTTTCATAAATATAAATTGTATGTATATGTTTTGTATAGTTTTCTGAAATAATCCCATATGAAAGCAAAACATTGAATAACTAAAAAGCAAAATAAAAATCATATTCGAAAAAAATTCTTCATTAATACTTTTTTCTGTGTTAAATGAAATGTAAATATTGTATTTAAGATGTATGTTGTATGTTCCATTACAAAATATTTTATTAATTAATTTTATCATTACTTGGCATACATATTATCTTTATCCTATTCTTTTTAACATCCCATTCAGAGATCGTATGCTGGTAACTGCAGCGATGTATGTTTGGGGCGAAGAAAGATGTCAATGATTTAAAAGCTCTATATGTCAACCACGGTAAAGGGAATACAGAAGCTTCAATTGACCCTAAAGGGACTTAGCCCTGGGTGCCTGTCTGTTTTAGCTGAGTAAAATTGTATGGTTTTCACGTTTAGGGTGCTCCTACCAAAAGAATATATTCCCGACGTATTTCACCCATATTGTTCTGGTACACCCTTCCGCCACTTTGAGGCTGTATTCATTAAATGTTTAAATGTAACTTTCAAAACAGTTCCAAAATAGTTACACGCAAATTAAATACCAATATTTTTATAAAATTTAAAATAAATGTATTTTCATATGGTGACTCACTTAATGCTGATAAATATTTAACAAAGAAAAACTGAAGGGAAGGAATTATACTTCTATATAATTCGAAAAAACTATTTATGAAAAGTGATCATTTTTAGCGTGAAATATTTTTAAAGGGGCACGAGAAATCTGAAAGTGTGATGGAAAGTCAGAAATTAATCCAAGCGTTTTAAATATTCTTAATCAATCAAGGCTGCTTTTGAATATTTAAGAAAACAAATTTCCATTAATAAAATCTAAATTAAAAAATTACTCAATTTAAAATACATGAGAGCTTCCACAACAATGCAGAAATTGTCTAAGTGCATTTTAAGAAAACAAATACAATGAGGGGTTTTGATTTTCTATGAATTGTTTTTAAAACTTATAGATATTTCTTTAATTAACCTGTTGTTTTATATTTGAAAAAAAATTATAGATGTTTAAATTTAACAGCAGTTCCATTTTTTTTTATCTCAAGTTGAAAGTAAAAGGTGTAGCTACAATGAAGAAAATGTGAACAGAAAAAAAAATAGAAATCGAGGAAAATTTAACGATAACTAATAAAATTTTTTGAGCTTCATCTTAAACTTTCCTGACCAATATTGCTGTAGTTTAAATATATTAGTAAAGATGAGAATTCAGGAGAGAAATAATAGTAAATTTAATATTAAAAACTGTCTTATATATATATAAATGCTAGTTTTTAACAAAATGTTTTGACGCAAAAATTGTACTAAAGTTAGTGCCATTAATAAGCTCTAGAAAAATTTCTATTGTGAAATTGTTAAAATTACCCAAGTGAATCATAATATTTTTAAGTACATCATACACACACATTTAGCACTACGACAGTATAACGTTAGAATCCTTTGGGAGCTTTCAAAAAACTAATATTGAATGATCCTTTGTTCTTCAGTTTTACGACGAGATATTTATGTTTCTATAAAGAAGTAAACATTAGTTTAAGCAAGATTTTCAAATTTATCTTGCAAAAAAATGCAAAAAATATGCAAACTTGTGTGAAATCCTGTATAATATTTTCGTGGTGCCATCTATTGACGTTGAATTGTACCAAGAAATAATATTGGTGCTGCCATCTATTTACTTGTTAAGGAAACTTTTTAAATCAGAAGATGCGCTGCTTGCTACTGCCATCTACATTCAAAACGTGAAAATGATTCTTTTTTTTTTTTTAAAGAAAAGTATCAGGATTCACAAGAATGTAGATGTGGTACAATTTTCTCAGCTAAAAGAAAATGTAAATAAATATGTTAAAAAAAATTGTCGAATGAAAGAATTATTTATAATTTACAATAAAAATGAACAGATGTATATGCCTTATAACTTTGCAAAATTTCTCTTAGTTAATTGCAGGTATATTTAAGGAACTCCAGCAAAAAAAAAAAAAAAAAAAAAAATACATGATATTCATTAATAGTTAATAAACATTAAAACTTTTATAAAGAGTTTTTCTCTAGTCCAATAAAAGTTTTAAAGGATATTCAATTTAAAACTGACTCATTATCTACACAGAATAATTAACATTCATTATAACAAAATAATTGCACACATTTTTCTTGACCAGGTTCATGAACTCGTTGCAGGCCTTATCGAGTTCTTGCGCCACTGAAGGCACAAGTCCCTCTGTTGGCGTGGAGTGGAAGCTTGGTAAGTCGGGTGTAAGCTCAGAGGGAGGCACCCTCATTACTTAAATGTCATTCAAATGTAGGAGGTTCATTGGCATAGACTTTACGTATCTTCAAAGCGCATTGTTTCTAAAAGATCAAATTGAGTGAAACATTAGTATCAATACTTCAAGAAACTCAGTTGAAAAATAAATAGACATAAACTTTGCACATTTTCATAATTTTAGTTTTATTTCTTTAAACTGAAATCACAAAATCTATATTCTAAAATAAATAAAAAGATATTGCATCATGCTAGAATAAAAATGTAAGGCAAATTGCTATTCTAAAATTACTCAAAGGAGTAGAAATAGATAAATCATATTTATTACTTTATCAATGAATACAAATGTTATTAATCACAGATTTTACCTTAAAACTATAATAAAAATTTTGGCGATTCTTCAAGAAAATACTAAAATGCGAAACAGTGTCTATTTTTTGTTACTGTTGCTCTTATACTGATAATTTATTTAGATATCTGGTTTTAAATTAAATTTCAATCGAATTTAGAAATTTTAAACGTATTTAGCATTTTTATATATATATAGAAAAATATTCCAATTTATCTTAACATTAAATTGAATCTGTTCTAACAGGCGTCCTTGGAATGGATAATTCAAAGGTTCATACTTTATAAATATATCTTAGATAAAATCTAAAACCTTTAGTGACAAAAGATCAATGACTACCACTTGTTATCTAAGCAAAGTTCAAAATGCATTCTTCTTGTTTTGTTGTTCGTCTGATAATAATGCCTTCCAAATGTAGATGATGAAAATATCCTTATACTACATTATTTATTAATTTAAAATTAAGAAATTCTAATATGTGTATAGAACATTTGTTTTTAAATAATTTTTTATAAAACCTTTCTACCAGACATAATTAAAAATACTCTTGATGAAAATGCAATTAATATTTCATATAATTAGACTTATGTAACCACATTTGCATTATTTAAACCTCGAATCACCCATTCCATTGCATATTTGCTTTTTCACATATTCACTTAATTCTGTTTTCACACGATTGATATTTTCTCGGAAATCTCGTGGGGAAAAATTGAGTTTATCCCTTTATCTACCGACGGTACTTATAAGTATCACTCACTTTCAAATTACATAGAATAAGCATTTTTACGAATATTCTGACGATACTTAGCAGGAATATTCTTTTAATTCCACTCTTCCGGATACGTTGCAGCACAGGTTCTATGATGAGTATTTTGGCGGGGAAGGGGAATATAGTTTTAAAACAGAAGTTGCGTTTTCAGCTATCTGTATCTTATGTGTAAATAAATTTGTTACAGCATCACAGAAAACTTTTTATATATAGAGAGAGAAAACACACAAGTAGTGCTATTTAGCCCCGTTGCATAATCCTATAAATACTTTAGGAAAATTACTTAATTTTTTTAAGCTATTAAAATAATATTATTATTGATAGAGTTATTCACAATATTCTTAGATTTGTTGTTTGCCCAATAAATTGCCGTGTATCACTTTCGATATGAGAGTAAAGGACAATGAAACGGCATATTTACAATATTTTCTGTAAGAAAAAAAAAGCTGTATGCTGACTTCGTAAGAGTGGTAACTATAACACACATGACAATTATGACAATTGCATTGTAAATGGATAGATTTCTAGGCGCATGATCATGAAGATTGGATTGATTTAAATACCAGAAATGAAGTAGAGATTTGTAAAATTTTATATTTCATACTGTTTTTTTATATACACAGTGTGGTCCAGAATTCATGGTTCAAACTATAAGGGTAGATACAGGACATTATAACAATCATTTATTGTGTAGGAATGTATGGGCGCAAGTGCCGTGGTGATGCACAAACAGGGGAAAGGAAGAAAACAGAAATTGAGTTACCGGTTGGTTGCGTTGCCGGTGGAGGTTATTAGATATCTAGCCGCCGTTCAACATGATGCAGCTTAGTGCTATTCACAAGTGTGCTGACGTCTACAATGGGAAACTTGCCAAAAATGCAGACATGCATTACATGTACGGCCATGCAATGAGTAACGGCAGAGCTGTACAACGATTGTATCAGGCTCAGTTTCCTGATCAACGAATGCCGGATCACACAATGTTTCAGCGGTTACATCGTCAACTTCGTGAAACACGTTCGTTCTTCGTCACCAGACATGATGCTGATCAACAAAGGGCTGTACGCAGTCCAAGCCAAGAAGAAAGCATCGTGAACGTTGTGACTGAGAGACTCGAGTCAAGTACAAGAGCTGTTTCTTATCACGTAAGTGTGAATCATCAGACCGTTTGTAGAGTGTTAAACGAACATCGCGTACACCTCTTCCATTTTCAGAGAGTACAGGCTTTGAATCCGGCAGACTTTCTTCTCTGACTGCCAATGGGTGGTACAACAATTTTCACTGCAGGTGGACTTCATAGCAAATGTGCTGAACAGTTATGAACAGTTATTGTAAACATTACACTTGCCAACGACAATTTCAATAAACACTTTGTCTTTCCTTTCGTCTCCTATTTTTTTGTGTTCGTGCCTCTCCGCGTCCCTTGCGCCTATACATTCCTATACAATAAATTATTGTTACAATTTTCTGTACCTACCCTTAAAGTTTGTACCATGAATTTGGGACCACCCAGTATTGAGGTAACTTTTTTTTTGAGTATTGATTAAAAGTTTTCATCACACGGACTCGTGGCTGACGTATCATGCGTTCGAGCCTGGTGCCACTGAAAACTAACCATGTGGAGGGTCCGATGCATGTTAAATCTGTCTAGGATCAAATATCCTTTCGTTGGTGTTCTGTGAAAGTCAGGAGAGGGGTGCCAGCTTATAGTTGTCGTCCTCGTCACTTGCATATGGCTCAAAATTACGAAATTCATCGCCAATAGCCTTCGTATTGGTTTATAGCAGTGATTCCCAAAGAGGTCTAAATAGACCCCCAGGGGTCTATGGCAACATGCAGGGAGTCCACGTCAGTGAAAAAATAATTTGGGGTCCATGTGGTGTAAATGGGGGTCTACGATAGTGACTCTCATTATACCAGATTATGACTAATTTTAAAAGAAAATTTGATTAAGTGGAAACTAGATTTACATATGTGTGAGTGTTTAACAGATTTATTTACTAAATTTAAAGAAGTTTATTTGCAGTTACAAGGACCATCATTTCGGGGCTTCTTGCCATAATTTCTTCCATCCATTTCTTGCCTTGCTAAGGAGTATAATATTAAACGTCCGAATTTTCTCAATTTCTCACACACAATATGCCAGGAAAAGGACGTTTTAACCTACGTTCAATATTTAAATGCCTTTTATTCAGATTCGAAACTAGGTTTGAGAATGCTTTGACTGTATAAAAATATATATGATGGTAATACCACAGTAGGTAATTAATTAATATAGTCACATTGAAAGAAAAAACAAATGTCATATTACAAGAGGAACTGATTGGAATAGGCACTAAGAAGATCTTAAAGTAAAATTTAGGAACGGATATTAGCAATTTTAAAAGCACTAAATCAGTGCATCTCAAACTTACAATACGCGACCCAATATTCAATCATAACTTTCATTGCACCCCCTTCCATTCTATGATATGTATTGAATTCGGAAAATACAATATTTAGACGCTAAAACTACAATACGACTTTAAACTCTTATGTGCCACCGGCGTATATAAACGTTTAGCTCAACCAATGCGTAATTTTCCCGGACGTATATATACGTTTTTCCGAAATACATTTTTTTTCTTTTCAATGCTATCTATAAAATTATTCCGTAGGCTTTTAAATTAAAAAAATGGCATTGACAGTGTTTACGAAGGATTTACTTATTTCAGAGGATTTGCTTATTCACATTCCCTTTCTCCTCCCCAATACACACGTACATACGTGAAAAACGGTGGCATTGGGGAGCGAATCGCGTATCTTTTAATTGGTAGTTAAGTGATTAATTATAAACCGCACAAATTATGAAGATAAGTGTTAATTTTTGCATATAATTTTATATATGACAAGTCTGTGGGGTCACTGGTAATTATGAAACTTGTTCTTAACTTAGCTATAAAACTTATTAAATTAATTATAAAATATATGTACAGTGCTGATACATTTATAAGTGTATTATATCAGTGTAAAGGTTCTTTTTTATTATGTCAGGGTGTATTATTATTTTTGTTGTTTACTTTCAATAAATTAATAATTATTTTAATGATATTTGTTTTTCGACTTCTCAAGATGCTCGCGCCCCCCTCCTAGGGTTATCACGCACCCCCCCTAGGGGGTGCACCCCACAGTTTGAGAAGTGCTGCACTAAATGAATGAAGCACCATCTCTCCCATTAAAAGCATTTGTTTGTTGCTCAGTTACTTTATGTAACAATTATTTTTTGTAGTGATTAAATTTTAATTTAATTAACATGTGTGTTTTAGGTTTTAAACACTATACTTCACTACATTCAGAAATTTAAATATTTTAAAGTAAGTATAACTCTATACCAGCTGTCCAAAAGACATTTAAGTTGATAAATTTGCAAAAATTCATTGTTAGGTAAGTAGGGGTCTACCCAAAACCGAAAAACATGGCAATGGGTCTATGAGACAAAAAAAGTTTGGGAACCTCTGGTTTATAGTGTGTTAATGTAACTCTCATTCGGAACGTTGCTTTGGTTTTTAAAATATGATTTTCATTACATTTAATTTTTCTGTTTTAAATAATAGTATAGTTTATTTTTAAAATGTTAGACTGATTATTTTTACGGTCTCACTTTCATTGTTAAAAAGTTCTGCAGTAACGCAAACTCTTTATTTCAAGTATTTATTGCGACATTTGATTTCAATTATTGAAACCTTTTGTAATTGATTTTTAGTAAAACTTTCTTTTCATTTATTCTTCCTTTCAAAAGAAACGTCACTATTCGTAGAGATTACTTATATGTTCACACACTTTCCTTAAACTAATGTGATTAATCGTGCATATTTAGGATGTTTTGCATTCTTTTATTTTCGAGAAGCGTTTTGTTTTTAAAACATCTACTCCAAAAATACTCCTTCACATTCTTTTTCACTCTTAATTTTAAGGAAAAAAACTATAATTTAATCTACATTAATTTTTTTTTAAATTTAAATTTAATCTACGTTAAAAAAATTTTAAGAAAACACAACGTTTTACACGTTTGTGTGCAAAAAATTTGTATCAACACTGTTACTTTGGAACAGAGTGCCCGTTTTTTTATTTACTGAAATAAGATTGTTGGAATTTCCCTTAAAGCACTGCATCTTGGGGTAGGAAATACTGTACTTTCTGAACATGAAATACGGCACCTTGAGTGTTGTTCAGTCTCTTGATCACTATCTCAAGAATTTAACGAAAATTCCAGCAGATAATTTGCTGGGGCGTCTTTATCTAAAGAAACATCAATTTATGCATCACTGCTCTCAGATGGTAGGTTATGTAATAAATCCAAAACTTCCAGAAGATTGAGCTTCTTTTTTCTATACATTCTAAGAAAAGGAAATAATAATAATAATAGCACCTTGAAAATCTATTATTGTGTGTTAAATATTAGTTACACATAAAGAAATTAAAATGTTGTTAATTTTTGAATTAATTAATGATATTTAATTTAATTGTGTGATAAAGCAATAAACTCAGATTCAAAGTTCAAAATGTTTTGAAAACATTAAAATAAAAGAATAACGATGAAATATATAAATAAGTTAAGCAAAAAGAAATGCTAAAAAAGGCATAACTCTGTTATACTGCAGTGATGAAGCTACAATACAACAAAAAACAACAATACGCTAACACCCAGTGTGCTGCCGGTAGTTATAAGTACCACAAAGGCATTCAACTGTAGAATTAATTATATAAGTTTTTCACTTAATGCTAACGTAAGTGATTCGACGTAGTTCTAGCGAGATTCTTTGAGCGAAACAGTTGTGTATTCACTAAACGCTATTAAGTAAATTTAAAGTGATCCTATGGATAAGCACTTTCGGAAGAGCATTAAATATTACTGTTATATGAAATTAAGTTTTGTTTTATATTGGAAATATAGTCTATATATATATATAATGGAGAGAGGGGCTGCTATTCCCCTCCCCCCATAATTCAAAACCTTATATCCAGTAAAATTCCATCCGTAATTCATTTGTATAAGAAATGCTTAATCCCCTTGCTAAAATACTATTAATTCTTTGTTGTACAAATTATTAAAAAAAAAAAATATTTTGTTTTTTACGAAATATTGTTTTATTATATTTTTCTAACAATTATATTCTTAAGATTTGTGGTACTTTCCCGTTTTGCCGGCACCAAAGAGCACACACAATATAACCAACGCCAAACAGAATATTCCCGCTGGTAATGTTTTACCTCCGCATACTCAAAACAAGTCATGGTATTTTCTTATCAGTAATGTCTTTTTCATAATGCATCAAAATTGAAAGAAAAGCCAATGCAAACTCATGTTTATTAATAATTTTTAAGTGTATTTTGAGTTTTGTCGTCAAAAATATAAATTTGGCGAGATTTGCGCCGGCGCAACGGAAAAGTACTGATTTTTTTAAAAATTGCTTAGTTATCATCCATAAAATAAAAAAATAACGAAACAATATTGTTTTTAGAAGATTTACATTTCTTTTTTTTTTTATCTAAAAAAAGTTTCTCAGCAAAAATGGTCAAATGCTCGATTTGTTTGTTTTCAAACCGGATGTTACAGCTGCAGAAATCGTTTGAAATCACTGATATGCAGATGTTTTTTTCCTGAATAGCTACTGATAAAACATTTTGGAATGTTTCCGTTTTCTCCTAATAGGGATATCACAATAACATATTTTTTTCCAGGGGAAATTCTAAGAAACGTTTTCTTCAACGATTTAAAAAAAGTGCTGCTACCATATAATTAATAATTTTTACAATCTGAAAGCTACTTGTTAAGAAATACCTTTGTTCACTTGCTCTATTAAGTTTCTAACTTTAATATAATGAATGGGTTTTTTATTACATTTTTACGTAATACAGTATAGCTTTCGCTGAGTATTCCATGGTGTTTTATGACTATATATGGTTTTTTAAAGTAATTCAGGGATGTCTTAGACTTCTTGAGGCTCTGGGCCTTATTCAAAAGTAGACCATGGGCCCCTACACATATGTAGGCGCCCCCCTGAACCATAAAAGTAGACCATAGATAGCATATACGTTGTTAAATACTCATACAAACAATAACCCGAAACAAACAAATGTGGATGACTTAGAATCGTACAAACCAGCTTGAATGCCTTTTGACTGAATGAGTAATGATGGTGTATGGTGGTAGGCTTATGCCTATACCTGGTCGACGGTCATCACATGTAGCCAGTTGACATATCGTCCAAAATTCCGAATTTTTTGGAGAATACAAACGAAAAAATAACATTTGACCTTTGAAATTATTTGAATCATGATCTTATTAAGGCTGAGTCGAGAGCAAGACTAGGCCCCCAATATGGCCGAGGCCCTGGGCCCAGTTGGCCCGTGCCTTAAGACTTCCCTGAAGTAATTGATATCTAAATTCAAGCATAAGCTTCTCATTGTATTTAAACACATTCCTGTTTGTTTCGCTTCTTGGTTTAAAAAGTAAGTGAAATTCTAAAATGGAAGTATATAAGCGGTATAACGTGCAACCCCCTTCCTTTTGTTTACGAAGAAATCTGAAATGTACTTATACAAAGCTTTTATGTTTTGAAATCATTTATTCGAGGTATTATCACAGGCTTTTAAAAAAATTGTGTACTTCTAGAACTACAATCCCTTAAGTTCATTAGGTATGTCATTTCGTTTAAATCAGCAATTCTGAACCTTTTTTTTAATACGGTACACGGTTAACAATTTCAAAATTTCACGGCACATAAACAATAAAAGTTTAAAAGATTTTACTTATCTATAATACACAATGTAAAATGTTTTATGATAACAGTTTTCATGCTAATTAAAATAATACGAATGACAAAGACAACAAAATATTTATTGAATAATTCATTACAAATGAATTAATTGTGTTAAAAATTTGAATTTACGCAAATAAGATGTAAAGAATTGTAAAAATATTTTTAAAGCTTTTTTGGAGCTATTATGAGTTAATCACCTCTTATTTTAAGACAAAATTAAGTAATTTACTCTTCTGAATGTTTTGAAATTAAATCTCGTTTATTACGGGAAGAAGTTAGTTTTCCCTCTTCATTCGAAGTTATAATTCATATACAGACGTATCCGTAACAAATGGATTACGAACCAATCGATTTTCTTACATCCAACTAACCACGAAAACTTAAGTTAAACACACCACGAATACCTTTAGTTTACTTCTCTAAAAGGGTTGAATAATTCAGTTGGGGATTATATTTTTTTCTCGTTGCGTAATTAATAATTTTACAAAATTTTGTGGCACACTTTGAGAATTTGGCGGCACACAAAAGTGCCCCGCCACAGAGGTTGAGAATCACTGGTTTAAATAAACAGTAAATAATTCAACGTACGTAGAAGTCAAATTTTTTCTAAGCTCAACTCTTTTTTTTTTTCATTTTTAAAGCTATTATTTTTATACCCTGCGTATGTGACGAGTACCCGCAAATTTCGATGTTATTCTTTGTGTTAAAAGTGTGCGTTATACGCCGGATTTTACGGTACATAATTATTGAAAATATAATAGCACACAAGGTGAACAAAATGTTTTTGATTTAAAAGTACATGTGCATTATAATTTTTTTCTTTTTTTTAAAAGAAAAAATATTGGAAAATTCTTAGAAATTTCTTTAGCTATCAAATTGAAAACTTTATCTTAATTTTACACGTAAAAATACAAATCTAAGGTCAATTTTGAATTCAATGCACAGCACGTCATTGTATCTATCATTTGACCAGAATATATTAAACCAATTTTAAGTATTATTTTTTGGTATTAAGTTTTTGAATAGTTCTGAAGGATTTCATTTTTTACTGGTGATTTTAAAAAAAACATGCATTGCCTCTTGCTTATTTTACTTTTTAAGGAAAACTAGTACCAGCATGATTTGAACTCACAAAATTTAAAGCATGAATCGAGACGATTTCAGTTGATCTTTCATTGGCTTATTTAAAAGATCTGTAGAAAATTCCTATTTATTTTCTTTGTCAAATCCTACTACGCATTTATATTAAGAAACTAATTTTAATTTTAAATGCAATATTCTTTTTCCTTCAGCGGTTTGCCCGTACAACGTACAAGCTGCCGAAAGTTGGCCGTAACTGGTTAACCCATACGTTGTACGGACACTGATATTTTCTTTCTTTCTTTGATTTGTGATTATTTTTAATTCTTATGGTGTATTGTTTAGTGCTAATATTTTAAAAGGTGATGCATTTTGTCAATGGTACTGAAATTCTTTTCCTCCAGGATTTTTTTTTTTTTTGTGGTAAAGGCAGGAATTAGTATGGTGTTTAGTTAAAAACAATTGAAAAATGTGCCTTTTTTTAAAAGCAGTTTGGATAAAAAAATGACTGCTTAAGGGTTTAATTATGAAGCTCTTAGATTATAGAATTTAAATTTCTTGGATGGCTATTGGCGTAGAATCATATTTGCTCTATTGAACCATTTTGTTACTTAAATTCTTTATGAAGCAAACTCGATTTCTTTAAAAAAATTATCTTAAAAGTATTCTTTAAAGCATTTTCAAAATCCTTTAACCATTTGAGTAAGCCCTAAGCCACAGACACGAAAAACAAACTTCGACTTGTATGATAGCGCCTTTATCTTCCCAACAAAAACATTTTTTTTCCCACACTTCATTCTGAAATTGCAGAATAGATTAGATTCTTCAAAAAGTTTCAACATTTAACAGTTGTTAAGATTTTTTCCCCCAACCATGAAGGCCATCTGCTACTGATAATTTTATAAAAACGTGTTACAATTCACGTGAATGATAGCTTACTGTTAGAAAGTTCTATCCATATCACGTTTTTTGTAAAAATATCTCGAAAAATAAGACCTTTAGTCTCGTGTTTCTCAAACCTTGCACGTGATTATATCTACTTCACGTGAATTGCATTCGCTTGATCAATCGCTTTACCTTCAAATACTTTGACCTTTTGTCATTGAAACGCAAGCATGTTCAAATTAAAGTGAAAAAGTAGACAAAACACTATGTTTTTCAAACTATTTTCCTCAAGTAAAAATAATAAACATTAAAATTTAGCTGTTGTTATTTTTTTATTTTTATTAATTTTATACTAATTTTTTTATTAAATTTTCCACGCAGTTACATTTATTAGTTATTTTTAAAAATTTGGCGGTGGGAAAAACGTTCGTTATAATGTAATTTACATATGAAGATTAACCAAAAGTGTGTGTTTGATTTAAAATTTAAAACAATCTGAACATTTAATTAAACTTTTGTTTATTTTAATGTTTTTTTCCCTTGAAGTTTCCTGATATTATTCACTGTTCGCGTAAAAAAAAAAATTCGAAATTTACTTTCGTTTTGGAATATTTTGTTTTCATTTTTGCTCCTTCTTAATAATAGGTCTTGTGTTAGTAAGCCGTTCAAACTAAATCTTAATATTTACCTTATTTTTTTCCCTGGAGATTTCTGTTGTTGTTGCTAATGCCACCTGTGATCGGCAGTGCTGGATCGAAACTCATCATGGCAAAGAGCTTGATTGTACGCCTGTCGTTAGCCGTACCTTTGAGCATCATGCAGGTGACAGTACGAGTTCGCTCGTTTCCAACCCAACACCCTGGAGGTGGTCAAGGGCCTTCCACATCACTTCCCCTTCCTCCAACCTCATGGGAGGACTTCCGGCTCAACGGCTATTTAGAGTACCTCCCTTCCACGAAGGCACTATCAGTGGCGAAACGTACATCCAAGAAACTCCCGCATCGTGGGGAGAGGGAAAGATTTTAGGACTCCCAGTACGGCTTGGGGTCCAAAACTTGACTTTCAGTAGGCCTTACTGTTCTTCGTTATGTCACTGGAGAGTATACATTTACAAACATACAAGTCCTCTCCGTGATTCGAACCAACGCCCTACGGTACAGCAGTCAGCGTAGCTAATCGCTATACTGAATGAGCGACTGAAGATTTCTATATCGGAAGATCGAATGTATGGGCAATTATGTGATATGAAGTTTCCTTATAATCCATAAATTGTTTTGTAATATTATCATTTTTTCAGATATTTAAAATTGATTACGTTTCTCAAAGAGTCAGTTTACCAGAAAAATATGGCATTGAAAACACACTGTAAGCGCTTTCGACACGTTTCTCACTCAATGAGTTTCATATTTCACTGACTCAGTTTCCATAGCAACAAAGTAAAGTAAGGTGAAGTAGATAACTACGGATTTGTAATTAAATTTAGAAAAATCGTACAAAGAATGCTTGTGTTAAAATTCTTCCTTTAAATTTTTTTTCCTAACATATGTTCCACAATGACAGTTGGTTTTAATTATACTGCGTTCAACTTCAAGTGAAATAATTTCTTTGATTTTTATAAACTGTTTAGATATTTGTAATGTCAAAACTCCTTCGTTATTTTATTAAGTTTCTGATTCCTAAATTCTATCCAATTCAAAGATCGCTCACCTTAACCAAAACTCATCATAAATTTAGAGCTTTTTGTGTATATACAGTTTGTGACGGATCTATACGCGTTCTTTAGCAAATCCTCTTGGGAATTCTTTGGGGCTAGCAAAGTTCATCAATCTTATCCTAAAAAGAAGACATGATATGCAAATTAAGTTTATTATATATAATTCTATTCAAGATTTAAAGCGTTAGTGAGTTAGAAGGGAAAGAAGGAGAGATAGTAGAAAGTTAGAAGGTTAGTTAACTAAAGAGACAAGAGAGATATATATACAAGGTGAAGATTACCATAAAAGGTTGGAAAAGCCTTGTAATTAAAGGCAGAAAGTTGTTATTGATGAATTAAATTGATTATAAGACTGCCTAAGTTCAGGTATTGTCACCTTCATATTAAGTTGATAGTTAAAGTATTAAAGTGATTAAGGGGACATTAGTTATATATCTACCGTGTAAAGTAATATTAAGGTAGAACTATTATTATAAAGGTTTATTTAATGCATTCTCCCCGAACGCGACTCTCATTCCCTTCCTATGTTGACTGACTGGATCATCCTATTTATAATGTTGCATTGAATTGTGTTTGAGTCGATTAAAGTGCTAAATAAAATAATTGGAAATTATCATATTGAATAATCCTTCACTTCCTTCCACACCTTTAGCTGGGTCACAGGGTAGACGGGAAGTAAGATTATTACAAGTTGAACCCCGATTTCACGAATTCATCGGTATCGTATTTTATTTGCTTAGTTTAAGGTTATTCGTATTAACGGGGTAAAAAAAAACACTTTTTTTTTTGTTGCAAAGTCTATAATTAGCAACTACACAAAAAACATGCATAGTTAGAAATCACATACTTTTTATTCAGTAGCTAAAAATACTAGTAGCGAATTAAAGCACACTAATTAACTGAAAATTTTAAAATACTGACAAATAAATAATTTTTTTATCGAAAACAATTATAAAATCCCCGTCCATCAAAAAATATCACACGGGGCTCGGTGAAGTAAGCATTTATCACTCATTACAAATGAAAGAAAGAAAAAAAAACTTCTGAAGTTATGAAGGATTACACAAATATTTACAACAAATAATATTGAACTAATATATATTTGAAAAGCTTTTTGTTTCCTGACTCGAAAGGGTTCATTTTCGGCGTTATGCAAGGAAGAAACTATTGCGTCATTTACATCTTTTCATTTTTAAGAGGTATGTTTTTTCAGAATCCAAACATTGTAAATCATTAGAAAATGTAACAGTTCTGATACGTATGGAATTTCCTTTCCTATACAAAACTCACGTTACAGGTTACACTCATGATTTATCTGCACTTGTAAAGTCTTATTATGGGCTGTAGCCTTTCCCTTTAAAATTGCTGCTTACAAGAAAAATATTTTTCTTTTCCTCTCAAAATGGATGAGTTCAAGCCCTCAAGGCACTGAAGATCCATCGTTTAGAGAAGCCGATGCAAGTTAAATCTGTCGAGGCTTGAAGTTCTCCTTTTGGAGGGAATTTGGAGTTGTTATCTCAGGTGTTATCCTCATCACTCAATCGAGTTTCATAATTATGAAGTTATCACCAATAGCCTTATCAGCGGCAAGCTGTTGACCTTGGTAAGGGTGTTCATTTGAGCCGCCGACCTATTGGCCCGCAGCTACGCTGTGCATGCCTTAGATGAGTGAGATGAAATGACTCAATATTCGAGCCAGTGTTAAGATCTTTTATTCCTGTCCTTTGTTGTTTGAGACTTGCTGAAGGAGGCGCCGCTGCATATCCCCTTCCAAATGAAGAAAGTTGTTTTTCTTTTTTGACTACTCTGAACGATACTGAGAGAAGGTTGTTTTTCCAGCCAACTACTGAAATTGTCATACATTTCCAGTAGGTTTGAATGCCATTGGAACGTTTTTCCATTGACGTTGAGGGCAATCTCTAAAAGAGATGATGCGCTTGCACCGTTGTCGTTTTTGAAACACTAGTCGTGATTTATTGAGAATGTCTTAGTTAAATTCTCTATGGAATAAACGCATAATCAACCAGTATCGGACAGGCTGTGCTGCCATATAGTGTTCAATTCCTGGGACACCACTTCGGGGACAGCTCTTGGCAATAGTGTTTGTTAAAATCACTGACCTACCGGCCCATAGTTACGCCGTGCATGCCTTAGAAGACTGTAATGAAAGGAATCCCAATTCGAGCTAGTTGTTATGGGTTTTTACTCCTGTCCTTTGTTGTTTGCGACTTGCAGAAGGAGGTACCGCTGCACCCTCAAGTTGCTTTTAGTGTGATGATATCAAACATTATCTCACTCAAAAACATAGGCATAATTTAATTTTAAGGATTTATTTGGAGGAAAGAGAAGATAATCACCATTAAATTATACGAAATTAAATATTTATGCGAAATTAATATTTAACAGTCGAAGAAAAATGCATGTTTTTTATTGTACATGAATTAGACAGGTTGAATGCTTTTTCCAAAATGTATTTAAAAAAACCAAAAAACTCACAACATGTTCTTTAATTGTTTTCAAATTTTTCACATAGGTAATTTTTTTTCTTGAATTAATCCTGTGTTAAATTAATATTTTTGCTCAGTTACTTTTTATTAATCTCGACAAATAATATAAATAAATTGAACTCAATACGATTTGAATATAAAAACATATATTAGCTAGCTTAATTACATTCTTTAAGCCATATAATTAATCAATAATTTATCTTGGTTATAAAAAATTCTATCCATCATAAAAAAAAAACTCAAACATCAAAATTTTTCTCTTTAAAGAAAAGATAAAATTCGTACAGTTTTTTAACACATAAATAATTCATTTGATTCACACACACACATACTAGACGGTAAAATGCATCTCAGCACGTAATAGTTAAAATCAAACAATTCTGAAACCACTTTGAATTTTTCATGCATGTCTAAGCTCATAGCAGATTTCACGTATAACTGCCACGAAACTGCCAGATCGGCATATAAAATCCCCACTAAACTGAGAATATCACATCGCTTCTTATTCTCATGCGAATAGATATTTTGTATATAATACTATTACTTTCTTACAAGTTAAATCATGCGAGCCTGGCTCTAAGTCACAGGGAGACTTGAACACAACAAAAAATAAATTGCAAATCAGGCACATTTTATTTTACGCCAAAGTGAAGCTCCAGTGATGCTTAAAAACAGGCCAATTTTCCTCTCAGAGTCTATTCTATAAAGAAATATGACATCGGACCTGGTATTATTTCACTTTTTTTTTGTTCGTTTTTTATCAAGACGATGAACGGTACGTAAACTTTTTTATGCGTGTATAAATAAGGGTTTATTTTCAGCGCTAGCAAGAGCGGTGAGCTAAAAATCAGGAATTCATGTACCGGCCTTTAAAGCTTGCTGTGATAGGCGCATTGAGACTGAAATTATGGCTTACGGTTGGAGTCTGTAGAAGTACGATAAAAAATAGTTGATTTTTTTTCATACCCCGCTTGGGGATAACATGATGATTACAGGTACCTTGGATGGATGTTTAAGGTTCATTTTTTAGTGAAGTTCTTGTCGTAAATTATCGAAAATTGAAGAAAAAAGTAGCCAATAAAGTTTTTTATGGTGGACGGCTATATTTATTAAGCAATCGGTTAAGGTATGTTATAAAAGTTTTGGTTGCTCAGCAAAGTATGTTAACCACGGCGCAGATTTAGATCGAAGAATTTGGTACTTAATTTAAAGTGTTAAAATAATAAAACTAATCTTGTGTTCTGAATTATAGAGTGTTCTCTTACAACGTGACTAATACAGCCTTCAAAGAAGGTAAGGTATTTTTTAAATTTCAATGAAGCATCCTTCGGAGGGCTTTTATGGATCACACACATCAATACACCCAATTCTTTTTTACACTTCCTTAAAAAAAGGGGCAAAAAAGACGTATAAGAAAACAATGTGACATATGAAAAATTTGGGGATATGTTCCACAACTTTAAGAATTGTGAAAAATGAAATAGCACTAAATATTTTCCCATAAATCCATACAAATAAATTATAGTTTTAAAAAAAACTATATAAAAAACACGCTGTTATACTGAATCGAAATAAAACGTAATAGAATAATTCTTAATGTAAGAATAAAATGATATACGATAAAATTAACGTCAGTGTGGTAAAATCACTGAATACTCGATATCAATTGTTATAATTTCTTAATAGTTCTATTCCAAAATGCTGATTTAGTGTAAAAGGTAGTACAAAGCACCTCACGCTTTTACCAAAATGACATTAATTTTCTAGTTCTAATTTTTTAGTTCGATTCTTACAATAAAAGCGAGTTTTTTTAGATTTTTAAACTATCATTTATTCATTGTTGAATTTATCCTTGAGTTTGATATTTGGAGCCGGAATTACGTGGCTACTGGAATAAGTCTTGTTCTTCAATGGATATTAATTAACGGGTCTGAAGAGCATTTATTCTCTTCACTTACGGGCACGTTTTCATTAACGATACGGGCTCGGATGAGTCCCATATCGTTATATTTCAAAGATTCCGTCTCTATACATACAGGTCAAACTAGTAAAACTGTGTTAAGAAAAAAAGTTCAAATTATCAAAAAAAAAATTTTTTAATGTACCATGTTTTTATAACGGACTAAAAAGTATAAAATTCCTTCTTTTCTTTTTTTTTCCCTTCTTCTTTTTTCCCATTTTCATACATTCTCATCCCCTTCTGAGCTATGGTCCAAATTTCAAGTCTCTAGTTCATCGGGAAGTCAGTTTAAAATCAATGACAAAATTCCACACTGGATAGAAATACAAGTGAGGGAGTTAATAAAAACATTGAAAAATAATTGTCAATCGTATTATCACTTCTAAACCTATTGCTTTATAAAAACAAAAACAAAATATTTTTCAGTTAGAATATAATTTTTTTTCTCATGCACGAGTCTTTTTTTTATTTCCATTTTCAGAAAAATGTTTGTATTATGGTAAGAAATTGCGACACCCCTCCCTTTCTCACATAAAGAGCACATACTTTTTCTTTGTTTGTTTTATTGCTATTAACCACAAGTGTACTCAATTTTAGGGTTACACCGTAATAATTTAGCCGTTAAATCTGGAATTAGTCGCCAAATTTGGAAATGGTATATGTAATTAGTCACCAAATCTGAGAATGGTACATGCAATAAGTCACCAAATCTGGAAGAGGTATATGGAATTGTCGCCAAATCTGTTAATCGTTATTCCTGACGATCCTGATAGGGTCAATGGGACAAATTATAAACTTATTTTATTGCCATCGGTCCTTGACAAGAGTGCAAAATTTCGAATTAATCTGACCTTTTAAAGAGGGTAAAAATAGAGTTCCAAGATTCCGTTACATACAAGTGAAACTTATAAAAGCGTGTTAAGTAAAAAGAAGTAATAAAATCCATTTTTTATAAAACAAAAGTAATTCATTTTTATTACAAAAAAAATAAAATTATTGTACAGTGAAAATTCAGTCTATATAAAGTACATGCAACATAAAAAAAAAGTCCTACTGAAAAATAGAATATAACTACTAACTAACAACTACCCATTTTGCTATGTGATAACATTCTTGCACGTTTATTACGAAATGCTATCATTAGTAGATGTGTCAGATATGTTTAGCACAACTGTCGGTTTTCATGCAAATGAAGAATGCTATTCGTTATTAATGGCCTCAGGTGTTTTTATTTATTTAATTGTTGTTGTTGTTTTCGCTACAAAATCTGTTATCAGCGGTTTTTTTGTTTCTTTTTTTTTTCTAAAGTTGCAAATACAATTCCTGATATCTTGTTACACAAAACGTAAGATAATGCTAAAATTTTAATGCACGCTTTATGACTAGATCACGAGTAAAAAATATCGTGCCATACATGTATCAACTTTCAAGCCTTCATTCATTAAATCAGCTAGCTGTTGATAGTGGAGCTTCACCTTTGACTTTTTCATTATCGATTATAAACTGACAGAAATTCAGTCCTATCATCCTTGTCTGAAGGGCACAAATATCTCAATTTTTTTTTCTTTGAGATTCATGCCATAACAAAAGATTCGTGTTAAAAAAATTCATTAAACTAGTGTACAGTGTTATTTCAAAATTGTGTAAAAAACAGTTGGTTGTACTGTACTTTGTCATCACATGCTAGTAAACATTACATCTAGTTCTGAAAAACTCAACATTACGAAAAAGTTAAACTTATTTTTCTTCAGCTTTTTTTACTTACATTCGTAAACAATAAGAAAACTAGAAAATTTTTCATCGATTTGTGCTGGATAGAAATTTCAGAACATTTTCTAAGCTACTGAAAATTTTTCACGGCACTGTATACTCTTGCTCAGTACGCGCACCGGCGTTTAATGTGTAATTATATTTTGCAAATGCATTTTAAAATTTTTAGGTACTTTTGCTGCCTAAGAATGCACACCCTTTTCTTTTACAGGGGATCTTGAAATGTATATGTGGTTATCAAATTAATGGAAAGTGACATTTTTGAATGCGCTTTCTTAAGTATTAACTTTCCGTTAAGCGCGTGAATCTCTTAGATGCATCATGAAATTGCTTCGGTGCTGCGTCCACACGTAGGTTGCAAAGCGCCCTGTATTTTCTCTTAAGATCTTAAAACAATACAGAATTATTTTCTTGTTCACAATATATATGAAAGAAATATTTCACTGAAAAGAGAATTTTCATTGTTTTATTAATAGCTATAACTTATTTTTTTTTCAAATTAAAAATACATAACCTGTATCTTGAATTTAATCAAAATCTGAAGAACGCGAATACGCTTATTCAAACTATAGAAATTACATGAAATTTGTCTTGAATCAAATCAAAATATGATTAAATACATTTTTATACATAGTAATAAAAAAAACTAATAGCATTTGTGATAATAAATATAAAAACATGCAAAAAAAATTCCGTTAAGTTTTCTAAAAAGTTATATGTGGCAATTTAATTTCATAGTAATAAATATTATCATTATTTTTAATGAGTTTTAAATGAATTAATATATCTTACAACAAGAATACGTTTTATTTTCTTCAAACCATTATTGTTTAATATTATATAATTCTAACAGCATATTCAAAAATGAGGCATTTATTCTTTACAAGTTTTCACAGTACATAAGTTTTTTAAATACACTTTCAACATTTCCAAAATATTTAAAATGCAGAAATATATTGATTTCTCATATAACTTCAAATCCATTTAGAGTCTTGTGTCAGGATAAAAAAGCTATTTTCATTATACAAAATCCAATTAGTAAGAAAACTTAGATTTTATTTTTTGTGCGTAATCTACGGTGAAAATTAGAATATCTTCGTTAAAAATAAACACTAAAACACTTAACAACCTGCAAAGCAACATTTTCTAACAGATTTGCTATGAAAATAAGCTTTAATAAGCAACTTAAGTAGGGAAAACACAGAAAAAAAGGGTTCCATTAAAACATCAATGCTCTTTCAGCTTTGTAGCATAATTGCTTAAAAATCTCCTCTTAAAATGTAACTAAAACACTAATGAATTTTATTCCAGAAAAGTAGAAGTTTGGAAAGAAAACAAGTACCTATTTGACAGCAAAAGAAGGCTATTTAAAACAACAATAGAAAAAAAAGAAGAAAAGAAAAAGAAAAACTCGAGAGGAAGAATAGAATCCTCTTTTATTTCTCTACCTTTCGTAATTACGTCTTTCTGAAAGAAAAAAAAATATCTAATATCTTCATTACGAGTAATGGCAAAGCATTTTCTTAATTGTGTCCACATCAAAATGTGATTTTGAGGTTGGTTTTTATCGTTTGATGACACAGATGTTGCCAGATTTAATGAGAATTTTGTTTACGTTTGTAAAAAGCAAACGAAAAAGTATACGAAAGTGTTAGAGAAAGTAAAAAAGTTAAATTATAAGGAGCGTAGAAAACCCATACTACAGTTCCTTTAAAATCGTAAATAATAAAATATATATTTAAGCAAAATTGTGATAAGTTTGTAATTGCATTAATTTAGAGTTATGTCTAAGTTTGGAAGAACATTTAAAAAAAAGAGAGATTATATAATTATTACAAAATGTGATCTTGTACCATAGCGATCGTTTTAATTACACAGTACAATGAAAATCGTTTGAAACGAAACTGAAGAGACTGAAATATTTTTTCGTGTTGAAGGATGTTGCAAAAAGAAAAATTCAACAAAATTAAGTTTATTAGAGTTCATATTTTATTTACATATATGTGTATATATGCATGTATTTATCAAAAATCAATAAAACAAAAACATTCCCAAGAACTTAACGAATTTTTAATACAAAATTTTCAAGTTATCCAAAAACAAAACATTTATTAAATTTTTGGAAAATAATAAGATATTTTTCTTTGCATTGTCTTTTTAGCATCAAATTGTCAATACATGTTTCGATGTTGCCCATTTTTGTTATTTATTTCGCCATTGGAATATGCGTCTAAGCAACTGCACATACTTTTCATGACGTCTTTACACTTCATTTCATTTTCGTCGCCGAAATCTGCATCAATGATTTCTGAGCGTTGAACAAATTCCAAAATGTTTTTGTCTGCCATAATTGGGGTTGTATACACATTATCATCTTCTACTGCAACGAATTCTTCCGATGATACGGTAGGACAGTTCAATAATACAAAAATTATCTTAAACATTTCATTAAGTGTCAGGTGTTTTCCCAATTTTGTTCATTCCCCGAAAAGAAATATTTTCGTGTTAAGCGATTTTTGTTTCGTGTTTATAGGAAAATATGCATGGAAATAGTAGTTTGTAGGGACTGTTGTATTATTTCATGTTAACCGATATTTCGTCTTAACCGTTTTCGCGTTAAGCGTATTCTACTGTATAATTAAGACTTAGAAATGCTCCAAAAATGCATAATTTTTCGCTTGAGCATTTTAAACTTAAGACAAATTTAGAATTACAGTGCTTGGGATAAAGTATGAACCGCAATTTATATTATTGAAATGGATTCTTAAGCACGCAAATGAAGATTATTATGTTGTCGTTGTGACTGATGCCATCCGATTGGCAAATGCCAGATCGAGGTTCACGAAATTCATCATGACAAAGGGCTAGGTGACATCTGTCGATATCCGTAGCTTTGAGCACCATACTAGTGTTCGTTTGTGAATTCACTTCGTCTCGAAACACCAATTTCTTGAGGTACCCCCCACAGGAAAGAATTCAATAGTGTGAGATCTGGTTGATCGTGGCAGCTATAGGACCGAACTTACCAAACTTATGGCATGCCCCTGCCACGATCCAGTGGCAGGGGCATGCCATATCCAGCCATTCACATACATGATCACAGAAATGTGCCGTAGAGTTATCATACATCATCATGCTTTATCATTCATTGATCTTCATTCCTCATAAACAGTAAATAGTACAGGTACAGTACTTTGGGTATTTTTTATATACTTCGAACAAAGAATCTAGCCGTTCAAAGCTTGGTGCTAATTTTGGGACACTCTGTATAGCATGAATAAATCTTAATTCCTAAGATAAGAGCTTGCTATTGTGTGTTACCCAGATTTTCTTATTTTTTTGACACGTAATGCCTGGTTATACTCCTATTTTTGATTTGTGACTTTAAATTAATAGCAATTTAGTATATATGTTACCAGCAAAGTATGAAATCGGGCATTCTATAGAATGCCTAGGCATTCTATACAATGCCTAAATCTAGTCGGCAATGTATGAAATGATTCCTATTTCACACATTGCCTAGGCATTCTATAGAATGCCTAATGAGAAACCGGCAAAGTATGAAATACATCTCAGATTCATTTCGAATATTGTCAATTGGCAAGACATAAAACTTGTAATGCGTGTCTCAGGCTCAGAATCTGTTAGTTGTACATTGCTGTTTGCTCGGAAATGTCAAAATACTCAATTTACTTAAACTTGTTCAACAAAAAAAATGGTTTTTCCCTGTGCTAAATGAAAATGGAGGCGCAAGCTATAATGTTAGAGAAGGTGCCATGGTCTATAGCAGGGGTTGGCAACCTATGTCAAACGTGCCACATTTGGCACGTGGTACAATTCTCAGTTGCACTTTGCACTACTCAACATGTTTGTAAATTTTTGAAATGTGTGGTTCGATGAATCATTTTGGTAGATTGGTTTGACAGGCAACAGCTAAAAGTTTTCCGACCCATGGTTCATAGACATAAAACAACTATTCAACGGCTAAATGCCCAAAATTCGAGTTGATGCTCCAAAAAAAAAGTTTTTTTTTTTTAACTGAAAATACTTACTAGAAGTTAATAACTGATATAAAAAATGCTAAAATGACTACTAAGAAGGAACCCATGGACTATTGGTTGCTGAATAGCTATGATGTGATGTCTGCGGAAAGTAAAAGTAAACTTATTTAAACTGTTAAAGAAGGCGTCAGTACCATAAAACAGTGGCCCCCAACCCTTAGTGGCCTGATACCCCAAAGGGTATCAGGCCACTCAAAGAGCATTAAATTATTTCCATTATATTTACTGGGGTGTTTGTGTGACTTTCCTCGAAAATCATATTTTTTTATTTTTGGAAAATCATATTTTATGTAAAATCATTTTATAACTATTTTTTGGTGCAACTGAATTTTACTCTGAAGGCATGTTTAAATACAATTAAATAATAAAATCAAAGCAATTTAAAATATAAATAATCAACGTCCCACCCTCATTGGGCTGCCGTAAAATTATCAAACGTTGAAATATCCGAGAAGAGAAAACAGTTGGGAAGAACTGCTGCACGCGTCACAGATTCTTTTTCCCCCAATGGAGCTGCAGATTGATATTTTTACCATTTTCAGACCTAATACATTCCCCAGGTGCTTGTATCCCTTTTTAGTGCGGCACCATGTAGGTGATACCGATTGCTAACGGTAATTTTAACACCTAGTTTTGATGATGTGAACTTGTTCTAGGAATTTAATTTGCCAAAAGCAAAACTAAATTCCGGATTCTGGGGATGTGATAGAATTCTGAAAGATTTTTCAACCAAATACAAAAATGTTACTCGTTATGAGATTGAACTGTACATACCTACGTGAAACTTGCCAGAAAAAACAGAAAATTATTTTTAAAAAAAAGGTATTTTTAGTACAAAACTTTGATTTTTTTTCCGAATGCCAATATATTGGCACTTGTAATGAGTGAGAAATAGGATGGTTTCTATCAACTTGGAACTACTGAAGGAATTCCAGTACAAATATATGTGAAATCACAATTTAGCAATATTTTTTTTAATGTCAGTCTCATTATTTTGTCAGAGTAACATTTGTACTTTTAGGGATCTAAGTCATTGATATAATTTCCTTATAATGACCCTTTTTTATACTTTGCCTAAATAGCTTTAGGCATTCTATACAATGCCTAGGCATTCTACACAATGCCTAGGCAAAGTATGTAATAAATCTCATATTTCATACTTTGCCTAAAAACGTCCGTCATTGTATAGAATGACTAGGCATTCTACAGAATGCCGGCATTTCATACTTTGCCGGTAACATATATATGTGTGTTAAATTGCTTCTGAGTGTCAGTTAGAAAACTTTTAAACTATTTCTTATCCTCAAAATTAAAATACACATCCCTTGAGTCTTATACAATAACATTTCTACCTTTTTATTACTAAAATAATGTTTTAAATAATATTTTGGAGAATATTATAGTCAAAGATTTGGTCATGAGAAAGAAAACAAGGTAAATATTAACTCAAAAAATTAAACTCTTTGGAAGTGTAGTTAAATGCAGGATGTCCCAGAATGACGTGTACAAACTTGGAAGGGAGGTAAAAGAGATCCTGAGGAGTCTTAATTTCGTAGGAAAGAAAACATGGACGGAAACGTAACCCAAACTATATAAAGAGACACAAAGATAGTGAGGTCACAAATACAGAATGTAGTGTAAAACCTTTATTATAAAACCAAAAACAAAACAAAAATTATAAATTGAAAGTAAGACATTAAAGCATCACATGAGATTTTTGAAATTGCTGTCATTGCAAGTGTGACACTGACGCGACATGGATTGGTGGATATGTTCAAAAATACCGGGAGTTTCACGGATCGTATCAGCAACGATGAGTATGCATAACACCAGTTTCATTTCAGAACTGACGGGTGTGATGTCAATCGTGGCTCTGAAAGATTCATGTTCCGCCAGGTTCTGATGCACCCGATCGAACGTTTGCTGATTCGGTAGCCGCTTCGTTGGATATCTTTCCCAAAACAACCGAACCGCAACACGTCCATTTCCGTTGGTTAGGCCGTAGATGAAGTGGATATCCGCCAACTCGGCGTTCGTATAACAATTCATGCCTAAAATGTCCTGTCCATGTCTAAAATGAGGAAACCACATATGCGACCTTGGGAGTCCACGTACAGTGCCACCTATCGTTTTCCACCCATGCTTTCCTGAGTAATTAGGGCTCCTCAGGATGTTGTCTGCCTCCCTTTAAGTTTGTACACATCATTCGGGGAGACCCTGAATATTGAATTACTCTTTATGTATGATTTGCTATATAAATACAATGGTAAAATATGATAAATAAATCCCAATATAAAATATTTTATATATTTATCTGTTTTATAATACCAGGTATATTTCAATGTATGTGTTTGAATAGTTATGCACAGAAAAAAAATAATTAATTAATATTATTTGTATTACAGAAAAAGAACTCTTATATATGCTTGATGATTTAAAAAAAATATGAAGTTAGATTCAGAATACGTATTTCACCAATTTTGGCGAAAGGTTTGTACTTAAAATCAAATAGAATACATGCTTTGAATGTTTAAGGTTTGCTGAAGTACTTTTTGTAATCAGATAAATAATTTTTCTGATTTTGAAAAGGACTTTTAATTAGTTGATTTCGTTTACTTGTCATTGCTAAATAAACAATTAAAGATAAGTATAAACTTTCAACTGTACTAATATTTAACTGTTAAATGCATTTACTAAAAACAGGCGAAAGAAAGTTGAAAAGCTTAATCTTACAATTACAGCAATTACTTTCTTTGAAAACTCCTTTAGGTATCTAATTTGCATGCTATTTGATTTGCATGCAAATTTAATGTACTTTTTTGGAGTTCACTTAGTTTGGGATTAATTAGTTTCTAATTTACTTTAAAAAGAATAATGCAATAAGATTTTATTTTGGCGTTTTAATACTTTTTTCAACGAACAAAATAGTATTATGCTTTTAAATGTGTTTTCATTGCAGTTGAGCGACATTTATAATTTTAAGGTAGTGGCATGGTTGGTTTGTCGCTGGACTTCTGCATCTAAGGTTGCGGGTTCGACCCTGGCCACGTCGGTGTATTTTCATTATGCAAAAAATCGACAGCGGTCATGCTATGTGATTATACGGTATGTAAAAGATTCCTAGAGTGTCTGTTTGGCTTGGGTGCTCTTGGCAAAATTAAATCCTAGTGCAGGTTTGCATCGCCAGACATCAAGGGCTTCCCTCTGGGGAGGAAACTGGGCATCCAAATCACTTGTGGTAATTGGTTTCGCCTATATGTTGCGGCGTTAAAAAGTAATACCAGCTCCTGGGAAAGGTCTGCAAAAGTTAAAAATACCAATGCGCAGCCCCATTAAAAAAAACTTTCGTAATCGTGATTGCACAAAACGTACAAACAAATATAGCCGGCCAGGGGCGAAGTTGGTTAGGCCCTGGTCTTGAACACCCAAGTTTGCGGTCTCTACCCCGGTCCAAGGCGATGGATTTTTATAATGAAAAAAATTGACAGCGTTGATGTCGTCTAATTATGCTGCATGTTAAAGATCCCTTGAGTGTCTCTTTGGCTTGGGGGCTCTCAGTAAATTTTATTTCAAGGGCAGTTTTGCATCGTCAGAGCTCTAGTGTATTCCTTTGAGGAGGAAACTGGGCGTAAAAATTAATTTGGTCAAATGGTATACCACCTATGTGGTGCCGCCCTAAAAAGTGATAACCGCTCCCGAGAAATGTGCTAGAACTGCAATGGTAAGAATACCAATTCCGCAGTCCTATTAAAAATAAATAAAATAATATTTTTTTTATATTTAAAGTCACTTGAAGTAGAATATACATTTTAAATTGTCTTAAGTATATTATTGTATAAGTATATCAAGCAGTATTTTTATTACAATAAAAAATATTTAAGAGTATCACATTGGCCAACAATGCAGGAGAAAAAAAAGAACATATTTTCAAAACATTTTTGTTTTATCCAAACTGCTTCGATAATAATATTTTTCCATCATACAGTCAAAGTATCTGTATACACAATTGAAGTAGGAATTTTGAAATTTTTAATTTAGAAGTGGATTTATTCAGTCGAAAGTAACTGTAATACTATTGCAAGTTTTCAAAAACCCTAGGAATTCAAATGTTTTTATAGTGCTATAATATTTTAAAAATATTCTATAAGTATATTCTAATTCAAGTGGCACTAAATATGTATAAAAAATTCATTTGTACGCTTCAACAAAAGCATGGTTTCGAACGTGGTCAATTGCATTTAAAAAGTGTTTTACTCTAGGTCATTATTTCAAATATGACACATTAAAACATTGGTCAGTATTGAACTTGCAAGACAGAATTGGAAAAAAAAAGTACTGCTTGGTTTTCTAAGAGTGCGGTTGTTAAAAAGTTTAAGACAGTGGTTCTCAAAGGGGTCCCTTCGGATCCACAGGATTCCGGATGTTATTAAATTGATATTGGAAAATTAAAGTTGATTTGAGGGGGGGGGAATACTTAAACTATTTCAGAGGGTCCACGCAAGGATTAATATAAATTAAGAAACATTCATTTTTATTTTTATGAAAATTAAATAAATGACAAGTTACTTGGATATTTCCAACTGGGTGTTGAACCCTTTTGCGCATGGACTTACTCAGAAGCCGAACACAGATGAATACATACTAATACAGGAACATCTTACTAAAATATCCACGAATGAAGGATTTAAGGTATCCTACTACTCTAAAATTCAGAATTTTGCCAAAAATTGACAATTTTTTTGTGGTTTTTTTATAGACCATCTTATTAGCTTTATAAAAATACCAAATATATCATTTTCTGTTCACTAGAACAAAAACTACAAGTGTTTTTGTAAAAGCAGATGCCCCAACTCTTTAAACGAGTTGTGTCATACTTTAAAAAATGCGTTTTACTCTAAATGTGTTTTTTTTTCTTCAAAAAGCTCAAACATTTTTTGAAAATAATTAACAGAACTTTTTTTGTATATGTTTTGTTTAGTAGTAGAAATATTTTAATCTTCAGATTGGTCGATCACTGTTTCATGACAATATTTACAGTCCTTTATGTTAATATAATCACAGTAAGTTTTAAGCAATTTCTTATAATAACTTAGATAAAATGCTCTAGTTTTTGTAAACAAGAAAATATCTTTTATCCTGAAGGTCATTTCGACAATGAATAACATAGCAACACATCAGAATCGAAAAATTGAAAATTTGTTTAAACCTTCGGTACAGAATGGGCCGCGTTTATGTTATTTTTTGTCAATTTTTACCCATTTTTTCCCATTTTAGTTACAATAATTTATTTTTATCTTCTTAATTTTAGCATATTTTTCTTAAAATGTACTAAAAAAATCTAAAAACAACAACAAAATTCACATATCTCCATTTTTTTTAAAAAAAATAGTTGTCGCAACTAGAGTCGGATACCTTAAACCAATGTTTGAAAAAGGATATCACAAATTCTATTAACAAAAACGGATCCCAATTTTATATCCTGCATAATTGGTTATTGCACAGAAGTTGTTGACTTCTTTTCCATCTTCTAATTTGATAGAACGTGGATTCAGTGGTGTAAAAACCTCATCACACACGAAAAGGCACCAATTAAAAACTAGTACTCGTGGGGATTTGCGGTTGCTACTTACAAACATTGAGATGGACATTATATATAAATACACTCATAACATCTAGTCAAACTCATTCAAGTCATTAAATTTCTTAATTTTTTTAAAACATAGGTTATTATTTCAATAAATAATTCTTCAACAAAATGTTTTTTTGTTTGAATTTGTAATTTTTATACTATACATTTATATAGATTTTTCACTTGGGAAAGTTGAAAATAATAAGAAGTTCGTAGGCAAGTTTTGACTGCAACTTAAACAAATTCTCAAATTTTCAACTTCGATGTGTTGCTATGTTACTCAATTTTGAAATGACCTTCACAAATAAGAGATATTTTAATTTTTACAAAAACTAGTACGCTTTATCTTATTTATTATATGAAATTGCTTAAAAAAAATTCAGTGATTATATTAACTTAAGGGACTGTAAATATTGTAATAAAACAGTAATTGACAAATCTGAAGATTAAAACACTTCTATATTACACAGAGCATACACAAAAAATTTCACTTAATTATTTTCAAAAATTTTTGAGCCATCATCCCTGTGTTTGAGGTTTCTGAAGAAATAAGAAACACATGTAGAGTAAAACGCATTTTAAAGTATGACACCTCGTTTAAAGAGAGTTAAGGCACATCTACTTTTATTAAAACGCTTGTAGTTTATGTTCCAGTGAATGGAAAATAAAAAACTTAGTATTTTTGTAAAGATAACAAGACGGCTTTTAAAATTAAATCACGAAAAGAAATTCACAATTTTAGTGTAGTTGGATACCTTAAATCGCTTTATATTCGCTGTTTGGCGTAAATATATTTCATTCCGAAGACATGTTTAAATACAGTTAAATCACACAAAATTAATAAATCAATACAGTCTAAAATATAAATAATCTACGTCCTATCCTCATAAAGTTGCGGTAAATTTATAAATCGTTTACCTATCCGCTGCGATAAAAAGTTAGGAAAACACTGCCTTTGACGACTGGGACGAAAAGAAGTTCCTGTTCAAGTCAGTCGTTAAGCGTTTGTATTAATGTCCTTTGTTGTTTGCGAATTGTGGTAGAGAGGATATCACACAGCACCATTATTTAGTGTATTAAAATTGAATCCATGAAATTCTGAATCTCTGTGAAATGTATAAATAATGCTAACTATATATAAGTTATTATCAAACGTTCTATCATTATAATGACGCAAAAATTATTCCTTAAAAATTTGTTTTTGGGTGGTAAGCTTTAAAATATGGAGACAAGTATGGTCCAACATCCCAATTGGGACAAAAATATCGTGGTTCTCTTTTCACCCGTTTTCCAAAATCATTTATTTCGAACAATACACAAACATTGCCTTGTTGGTTTCCATTTTTTTGTCGGTGGGAGAAATCACCCCTAAAAAGTTTTTTTCTATCAATCGTAAGGGACTGGGCAAAATTCCTGGTTGTCCTTTTTTCTCATTTACTGTCCCATGTCTTTCAATAAGGCGATCTATAATATCAAGCCTGAAATTCAAATGATATTATTTTCCTCCAGGTTTCTGATGTAAAACGAAAACATATTCCACAATGATGTATCTAAAAGATGGAAGAATATATTTTGTGTTATTTCTTGCCTCTTTTTTTGTTATTGGGTAAGTTTTGTTATTGTGAGATGCCAATCCATTCTATCTCACCACAAGAGAAGTCCGATAACAAACTTTCGTAACTTCCAAAATCATTTACAAAAATTTCAGACTCATTAGCTGAGTTATTACCAGAATTATTTTCTGTTATGAGTCTCCCATAATCACACATTTTTCTTCTATTTGAAGCTTCAAGTTTAAAATAAATAGTGTTCGTAGCTTGCGGTATACCGATCTAGTAAAAAGGAAATCCCCGCCTTATCTAGTCTAAAAAATTGCAGTAAAACCTAACCCTGAAGCCGATTTAGACATTTTTTTGCAATCCTAACTTAACTTGGCTATTAGAGACATCTGTTATAAACATTGCATACTAAACGAGCAAAAAATACGGGCGAATCAGAGGATTAAAGTAGAAAAAAGTGTTGCCCAAGTGGTGCTCGGGCAAATCTGGGAAGGGCCATTTCAAGTACCCGAGTGGCATTCGAGCAAAAATGGGAAGTGGTTAAAACTTTTTTAAATTTTAAGTAATGTTTCTGAATTAAAAAAGTATAGTATGATTTATTTATATTAGTCTAAATATTGCATGTGTTAAAAAAGAAGAAAAAATTTAGATTATTCCATGGAAATAAAGAAACAGTTGATTAGTATAATAGTGAAAGAAGTTATTTGAATGGAAGGGAATAACTCTGATAGAAAATTAGAAATGATACCCCCACCCCACCCCCTGCATACACTTCAAGCACAAGCAACTCTGTAGAAATAGTAATAAAAGCTTACGAATTTACAACTCAACATATTTTCAATACTGTTTCTTGAGATTAAGGTCAAATAAATCTTATTCGCCATCATTTAGTGTGAATAAGAATCATGACATCACTTAGCTTAATTTGTATGAAAAGAAATGTTAAGAAACTCTTAATTTTAAATCATTGTAAAATGCTATAAATAATACTACATATGACCTTTTAATAAAAATTATAATAAAGATAATATTCTCATTTAAAAGTAAATCTTCTTTCTTTTAAGTTCATGTTATTATTCTTTAATAATTTCTTTATAATTATTTCTTTCAATCTATTGTTTAAGTGACTGACTACGTTTGAAAGCGTGATTTGGGAAAATTGTTTAAATGAATATGATTTTTTTTATACATGGGGTCAGTTGATTTAAAATATGCTTATAAAATTATTTAAAAAAAACAAGGAAAAAAATCATTTTAATGCAATTTGTTGGCAAAAAAGGATGAAAGAATGCCATATTTTTAAAACATTCTCATTTTATAAAATATGCTATTAATAATAATTAGTTATAGAATAATAATATTTTGCATACTTATAGCTGTTTCTTTTATACCGGATAGAATTAAAATTTTTGAAGTATATTAGAACCTGTTTTTGTGTGGTCCTTTTTTTATGCGATTTTATTTTTGTACGATTTGTTTTGTGAGATTTTCTTTATGTGTTATCTTTTTTATGCGGTATATGAATTTCAACGGCTTTGTGTGGCGCCATTTTAATGTTTTCTATCAATGAATCAGTGGCGACGGAGAATGTCAGGGCCCCCTTGCAAAATCAGACTTTGCTTTTAACATTTTATAAATTGGGTAAAAACGAACTTGACGTTAGTCAGGCTTTGGGCCCCCTTGAGTCCCCCCCCCCCCGAGAGACGGGGTTGTGGGGTGTACGTTGTTCCACTGCAATGTACATATATACACTTCAAGGCACTATGTTCATTTCTTCTAAACAGTTTCCCGACAATGCACGCCTAGTTGCTTTTTTCCAACGCGCGAACAGCCCGCGCTTGATTGAAGACGAAACTTTCAATGATAGTGACATTTTCAATCATTTGATAGATTATTAAGTCGGACAAGAACCGGATTCTTTGAGAGTGGATGAAATATATGCAGGGATATTGCTTTCCAACAAATTGGAAACGCATTTTCTTAAAATAGATACCAATTCCGAAAGGAGTATGAAATTTCGAAAAGAGTTTCGATCATGCATGTATGGTTACCGTGACATTTACAAGCCGCAAGTGCGATTTTTTATGCGGACACTCTCCACCCGCACAAAAAAAAATTCTGTAGTATTTCGACGATGTTATGTGTAAGAATTTACGAAATTTTCGAATATTTTTTGAGCGGTTTATCTTTATGCGGTCCCTATCTACCACACAAAAGCAGATTTTATTGTATAGATACAGTTTTGAGCTATATTTATTCATATTTTATATCAGAGTAGAGACATTTTTTTCAAAAACTTCAGGTTATTTTTTACATTGATAAAACTCTGAAAATAACGAAAAAATTTCAAATTTTTAGTTTAAGGAAAAATATTACTTTTGTAGAATCATTTGCCCCCCCCCCCCCGCCATAAAAAGAGAACGTTTGGAAAATGTGTCATTTTTTTCTTCATTTTCCGCCAAAAAATTGCATTGTTGTGTTTATATTATTGCTTGTTTCATTGAGTTACTATGTAGAATTTATTGCTTACACTTAGTTTTTAGATAGAGTTACTACTTTTTTTCAATATTTTTTAATGATATTTTATATCAATATATTTTTTTAATTAATCATGAAAACAAGAATCAAACCATGAATTTAAACCTATTCCTTATTACTATAATTAATTTGTGAATCACAAACAGTTTGGGAATTATTACCCATCGTATATATTTAAAATTTTAAACAATCCTCAACAAATCATAACAGGAAATATCCTAAGCTACTTAAGGGGGGCTTAAGCATTTTACATGGTTTATTAAGTGTATCATATAATACAGCATTAATCTGCTGATGTCTCTAAGATTTCTTCGTCGATAAATCTACGCTACGTGACAAAGAGTCGCAAAACCGAAAGGGTTAGAGCCTTTCAGCATCCAAAGCACGTTGCCACTTTTAGAATAAGTCCACCCCAAACTCGCATCGTCTTCGAAATTCCACATACCGTTCCGCAAACAATGACCCGATATTAAGACAAATGCTTCGAACCATGTGGTTGGGTAGAATCCCTCATTCAACATCCCCCTCTTAGCCTTCGAATATCTTACTACTCGCCCATCCCCCTATTCGTCAGATATTCATTGTATGCTCACGCCTAGAAATAGGCGTCACAGCTATTGAAGGTATCACGTAGAGTGACAAGGTTTGCGAGTCTCTAAACAAAGGAGGACATGCTACTAATGCTGAATAAGCCGATTCTGCCCAAACCTAGGTAGGGGGATATGGCTTAATCTGTGAATTAAAGCCACTCCAGTGCTCATGAGCCGCATTTATAAATCTCACTACCAGGGCGCATTGTTGTCCATTATTAACGCGAAATTGAAATTGAAAGCTAAGCCTAACTATCCTCGAAGGCAAGATGGCGACCGTAATGCGACTTGTTTCTCCAGGTTCCGAGGAAGCGTGGAATTTATTAAATAAATTGCTCGGTTTCCATTAAATTCTGTTAAAAGGATTAGAAAAGATGGGAAAAGGGGAGTGGAAATAAATTTTCATTTCTGATTATTATCTCGTATCCGGCCAGCGGATATCTGCGGATACAGTGAATTTTAATTTTAGAAGGCATTCGATAATGTAAAGCTGCGTTTCGGTTAAATGGTTTGAAGTGCATATATTTCAGAAGGGCTATTGTTATCAGAGATTATTTCTCTCTCGGAAGTTGGCAGCGGCGATGGATTTGAACCGGTGGCGATGTGATGATGATGATAAGGCATCAAGTTTCGTTGTATTTTATTTCAATGAAAGCCAAGTTGGATGAGAAAAGCAATTTGTAATTTTAATTAAAGTGGTTTCGCCAAAGCGGCGAAGGAATGGATTTTATTTTCCTCGATGATGGGGAAGGAATCATATATTTAAAATATGATATATATTTGGCGGTGATTAGTTTTCCTTTCATTAAAGTTTAATCACGAGAAACATAACATAACATGCGATTTGAGAAATGGAAACAAATATCCCACAGCATACACAACAATCATTTGAGGCTGTCTTCATAAATACTATTTCCATCTCATAATGTTTCTGTTTGTATGCATAAATTGTATTCTTCCCTCGTTATCGTTACATATCTGAAAGTCTTTAGAAAAGTCTGTGATTAAGTGCTCCATAAATAATAAAAGCATTAGATATATTGGATGTGGTTTTGTTGTATATTCATTAAATTAGGGTCACAAATTTTAAGTTATCTCTATTTTTCTTTAAAAGATATATTTGGGAGATAAATTATATAATTTTAAATCTGATTTAAGTTACAAATGATTTGAGCTAAGCATGTTTTCTCAAGTACCTGTAATTATTAATAAATGTTCGATGGACATTTTTCTACATTAAAAAATATTAAACTTATCAACTTAAATTTATACATTTCAAATCACTATCAAATTAATATCGGGAAAATGAATCATACATAGAGAAAAAAATTAGAAGTCTTAGAAACTTGGTAATGTTTGAATGTAATCTTATAAAGCAAACCACATAATCTCGGAAACTACCGTATTTATTCGAATCTAAGCCACACCCTAAATACCCGGCAAGATTTCGGGGAAAATGAAAAAAATAGTGTAAAATGTGGTTTATCGAGGGAGAGATACAATTTTACGAAATTAAAATGAATTTAAAATGAGAAATAATAAGAAGGGAATAAAATTAGTTATTTTGCCAGCATTATAAACTCTTTTATACAAGCATGAACTTATAATTGCTCTAATTGCCCCATTCGACGAACTTTTTTTTCTTTCAATTAATTGCAGCATGCTATTTTCAGTTGCAATGTGGCTTAGATTCGATTAAATACGGTATTTAATGAATCTGTACAAAATTTTGGTACTTACGTACATTATCGCAACAGTCGCCAATTCTGTTAATACCTCGCCAAGTTGGCAGCCGCGATTTCCTATGTGTTGTACTCGCTGTATCAGGTGCTGCGTTTGATATAATGTCGCCAATAGGTTGCGATAATACTTAAGTACAAATTTTTTCGTAGACTTGGGATGCGAACAATTTGACAGTCAAATGACTGCAGATTGAAGAAGTGATTCCACAGCCAAATTCGTATAAAATGAGGAATAATGCACTTTAAATACTATTTGTAAAGAAATATAAATTCCACAGTAGCCTAGTAATCATGATCATGGTCTTGTATGGTGCATTTCGAGTTCGAGCTTAGTGCCGTTGAAAACGCATCGTGCAGAGAAGCTGATTCACGTTAAATCTGTCGAGGCTCAAAGTCTTCCCGATGATACGGTGTGGAAGTTGTGGAGTGCAGCCCAGGCGACATCTTGTCACTTTATAACACGGTTCATATTTATTATGTTCTTTTTAATGGCCCTTTTGTTGCTATATGTCAATGGGCATTCCCTCATTTTTTAAAATTTCTTTGCTGTATTACGTAGAAAAATATTGTTCAAGTTTTCAATGTTGAGCAGTATTTTTTCTAGTCTTTTTATAAAGAGCTTATAGCCTAATGTATGAATTATTGCTCGAATTTATGAACTGTGCAAAATTCTAAGCACATTAGAAATTTTATAACTTATAAATTAACTATTCAATTTCATATATTTTTTTTAATTGAGGTCATGACATTCGAGTGGTTGATGAGAGTAACATGAGAAGTTAAAAAGAAATCAATACTCATGAAGAGTCATGGGTACCACCAATAGGCCATTCTCATTCCTTAATTGTTGCCCAAAATTGCTATATTTATAGACATGAGGCCATGCGCAGCTCTTAAATAAGCATGTGAAGTTCATCATAGCTAAATTTAAGGTATCCGAACACATTCGGGTACTTTTTTAAAACATAGCATATTTAAACATTATAAATACTTTTTTAGGAATCAATACCAATAAATAATAATATTTAACTATAACAATATTTTTTTTAAAATCTACATTTTACAAAAATCACAATTATAAATGAAATTTTAGCAATATTTTTGAAAAATTTCAAAGCAAATAGAGAAAAAAGTAATGAACTTATATTTGTAAAAGTATTACTAAAAAAATGTGATAAATTTATCTACAGAATGTACTAAAATTTTAATGTTTTGTTAAAGTTTGAAAATTTTAGAGATGATGAAATAAACCTAAGAAATGGTTTAATTATATAATTTAAGCTCATAAGGTTTAACTCATAAGGTTTAAAGTCATTTTGAATTCACAAGGTTTAAAGATATTAATATTTTTTTAACCTTATGAGATCATTATTTAAATAACAGACCATAACTTAAAAAATATTCCTATAATAAGAAATATTTTACTACATTCTCTAGAAAATAATATAAAAATCAGGTTTAAAGAAGTTTTATAGAAATACATGTATAACATTGTGAGTTATAAGTCTCACCATGATAGATTTTGAACAATTTAAATGCCCACCTCTGGTAGATCAAAGACCCACTTCCGGATTTTCTAATTTTATAACATTGATTGTAACTTGGTCTCTATGTAAGTATGTTTTGTAAAACAAAAGATCATTCTATTCAATAAAATAAAAAGCGAAATATCTGTTTCCACCGAATTTGGTCATTTTCAACGTGTTCGGTTACCTTAAAAATGTTTGAAAGTATATGTTACCTTTAAAGTGTGAAATCCTGTATTTCATACAATAACTAGGTATTTCATGAAATAGCTAGACACGTCAGTTAAAGTATATAAATTATTGAATTCTACGATTTAACTTGGTATTCTACAGAATAACGAATACTTGATCGTTAAAGTATAACATATACAGCATTCGAAAGTTCTTTGAACTGGTTCTAGCTGCCTTGGGAAGGATTTTTCCGATTTGGAACTTGAGTTTGCCAAATAAAGGTTAGGTATCAGTTCAGCATATGTCAGCGAGAATTAATAAAAATTAATAAAAAAAAAGATTAATAAAAAGTTCTAGCTTCACAAAATACTGTTATGCTTAACCCGGAATGCTACGAATATTAATAATTTTTTAATAATCCGAATTAATAGAAAGTGATTGAACTTAATTAGTAATAAAATAAAAGACAACATTTTTTTTTAAAAAAAAGTGTGATTTTTTCTTCTTTTTTGCTATTGAATAAAAGTCAGTTTTAGATTACTTTTAGGAAAATAATATTCTTCAAAGTAAATATTTATTACATCATTATATTTCCAAAAATAGTTTGTTGATTCTACTATATCTTCTTAATTTTTCTCAACATTTAATGAACATTTATTGCTATGAAAAACTAATAAAGCTACTTGCCCGATTGTAAGGAAAGAGGTTAAAATTTATATTTCCTTGCCTACAACACTCTCACTTGCAAACAATTAAAATTATTTTTCTATACTTTAAAGCTCAAAATATTATATCGTGCATGTACCTATTTATTCTCTTTTAATCTAATTTTTTTAAAAAGCGACTTACACACTTAAACAATGTGAAACGCTTTGAAAATGAGATATTGTTCTAAATTTTTGGATTATTTAATTATATGTATTACCTATTAACTACTATAATTAATTACAATAAACACTTTACATGGGATGGAAGCTTAATGTATAACTTAAAGACCCTTTTTTCCAGTTTTTTGGGAGAGTAAATGCAATAAATTTGTGAAAAATTGGTAAATATTTTTCTCTCTTCCTTTTAAAATTAAATTTATTAGATTATAAAATAAAAACTCATAAAACACGGTTTGTTCCATAACGTAATCAACTAGCAATATATAATCATAAAATGTTCGAAATTTTTAAATTCCTATTTAAGTATTTTCACTTAAATAAGTATTTTTAAAATGCTTTTCCCCCCACAAATTAATGAAGAAAGTTCTAATTAGCTATCATAAAAGCCTTCAGTTCTTTTTGCTTACATTAATTTATTGAGTTTTACAATGCAACGCAAAAAGGATCATTAGTTTCAAAAAATTTTCAAAACTTAAGTAATTAAAAGTTACTAATTATTTCTTCATGTAATAAAAAGAGTAAAATCAATTCAAAATGCACAACAAGTTGACAAAATAATCCATAAACAAAGTTTCCTAGCGTTTTTATCTGTTTAACTCAATTTGCTTAAGAAAAGATATGAATTCTCTGCGATTATTTTTTCTTCGTCAAGACTGGAAGCTGCTGCATTTGTGCACACACTTATCGAATAATGAGGAAGTACGTTTAACCCCCTTAAATTAAGAAAGAATGCATTAACTGCCTACAAATTTATTATTTTTGCAGGAGTTTATGACTAATTCTTCGATAAACTGGTCGCAAACTGTATTAAAAAAAAGGCGAAAATCAGATGTTGTTTATGGTTTTCATTAAAGATACTGCCGAAAAATTGTTTTCCGTTATTTTGGAGGCCTAATTACTGCTCGTTAGAGCAAGAAATTTATTCTCACACTAATTGAAAAAATAAAATTAATTAATGCACAGCTTTTTTTTGTGCGTGTGTTTCCCGAAAATTATTCTAAATTGTACAGCGTTCGTTTTAAAGAGCTGATAAATTATAAGACGATGTTGGTAATAGCCTAGCCTTAGCAACTGTTTTTTTATGATGACGAATGCTGTGGGATCAATTTTCTCTCGCTAAAGACTTGTTTTACAAATACTTGAGATAATTAATAACTGGTAAGGAAATATGTACGTGAAGAGCAAAATATGAGATAAAAATCTATGTAATGATAAAAAAATCATAACAATACTGCAACAAATATTATCACTTATATGTTCATATACAATATTATCGTCATTAAATTGAATACTCTAAGTATTTGTATTAAATTATGACAGTATTTATAGTGAGCATGTAATTATTTTTAATGATGAAAAGCGAAAAAATTCTGTTATTTAATTTTTTCTTAAGAATATTTATTTTTAACCACTTTAACGGACTATTCTATGCGTATTATAATAATTTTTATTTACTTTAGTAGGTAACATTAATCATATTCAAATATTTTTTTTTGTAAATAAAGTCTCATTATATAAAATTATGATCATTTTTAAAAGTGAACAATTCAATTATTTTTTAAATTTAATTTTTTAATCGTTAAGTTGTTGTTGTGCCCTTTCCGAAGGGAAGGAATGAAAGTTGCCAGAGCCTGTGAGACAGGTTGGACCTCTTTTAACGATAGATGGTCACACCACCTATCTCCACCTCCATAATTTAGGCATAGAACTGGAGGGGAGGGGAAAATTCTCCAGCCCCCTGCACTCTTAGTTTCTTCTGCAACCTCCCAAAAGACTTTCGGACCCACTGATTTAACGAGCACGGACTCCTTGGGTATTTGGTGACATCGGGCACTAGGGTCTGGAGCCCGATGCTCTAACCACTAGGCAACCCACGGCCCCTAAACGTCAGGCTATATTAGACATATTATTTACCAATATATAACTTCTCGTACAAAATTAATGACTGCGAAGACATTTTCATAATTTGATGACAAAAAATGAAAATGTATTGAATATATAATATGTTTCATACATTGATCAGAATTGTCTTTTAAAAAAGTTTGGTGAGATTAGTGTTTTAAGGCTACATAGTACTCTTTTTCAAAAAATTTTACAATAGTATTCAGTTGATTATGAAAGCAAAAAGTCAGTTTGTCCAGCCGTTATCTTATAACTTTAAAAAATTACGGTTTTTTGAAGTTTTTTTTCAAACATTTATAAAATGCTCAATTTTTAAATTTTTTTAGTCATTTCAAGTGACTTAGATTATTGCGAATAAAAGTTAGTATATAGATTTGAAAATATGTTCCCTTGTTGATTTTTAATAATTATTTTTCTAGCTAAACCTGGAGAAAAGCCACAAACTTTTTTTAAAATATTAAATTTAGCATTTTTTAAAAAAGAGTAACTAGATATCCCAGACCTAAATCCATACTAACTTTCATAGAACGTACGTTAGAGAGTATCTACAAAACGTTTCAAGACTCTATCAGAAAAAAAGCCTTAGGGATTAGAAAACACCTACATCTTCAAAATAAAAAGTCTGAGAAAAACACTTTTTAAGTTTCTAAAGGTATGAAACGAAAACTTATAATGCCCGTAAAGCTGTAATTTCTTAACTTATGTTCTATATCAAAACAATACTTTAATCAATTTTGACTGAAACCAGTTTTTTTAATTTAAAAAATATTTTTATTTAATATTGATAGTATTTGTTACGACAGCAAAATATATTCAGCTTAATCTTAACAAATATTTTCACAAAAGTTTTGAAACATAAATCATTTATGTACAACATAATAATGATGCGCTAACTTAATCTAAAAATCTCTGGGTTTTTGTAAATAAAATTTAGTTTTTTTTAATTTTAAAATGGGGAAGTTTAACAAGTTTTAAAGTCACCAACAAGAACTCAAATACCAAAATATAGTACTACTACATGTTTACTATTATGTAGCTTGCCACACCATAGAAATATTCAGTTTTATCTGCAATACTTGTAGTCAGAATACTTGTATTCAAAAGTCTTATTGCAGTATCAGTGAGAAGGGCTGGTTTTTAGATATATAATTTTTAGTAGTATTCCATCTCTTTCAAATATTGTTTCTCATAGCAACCTGAAAAAAATTTACCGTGATATTTTCTGAAGAGGAAAATATTAATGAAAAAGCTTCTCAGTTATATAAACAATTTTTAAAACAAAAATTGGCCTTGAAATCAATCTTAATTAAGTAATTATTAGAACTCAAAAAATTATAACATAATCAAATGATTTTAATAATGAAAATTGAAATTAATAATCATTTCACACTGAAGGAGTTGATTGTGCTCAAAAGCAATTTGAATTACAGTAGAACGTCGTTTATCCGAATCAATTGGGACCGAACACCGTTCGGATACACGATTGTTCAGATAACCCAAAACTGAATGTGATCCATACAGTATATGAAACCAGACACTATACGAATATTGAAAATCATCCTATGCAGGAAACGTGCTTGAAGAAAAAGCAAAATAGGTGCAATTCTACCTTTATTGCGGAAAATAATCACTTATTTTTCGCTGTACCATTGTACACCTTCGTTTTCTCACTGCAAGGTTTATGATTCTCTTCAGCAGCAGTAGTTGAGTAGAACAGCACTCTGATTGTTGTTCGTACCACTCCATAGCTGTCTCTAACGCAGAAATGCGTTAGAATTTGATGGATCCTTGCTACTTTCGTCGTGGTTGTCCTCGTCCTCGTCTGTTTCATCGTCGACAAGGGTGGATTCTTCTTGCACGGAAGTCATAATCGCGTCATCATTTAGCATTTGAAATCCAGTCTTCTGCATCGCATTGTCATCCTGGTTTCTACATCAACAAAACTCAACAAAAGAGCACGTATACACCTCCTCACTTGAAAACAAACTGACCTTATAATCCGCGCATATGTTTACCAAATCCATCCATTTTTCGCTGCAAGGTGCAAAAAAAAAAAAAAAAAATAATTGGTTCGGATAAATGACGTTCTACTGTAATTCAGTTTAAGAGCTGTAAAATGTTTTAAAATGAAACGGAAACCAAAACCTAAGCTTAGAAAATTTCAAATATCTTAAAAATTAATTTGGTGGCAAGCTTCCGAATGACATGTACCACAAGAAAATGCAAAAAAATAAGTTTTGGGGAATTATTGAAATTTGTAGGGTACTGCGTAACCCTACAAATGATACTTACCCATTCAAAAAGGGAAACATACTTGGCAAAATAGTAAAGTCAAATCATTAAAATGATCATACATGTTCTTTTTTTGATCGCCGCTTAACTAAATTGGTTCAGATCATAAAGTCAGAGAGAGACAAATGTCACAATTCTTGAAAAATGATTCTTCTCTATATTTTTCTATTGAAATGATTTTTTAAATCTAATACTTTGTAAGCAGTTAAGACATATTAGTTTATCTTAAGTTCTTTTTATTTTAAGTGTTCTGTGTTTATTAAATATGTGTAATAACTGTTGCTGCTCTAATATAAGATCCTTCAAGCTGTTGTTGAGACAACGAGATGCTGTTGTTGTTATAAGTTATTAACATATGCATCATCATTTAGTAACCCTGGATTGGCCAGTTCTTGTAGAGTACATGACGACGGAAAGAGTATAGAGGTTAGATAATTACCTTCAATTTTGATGTTATTGACCGTTAAAAAATGTGAAAGAAATTTGAACATATAGTTCTGTGTTCAATAACTGTGTTATGTAGTATAGTAACAAGGGAGGTAACAAAACTGCCCAATGTGGAATATTCATAAAAACTTACACTAAGTTATATAATGTCTCAAATGATGTAGAAACTTTTTTGAAGTCACTTAAAAATGTCTCTTTTTGATTTATGAATATGCCTGGGACTCTACAGTTTACACACACGTCATCTCTGGATAAGAGCTAGAAAATTAAAAATAATTCGAAATCAAATTTTGTGCAGTTAAGGAATAGAGTAGGATGCAGTGATAATGCAAATAAAATCGTAATGATTTACCCTAATATTATTTTTTAAAAAAATCTTTAAACGGTACGTAAGTGCGCCACATAATACTCGCAAATTGGCTGCTGATGAAAACACGAATAATTTGTTTTACCAATGCCTGTCTGAAATAAAAATTTAAAAGTTTGATGATGATTTAAAAAAAAAAATCTTAGATATTGTGGTAGTGTTTCTCAGTCTGTGGGGCGCGGTCTCCTAGGAGGGCGTGATAATTTTAAGAGGGGGCGCGAATACATTGAAAAGCCAAAAACAAAAGATTATTTTTTTTTAAATTTATTAATTCACTGAAAAGCAAAACAAAATACATTTTGACATAATAAAAAAATAAAATACACAGTTACACTGATATAATACACTATCAGTCCTGCCCAATGTGTTTCGTAATTAATTTGGTAGTACTAAATTAAGAACGTGGCCGCGGTAACTAAGTGGTCAAAGCATCGGATCATGGCTAGCGTGTCATGAGTGACCCGCCGTGTAGGGGCGCGATGTACGTTAAATCTGTCGAGAGCTCAAACGTCCTCCCTTTGGTGTGGTGGGGTAGGAGAGGGGAGAGGGGTGCCAGCTCAGGTGTCGTCCGCGTCACTTGACTATAGTTCGAAATTACGCGGTCCGTCGCCAAAAGCCCTCTTGTTACTGAACAGTGAGACGTTAATATTCACTCACTAAATTAAGAACAAATTTAATAATTATCAATTACTATCTGGGCATAACATAAAATCTAATACTTATCTTGATAATTTGTACATTTTGTAATTAAAGTCGTATTGTAGCTTTACTTCAAAGTATATTATTATTAAATTCAATACATTTTTATTGAACGGGGGAGGAGTTTAACGGGGGGTCCTCCCTTTGGTGTGGTGGGGTAGGAGAGGGGAGAGGGGTGCCAGCTCAGGTGTCGTCCGCGTCACTTGACTATAGTTCGAAATTACGCGGTCCGTCGCCAAAAGCCCTCTTGTTACTGAACAGTGAGACGTTAATATTCACTCACTAAATTAAGAACAAATTTAATAATTATCAATTACTATCTGGGCATAACATAAAATCTAATACTTATCTTGATAATTTGTACATTTTGTAATTAAAGTCGCTTTACGTCAAAGTATATTATTATTAAATTCAATACATTTTTATTGAACGGGGGGGGGGTGCGATAAAAATTATGATTGAAAATTGAGTCGCCAGTATATAAAATTTGAAAAGGTCTGTATTATGATATCAGTTTGGGAATATACATGAGAAAAAGAATGTAACGAAAGCTGACAAATTTCTTCACTCCATTCAGAAAACAAAATTTTAATCTGAAGCTAGAGATATTGCAGTATCATTGCTGGTGATGAATGAAAAGTATCCTTCTGTTAAATTAAACCCTTGCTGTAAAATCTGACCGTAAAGCACTTTTAATTGATTATTTTTTCGACAGTAAATAAGACTATTTTTGAATATCGTGAAAGAAAAAACAAGAAAAGAAATATGATTCTTTGAGCAGTATGTACAATAAACTTTCTACACAACTTCAAACATTGAGCAATTCAGTCTTTACACCTGATCAGTGTGGAATGATTTTGTTTTATGATATTTGTATTGTCTATCTGTTCACTTGTTACGTCCCTTCGTCCGACAGCGCAAAATCATGGAATTTGAAAATTAGGCAGAACTGATATCTATTCTTGGCCCCCGGAACCTAGGCATTTGGCAGCTCCCCAAGAATATTCTCTCAGCACCAGAATTGATATCTCTCGAAACGATTCATTCTTGTTTAGTTTGTTCGAAGAATTGTGAAGTGTGCGATTGCATGAGAATGTTTTATATCTCCTGTGAGATGAAAAAAAGAACTCTGAAAAAAGGGAGTTGTGGAAAAAGAGGATTCGGCCGAATATCTACGGTTGAAAGGCGACGCATCTCCAAACAATTTCGATCAAATATTGTGTGTCAGATTTGCTCAAACAATCAGGTTCCGTTTAAATCCCCCGACTTGAACGCAATTGTAGATATTCAGAGTAAAAATAAAAGCTATAAATTTAGTTTGATAATTGATGTATAAATAAGCCCAAAAATCATATATTTATGATTAGGTTGGTTTTGTTGCAGATGGAGGATATCAAATCAATCTTTAACTAGCGGAATGAAAACTAAAATTTATAAAAGAAATAAATGTTATGAAATTTATTTAAACAGTCTTCATGGCAAATAATCCTGTAAATTAGATACTTTAGATCAGTGGTTCCCAAAGTGGTCTCTACGGACCTCCCCCGGGGGTCTCCGATATTATTCAGTGGGTTCGTGGAAAATTAAAATTGACTTGGGGGTCCCTGAACAACGTCAGGGGGTCCACGCAAGGTTTAAACAAAATTTAAAAAATACAAAATAAAAACATTTAGTTACCCATTTTTATTTTTATTAAAATTTAAATTAATAACAATAATTCACTTGGATGTTCCCGACTGGGTGTTGAATCCTTTTGCGTGTGGACTAACTCAGATCCCAAACACAGATGAATCCATACTAATATAGGAGCATCTTATTAAAATATCCACAAATGATGGACTTAAACCAGTGCTTCTCCAACTTTCAATGCTTGCGACCAATTTTTCAATCATAATTTTCATCACGCCCCCCTTCACACAATAAAAATTTATTGAGTGCAATAATAATGAATTTTTGGCGTTAAAGCCAAAAATACGATTAATAATAATACGATTTTAATCATAAACCACAAATTATCAAGCCAAGTATTTAATTTTGTATATGACAAGCCTATGTTTTTTTAATAACTAGTAATTCTTAAACTTCTTCTTAATTTAGTATTGTGAGTTTAATTATCAAATACATTGTGCAGTACTGATACATTTATAAGTATATTATATAAGTGCAAATGTGTATTTTATTTTTTATTATGTCCGAATGTATATTTCGTTTTGCTTCCTTTTCAGTAAATTTGTTTTTTTATAAATCCTTTGTTTGACTTTTCAATATGCTCATGCTCCCCTCTTGCAGGGTTATCACTCCCCACTGTTTGAGATGCGCTGATTTAAACCAATGTTTGAACAAGGTTACTAGAAATTCTGGTTACAAAAACATATCCCAATTTTATAACCTGCATTATGGGCTGTTGTGCAAAAATTATTGACTTCTTTCTCATCTTCCAATTTGGTAGAACGGTGATTCAGTGCCATAAAAAACCTCATCATAGGGAAAAAAAATGATTAAAAGATAGTATTCGTAGGGATTTGCGGTTGCTACTCAGAAACATTGAAATGGACATATAAATACTCATAACATCTCAACAAGTTGATCTAAGTCATTAATTTTTTAAAAATTTTATTTTAAACAATAGTTATAATTTCAATAAATAATTCTTCAAAAAAATGTTTTTCTTTTAATTTGTATTTTTTATTATGCATTTATATAGCCTTTTCGGGGGGAGGGTATTTGACTTTGAAAAGGGGTCAGTGAGAAAGTTTTAACTATAAAAAGGGGTCCATGGGCAAGTTTTGACTATTAAAAGGGGTTCGAGGTAAAGTTTTGACTATAAAAACGGGTTCGTGATAAAGTTTTGACTATAAAAAGGGGTCCTTGGGCAAGTTTTGACTATAAAAAGGGTTCGTGGGCAAGTTTTGACTATTAAAGGGGTTCGAGGTAAAGTTTTGACTATAAAAACGGGTTCGTGATAAAGTTTTGACTATAAAAAGGGGTCCATGGGCAAGTTTTGACTATAAAAAGGGTCTGTGGGTTGAAAAAGTTTGGGAACCACTGCCTTAGATTATAGTGTCATTTGTAATGGTATTTCTACGGTACAGTGTAATTCTCGGATACGCAATTGAAAAATAAAAGAACGCATTTAACCTATACCCAAGAGAATGTAGACCCTATTGAAGTTCTTTTATGAGATGATTGGCAGGAAAAAGATCTACTGAGAGAAGAAAAGAGAGGAAAGAAAAGTTACCCCTAAAGTAGAGGTCCACAAACTATGACTTTCGGAGTTGTAGGATTATCAATGTTTGTAAATCTTACTACCAATTGAGAAACGAAATATTTCACACACATAATGAAATTGAATATTTTAACTTTATAATTCATGACCTTATGAATTTTTTTCTAAGACTTACAATAAATGGTAGACACAAGTAATTCCCAAAATGAAATTAAGCATTTCTATTATGACTAATTAGATTTATATAGTTGTGTAAATTTCCATTTGCAATTATTTGCAGTTGGGGATCAAGTTTACTACTGAAAACAAGCTGTGTAATAAGGAAGTCGCTTACAAATTTCAACAATAATGAGTTGAACGTTTTTCTACGAAGCTACACAAATGCTATAGAAGTTGAACGTAGTGACTTTAAAAGACGGTCAACGTGACGAGAACGACACTGTTATCCCATTTTCCAAACTTCTATAACATAAACAAGAAAGCTTTGAATCACGACAAGAAAATGTAAGATAATCCAAAGTAGAAATTAAGAAAATAATATTAAATTTTGTCAAAGGAGAAAAGATAAAATTAGGTTCTACTGTTTTCAAAAGAGAAGACAGAACTAAAACAGAAGACATTGTGTTAAATAATTCCATGCTGAGATAGTACAGTTAATAAATAAGCACAAAAAAACACCTTTAAACAAGTAATATAAACAATTAAATAAATTCCTACTTAGGTCAACAAAGAAAATTTTATTTTAGTTTTCTTCTATTAAATATTTGCAATAAATATAAACATGTATATACATATGACAGCATCACAATATTAAGTGACAAAATAGAAAGTGATTTTCCATGCAATAATTTTCAATTTTCCGTTCTATATATAGTCTTGGACTATTTTACTACTTTTTTTATTTGTTACTATTTTTATTCATTAAGAAAATTTAATTATTCTAATAAAATAGTATAGTAAAAAAGAAATCTCATTCTCAGAAATATATATATATATACTGTTGGACTATTATTTTTTTTGTTTTATTTATTCAGTTTTTAATTTAATTAATGAATTGATATTTGTAAAAACTGTAGTAACATCAAGTGTATCCTCTACAAGTTTAAAAAAATGTACTTGAATGGATGAATAGAAAGTATTTTATTAACAACTGAAAATTTGAACTATATATATATATATATATATAGAGAGAGAGAGAGAGAGAGAGAGAACTATATAATAGTAGGAATTGAATAAAATTAATCAATATCGTAATCTGGAACAGAATCTTCATAAATAAGAGTCAGAATATTCTCAAAATGATCGAGTTCAAATATAGTGTCATTATAATTGTTCAATTAAAGCATGCGAATGAATTAATAAATTAAATGTTTAAAAAGTCAATGCAGCTTCCACCGTGTATTAAATTTTAGCTAGTTTTGTAATTAAATCAAATGAATCACATTATCGACTTATTCCCTAAACAGGTATAGTCTCTTAAAACTAATTATTATTCAACTACCAGTTCTACTGCCTAATTAGCTACATATTATATACCATATAAATCTCGTCGTTCTTAGAACAACATTTGATATATTCCTTGTTTGACAACTCCTAGCATTCATTTGCATGTGTCCGAACTGCGTGATACACAATTTGATCGATTGTACGTCAGCTGTTGCCAACAGTTTCCTCGACTGCGTAATATAAATAATTGTCTAGGCAGTCTATTATGTGAGGACCTCTTCAGTGAATTAGAATTCTCGTCGGATGGATCTTTCAGTAAACCGCAACTAATATATATACAGTTGGCGAGAAATCGACTAAATCTCTTCCAAACTGTTTAAAATTCTACGCCTGAGTTTAATCAGAATCATTCACTTTAACTTCATTAGGCGAGGATGGCGTTGAAGCAAACAAGCCAAGCGACAGCACTAAATGAAGCTATGCATCACGACATGTGAAGAATCAATCACCGAAAAGTCCTGTTGGGTGATTGTTACTCTACCATTGCCTTTACACCTTATATGTGAAGTTCCTGAAATTTAGGTGGAGGGAGGGAACTAAAATGCGTGTATTCGCAGTTTAGGTGAAGGAATCTCATTCGTCTATCTCGAACATGTGACCTCATTAGATGCTTTGGCGAGAATAGCAAATTTCCGGTTTAGACTTCGGAATGGATATTTAGTTTGTGAAGCCGTAAGTACCGCAAAACATGGAGTGATAGATTGTAACTGCCTAAATATGTATACGAGCTTTGCTTTAATGGGTATTGCAGACTTCTGCGTATGTAAAACTCTATTAATTTCAAAACTCCATTATATGCAATCTTATCAGTTGATGAATTTCCCGTTTTGCCAATTATGAGCATGGTAAATGTGATAAAGAGTTCAAGATAGTGATGCAAGAGATTTGTCAGTTGTAAATAACTTGGAATGGTAGCGATAAATTAAATTTGCAACTAGAATTTAAATTATGATGAAAATATATAAATTTGTTGTTAGTATGATTGAAAAATTATTAATTAGTGATACAGTCGGACCCCCATTTAAGGAATTCTTCGGAATAGAACTTTTTGTTCGTTAAACCGGGGTTATTTGTTTTTTCAGAATACAAACAAGATACAAATTCATTGCACGTACTTTTTGGAAATTCTATAATTAGCAACTACACAAAAAATATCCACAGTTAGAAACAACATAATTTTTATTTAACTATTAAATATACTATTAGTTAATTATTACGCACCAGTTAATTGGCAATTTAAAAAAATACTGAAAAGCAGATTCTTGACAATCTTTCTAATACCTGATTTGAAAGAGTTTATGAAGAGAAGTAAATATTGCGTCATTTATACTTGGTGCTGCATAAGGTATATTTTCACATTTTCCAAACAATGTAAAGTATTAGAAAATGTAGGTTTTTATAGAAGTTTCATTATATTAATACATCGGTTCCCGATTTACCTAATACACTGGAAATGAACATTTTGTTCATTTATTCAAAGTTATTCGTTATATCGGAGTCCAAACAAAATACAAATTTTTTGCACTTACCTTTCGGAAATTCTGTCAGCATCTGCACGAAAAATATCCTTAGTTAAAAAATCCCTACTTTGTATTCAACAGACAAAAATATTGTTAGTGAATTATTATGCACCGGTTAATTGGAAATTTTAAATCTTGACTGTAGATGTTTGGCAATCTTTTTGATTCTTGACTCGAACGAGTTCTTTTTTTTTCCGACTTAATGCAGAGAAGAAAATACTGCGTCTTTTACATCCTGCCGCATGAGGTACGTTCTCGCTGTTTCCAAACAATGTAAGACATTAAAAAATTTAAAAGTTTTGATAAGAGTATCATTATCGTAAAGTATTTTATAAGAGTTTTATTTTTAATTTCTGCATCAGAATCGCTATTCATCGGCTCCGACAAATCAACAATTTTATGAACTTCAGTCCACATTAAGGCAGTCCATCAACAAATATAACATAATCGTTAAAATCTTAAAATATCTCTTGCGTTGGGAGTGGAATGATATAAGAAGGATTTTCGTGTTCCATTCAAAACTCACATGATAGATTATGACATATCTGCACCTGTTTAGTCTAATAATGGTCTGCACCCTTTCCTGTCTAAATTTGCGTCTTGCAAGAAAAATCTTTGTTTTTTCTGTCCCGGACAAAAAAGATATAATTTTAAAAAGAAATGCAAATTTTCTGATACAAATTAATTTTTAAAAAAATCAGCTGTTGAAATAATTTGTTAATTCGGGATTTATTATTCGTTAAATGGTGGGTTTTATCTTCATTTTAATCGGAGGAAATTTGTTAAATCGCGAAATTCGTTAAATGGGTGTACGATAAATCAGGGTCTGACTGTAATTAACTTAAACTTATTAGTTTCCTCAACACAAAAGAAGGAAAGATTTAGTGTGGTATTTTTAACATTCGATTCCAATAAATAAAAATATTTAAGGGACTCAATTCATGGCGGGCACATCATATGTTATTCATTACATTAAGGCTGTCTTCGGCTAAGTTTAAGGAATAAGACCCAAATCCGGAATATTTTTTCCGATATAACAGTACTCAAACATTAATATTATATTCTAGTTTCACTTTTTCCTGTAGAAAAAAATCACTTCATTATCATAACTCATTTTTATCCGAGTTAACTCATTTTTTCTTTTATAAAATGTGTTTCGCCTTTTTTCTCCTATTCCGTAATGCTACATGAGCTGTCCCTTTACATGTTAAAAGAAAAAACTGGTCAGTTATGAAATATTTTCAAATTTTTAAAACACTATATTATAAGCAAATGCGTGGGTTACAAAATCGCAAATTTTTATAAAAATCCAGGCATTTTTTCTGTTTGAAAATGTGCTGCATGGTACGTACATGTAGTCGTACATGTGGCGAAAGCAGGATTAAAAACAAACTGACATTAGACATTTGTTGTAATATTTAAATAAAATTTCAAATTTGATAGTTGACCAAAGATGTTTAAGTGTTAAGATTCCTTAAAATATTATCCAAATATAAAATATGTATATATATACACTCAAGAGCCAAAACATTACGACCACCTCTCAATAACGAGTTGGCCCACCTTTGGCGCGCAACACAGCTTCAACCCGCCTTGGCATGGATGCCACAAGTGCTTGGTAGATGGCCGGAGACAGATTGTATCAGATGTTTAAGCAACGGTCACGCAAATCCGAGATATTGCGAATTGGTGGTCTTTCAACTCTGAGCTGCCGTCCCATGACATCCCAAATGTGTTCTATCGGATTGAGATCCAGTGAGTTAGGTGGCCAGGACATTAACTGGAATTCAGCATCATGTTCCTGGAACCACTCCACCACAATTTTAGCCTTGTGACATGGGGCGTTGTCCTGTTGGAAAATTCCATTTCCCGATGGAAAAACAGAGACCATGTAGAGGGTGCAACTGGTCCGCAATGGTGTTCAGATACCCTGTAGCATTCATGGTCTGATCTACCACAACCACGGGTCCCAGACACGCCCAAGAGAACGTCTCCCAAAGCATAATACCATCTCCACCGGCCTGTGTATTACCTACTGTACATTGAGGGAGCAACTGTTCACCTGGAAGACGGCGTATCCTGACACGGCTATTGGAGTGATAAATGACAGACCGTAGTTCATCTGACCAGGCAACTCTTTCCCACTGATCCATGGACCGGTGCGATATTCCCGGGCCCAGCGCAGGCGCAGTTGGCGATGACGCTTGGTCAGCAAAGGCACATGAGTGAGACGTTTGCTGCGTAGCCCCATATCCAACAGTGTCCGCTGAACAGTGTGCTCCGATACTATTCTACTTGGCCCTGCATTGTATTGGGCTGTCAGCTGAGCCACTTTCTGGCTCCGGTTTTGCTTCACCATGCGAGACAGTCTCTGACGACTTTTTTCTTTGATAACGTGTGGACTTCCAACACCATGTTGTCTACTGCTGGTTTCACCGTCATTCATCCACTTTGAATAAGTACTAACAACTGTAGATCGCGAACAACCCACGAGTCGTGCGGTTTTGGAAATACTTATTCCGAGCCTTCGATCCATTACAATCTGCCCTCTATCAAAGTCGCTTAGATCCGCAGCCTTTCCCATCACACACAGAAGTATGTGAAAGAATGATTCTTCAGACACTCCAGCAGCAGTTACATTCCAATTTCACCAAATCACGTGCCTTCAACGTTATCCAGGTGAGTTCATTGCAAAATGTAGGGGTGGTCATAATGTTTTGGCTCTTGAGTGTATATAAATATGTATTACAGTGTATTTTCAAAACGAAGCATTTTATTTACTTATGTCCCCTTTTTTTCACAAATATTTTTTTAAAGAAAAAACAAACGTTGCTAAACGCATAGGCTGATTAACTGGGAACACAAGTGATTGTATTTATCACGCGACTGGGACATCACATGAATTTATAAACTTATTGGCTTGAAACACGTGGTTGCCATTATCATGTGACAATGAGTTCACATGAATTTATCCCACGGAGAAACAAATATAAAAATATGCATAAATTTTGTTTGAAAGTGAAAATAGCTAAATAGTCAATAGAAAATGAAAGTGTTTATAATTTTAAAAGTAAACAAATAGACAATGATAAATAATTTTGGTGGAGTGCAGCACCAAATAGATGTATTTTGGATCTAGAAAAGTAGTTGACAACTTTAAGGGACTAACATAGTGCTGAATTTACAACCCTATGTTCAGTAAACCACTAATAAGGTTTTCTGAGGTACATTTAAAAAAAACTGACAAATAACAGCAGAGAATTTTAATTTTTTTTTATATGAAACATTACTTATCTTTATATTATACAGTGTGTCCAGACTTAATGTGACCCGATAGCTAATTCCCGAACCGTTCGGTTTAGATATGCACTTCCAATTTGAAAAATGTTTTAATACAGGTAAAGAATGTTTTTACGTGCCTTTCGAACCAAAAAACTCATTTACAAAAAAATTACAAAATTTATCATATCACTCATATTTAGGAAAAGATGCAGTATGCATAAACAAAGTAAACACAAAAAGTTTCATTTTATTACGATAAAAACTGGCCGAGTAATGGAACTTTGAAATTCATACTTTTTATCCATTTTCTGGGTAATTTTGAAGAAGCTAGTAAGGGGCCGTCTCCAAAGTGAAATTAGTTGGAACTCTGCTAGGAAACTTTTGCTCTTGCACGTCACTCTTATGTAAATCATTTTTAAATTTAAAAGCATACGTTAATAATACAATAATTGAGTACTTAAGAAATAAAATTTATTCTGTGCACGTGTAAAACATAGAAAAAATAAAATATTTTGGACGAAGAAAACATTTTAAAAGCAGTTCCAAAAAAAAAATAGACTTATATGCTGCGGCTTTAGTCTGATTCTGCGTTTTTGCTGATCATGACGAACGTTAAAAATATGTTGTGCAATAGCTTGCAATTGTATACAGTCGTATTCTAATATTACGAATTCTAGTACGGGAGAACGAGATGTATACAAATGAAGAATACTGCGAAATGGTACTGTTTTTGGGCAGTGTAATCGAAATAAGAGAGAAGCGTCAAGACTTGATGCCATTAAATTTCCCACTCCAAGACATCCATCTTATTGCACAATTGCCCGTGCTGTTCAACGCTTGTATAAAACTGGGAGTTGCAATAGACGTATTCCCTGTCTCGTGCCTTCACCAGTATTTATAAGTTAATTTGGTCATTCTGATATAATAAAACTCCTGATTCATGATTGGCGCATCATTCCACATTATGCTATAATTTGAACGGCAAATCCTGTATTATTTTGCTGCTATTTGTTAAAACAAGGTGTTTTAATCTTTTCAGTACAAGTTGTATTTCTTTAATTTAATTTTTATTGTTTGCCATACCGCAATACAAATTGTCAATCTATGATGTTTACTACGATGTTTTAATTTTTCTATGATTTTTTTTTTTTTGCTCTTTCTGTATAGATAGTGAATTACTGTGCTCTAAACTCACTTTATATACGACCCCCTTTTCTGAGCAACTCAGATGCTTCAAATTTATGTAGGCATAACTCGGCCAGTTTTTATCGTAATAAAATGAAACTTTTGTGTTAACTTTGTTTTTGTGTACTTCATCTTTTCCTAAATGCAAGTGATAGGACCTGGGACCCGTATAAAAATTTAATTTTTGTAATTTTTTTGTGAATGGGTGTTTTGGTTCGAAAAGCATGTAAAAACATGCTTTACCTGTTTTAAAACATTTTTCAAATTGGAAGTGCATATCTAAACATAACGGTTCGGGAATTCGCTATTGGGTCACATTAAGGCTGGACACCCTGTATATTACTTGTCATCAATAAGTATTTTTTACGAATGCAAATACTTTTATTTCGCATTCCCATGCTTTTTAAAGACATTCAGATGATTTTTTAATAAAATTCAATCTTTAATTTAGAACTGCCTTTCGAATTTCAAAAAGTTGTAAGGAATTACTGTGGGTGATTCGCTAAACTCTCAATGTAAAACAAATCAATTTCCAAGTTTTGAAACAGAATCAATTTTCAAAATATTCGAAATATTTTTTGATATATATATATTACGTTAATTTTAATGATACCAAGAAAAAAGGCTTTGTTTTTTTCTGAAGGTTAAGTAAAGTTCAAATTAGTATTTGCACAGTTATTATCATTTACGATATTTTTATAGATAGAAAGATATTATTTTACTTCCTTTCAATCATTATTTCATTTGAATGTAATGTGAACAAAAGTTAAGGTATGTGACTACCTTCGGTGCACTTTTTTTGAAATATATAAATTTTCAACTAAATAAACATTTTTATATTTGAAATGGAGCATAAAACTAAGAATTTAAGTACAATCTCCACAAAATTAAAAATAATTTTCGATATATTGAGAATTCTGAGTGAAATTTTAGTGAAAAATTGCAGTTACGGTTAGGCTTGTATTGAAATTCTAATTAATATATTCGAATAATATTTATGCAATACATAAATGAAATCATTATCCGTGCTTAGAGCTATAAAATTTGTGATACTTTTGAAAAGTTTTTGAAATATGTCATTTTTTATGCAAGAACTCAATTTTTCACAAAAAACTAATGTTATTTTCTCACATAAAGTGCAATAAAATACATAAATATATACACAGAGATTAGATTATAGTCTAGACTGGAAAAAAAACTAAATAAAACATTTTCTGAAAATTTCAGTTGAATATCATAGAAAGCAATCCTGTAGTGTACTTTACCGTGAAGCTAAAAATTGAAAAACATAGTTTCTCAGAAAATGCATTTAAAGATTTTAATATGGTATAAAAAATTTTCTACTAATTGTACATTTTTTAAACTCACCATATTTATGGTTCAAGATCTCTTTAGCTTCATGTTTGACTAGTTTGACTTTTTTTCCAACTTTTGCTGTTTTTTGGAGAGTTTTATAGACAATAACAATTGTCCTTTTTAGTGAAATTTTGATGAAAAATTGCATTTTTAGAAAATTCTAATGAATGTATTCAAATAATATTTATACAGTACGTAAATGACATCTTCTTAAGTGTTAGGAATAAAAAAGATTTGTAATACTTTTGAAAGTTTTTTAATTATGCCAAATTTTATGCAAAACCAAGATTTCTTAAAAAAACTAATGATCATTTTCATAAAAAAGCAATAAAGTACATAAATATATACACAGAGTTTAGATTTTGATTCATAACACAGATATAACAAAATAAAACATGTTCTGAAAATTTCAATTCAATATCTTACAAATATTTTGAGTAGGGATGTACTTCCGGTTTTGTAAGCTCCATTTCCGGTTTATTAATTATGCTATAACTTTGCTTCTAAATATCGTAAAAATAAAACTAGAGTGTTTTTGGAATCTTTAATGTATGGGCTATAAAATAAAAGCATAAAATCAATTTCAAAAATTTCCCCCAAAACGACGAATTTTGGGTAGTCACATTTAAAAGATATCAAGATTAAAACAATCTGATGCCAAAAAAATGAAATGTCTATCCTCCGATATCAAAATCTATCCACCAATGGAAAAGAACTAAAAGAAGACGGGATCTTTGGTATCGTAAAAAAAACTAGCATGTACCCTTAAGTTTTCGTGATAGAAGACACTGTTAATCTCGAGTGCGTGATTCCTTTTGTAGGAATCATGATAAGCCTATTAGGCAAGCCAATAACGACATTCCATTCTGTTCGAACACGTGACTGATTTAAATCCTATTGAACAAAGCACGCAGTGCATCTTTTACTGTGGCGTCCACATCTTTACTAATGAAGTCAGCGAAAAAGGTTTATCGTCTGCGATTGCCGTATAATGCGGGAACGTGCGGCCGATCGCACTAGATCCAAAAAATCTCGAAGAGTTTTCCAATCCATGGAAGAACAGTTTATTACATTCTGATGGGTTATTCTACAACAATAAGCCGTTACCTTTGAATACTTTAAGAAAGGACATCCTGTGTTGCAAGTATAAGGGCCGATACACTTTTTTTTTGCTTAAGTTTTTTCATAAAACCAGTAATTCATTTTTCTTTTAGCGAAAAATTTACTTTTGTAAAAAAATAAAATCCTTCTAAGTTATGCTTGAGAAAAATTGTTTGAAATTCAATAAAGGATTAAAAAAAGACCAAAGGCTATGAATAGTATTAAACTAGGAAGAGTACATTTAAAAAATATAAAGAATCTTTTTAGCGCGTTTTTCACGTAGTGGAACAAAAGCGCTATTAGGACGCAAATTTCGTCTTCGTCTTCGTTCCATATTTTGTCGTACCTTTTTCTCAGCCAATAAGCAACCAATTGACCTCGGGTTTTCGGCATTTGGTCACATTTGTGTCCTAGATGAGCTGAATCATATTTAAATTTTCCCATAGTTTTTCCGAATTTTCCTTAGTTGCATTATTGTAAAATACAACATGTGAAAAACGCGCTAAAATTACTTGGCCATGCCAATGATTGATATCTTGTTTTAAAATATTTCTGTATGTATTTAACTTGATTTTATGAATGAATTTTTTAAAATTCACAATTTACGTAGATACTTTAATCCAATGAAAAACTATTGAATTTTATGAATTAAAAATTTAAATTATAAAAAAATCTTTAAAAAATTAATAACATACTTTTAATTGTGTAATCATAACTTTAAATTACAAATAAAAATATTTATCACTCTCTTTAACTTCGATACTCAATGCTCTAAACACACATGGCTCTGTGAATCTTTAACAAAGGGAAAAAAATACCGGTAGTACTCTAATTTCTAAGCAAAAGAAATGCATTTAACAAATAACTAATTTCCCGAATCACTCATTTTCAATTCAACTTAGCTAATTCACGGCAACATCTTTCTGAAAATCCTCGAGTATTTGTTTTCAAGACGATTAGTCACAAAACTTGAGAATAATAATTATTTTCTAATAAGCGAAGATAGTAAAGAGAAAAAACCTGACAAAGCTGAACAGCGAAACGTTTCCAAGGTTTCTCTGCCACTTTTCGTATTTCTCGTAATTAGAAATTGAAATACAACAGATAACGAGAATATGTGCAATCAACAGCCAGCAATGTTATCGAAAACCCAATTATTTTGACGTAACGAATCCAGCCGTATTCTTCTGGACAACATCCTGAAAACTGCAAGAACAAAGGATTTTTCCTGCGCAAACTCCTCGCTCGAGAACTTTTAAGAATTCGGTAATTAAATTTATGTCGGGGACCAAATTGCTAACTAATGATTTTAAGTGTTTACAAATAACAATTTGTTTCGAATCTTGCATATATCACACGAAGCTCAGAGTGGAATAAAATGGAATATAAATCTTTTCAACAATGTTCTTTGGGGTCATTAGTTTTCAAATTATGTTTTTTCCCCTTCTGTCTCTGTTGTTTCGACTGTTGCTAATGAGATTCTGCTACGAGTTGTGATTATGAGATATATTCTTTGCCTAGGAGAACATTTTTAGTTTGTTTAAAATGAAAATGATATTTGCAGATTTGTTCCCTGAGTTGTTGAGTTGCTTGCTTGAAAATAAATATTGGCCTTCGTTCTGGTAAGATAAATTGTACATTTAATAGATATTCAAAGTTAAAAGCGAGTGAGTTTGGTATAATTCTATTTTAAATTATCGTTCTCCGTAGCTGCTTATTACAAAACAGTTCTCTTAAAGTAGAACAGAAAATGAACGTTTTTGTCTTTGAATGAAATGTCTAATAAATTATTTAATAATCACAATATATTAAAGTTGTTTATAACTGAATGTAAAATAAATTGTTATAAAAAAGATTTTTTATAAGAAAATAATCAGTTAAATTTATTAAATTATTTTTCCAATAAACTTTTCACAAACTGAATTAACTTATCATATCAGGGCCAACCTGTATTTCGTTTTTCAAATTAATTTAGTTATTACGAGCTTTTAAATCCTTAGAAGTCAAAGCAATGTTCTTCTAAATAAAATATTCAAGAAATGTAGTAGAAATATGAAGTAATAATCATATAGTAAAAAGGAATTTTTGGATGGATTGCAACAATTTCTTACAGTGTGTGACAACTTCATTAATAGCTTTTATACTATTTTTTTACAACTAAATTTTTAAAATTTTAAAACACATTTTGCCACATTTGGAAACAAACACTTCCAGAAAGGACCCGAATTCTACCATATCAGGTAGCTAATGAAAAATTAAATTGGAAAAATACACATTTGCAAATAAAAAAGATAGTTTTTGTGAACAAGACTTCGTAAAAAGCGCCTTATTTTTTTTTCAAAGAAAAAGCGAAATATTTAAAGTGGTTTGAAAACCTTGCGTTTTAAAGTTCAATGAATAAATAATTCCTTCCTTTGACGCGAAAGAGTGAACAAATGCATTAGCTTAAAAACCTTTTTCTGCTATCCTTTTATACAATTAACCTTTTTTGGGTTGTAACGTTAATGCAAAGAGAAGGTTAAGAGGTAGTTATATAGTTAGGGAGTTGATAGTAATATTAGTTGAAAGGCTGTTGCTAGTCTTCTGTGTTAGTTTTTGGTACAAAGAAAAATTAATAGTTAGTAAACGTTGCTGTTTAAACAAGAATGAATGTTAGTAGATGGTATGAAAAAGCAGAGAGGTGGTAATGGCTTAGATGGGAAACACTTACGCAGTCTAACCAATAAATATAAGTAAATTTGCCTGTATTCCATAAAAAATGAGAGTTGTTAATAACTTGATTATATCACCTTCACTTGTATTATTTTATGTTTTTAGTTTGTTTTTTTTTAGTTATCTGGTATAAAATATCTACAATAAAAATGAATATAAATCTATGTTTTATAAATTAGAACTTATTCCTCTCTGAATGTATATTTTCCATAAGTAACAGAAACTTATGATCAGTTCTAAAATACGTATTTTAAGAGGTTTCAATTTGCTAATAAAGTTTTTCCACTTTGGTTTCGACGTTTTACCGTTAGTTTTACATGCTATTTTCAAAAGTATTGCAAATATATTTGTAATATAAAAATTATTTTTATTTTTAAATTTAACACGTTACTTCTAAAAGTACAAGTCATTTTTCTTTTTAATTTAGAAAGTTTTACTGAAAGTTTATAAATATAATTATTTTTTAATAAATTTCAAGCAGTAGATAAATTGATGTACCGAAATATAAACAGGAACTTCTAAAATAGATACTATATCTTTTTAATTAAACTATAATATTATTTAATTTACTTACAGTAAAGTGTAAACATATAAGTGTTTATTGTTGTAATTAAGAACGCGAGTCCTCAGCATTTTGATCATAAAGGCCATTTTTTAGAGGAACGGGAATTCATATATATAATATAGCTTTTTTTAAAAATGTATTTTTATATAAAAAAAAATTCAGATTATACTAGAGATTCTCAAACTCCCAAAAGTCCACGAACAACTGTAAAGAAAGAAGAAATTCAAGTACAGTGCTTGCGAAAACATTTGACACGAATATCTTGAGTACAAAATCTATCTTTAAAAACCATTTTTAAAGATATAGTATGATCTATAGGGATAATGGAAAACGCTTGAAACTATTTTTACTGATAGTTACTTTTTCCAGAGGCTAGCAATCATTAACAGTATAATTGGTAAAAACTTATTTTAAGAATCATTATTATTAATAAGTATTATAACAGTTATTTTATTAGTTCTAACAAATATATTTGCAACTACTATTATTAACAAATATTAATAATTATTATTACTTGCAATTGTTATTTTAGTAATTATTATCAATAATAAATTAAGCAATAACATATTTTCTAGAGATATGAAGAAAGTTATTTCCTTAATGTGTGATATTTCTGTGGTCATTCTATAATGCAAATTGTATTTAAAAGCTACTTTTCCATTAAAAATTTATATTAGGAGAGTATCTAATAGATGTTACACACACACACACACGCACGCACGCACACAAACACACACGCACACAAACACACACACGCACACACACACAGATATATAGATATAGATAAGTGTGTGTGTCTGTGTGTGTTTTATTTTTCAATGAAATTAGTTTTACATAGCACTTCATAGTGAAAGCAGTTTTAAATTGAGAAGTTCCTTACACTTTATTCATTATTATCGATAAACAGTTTATAACTTTGAATATTTTCTTATAATTTACGTTTCTTTGGAGCAAATAAAATAAATGTAATCTTCGGTAAGATAGACAATTCTAGCACAAAAACGATGCATTTAACTATTCCTCCCCTCAAAAAGAAACACTATTTAAGTTATTTTACTTCAGAAAACATCTTACTTTTGTATCGTTATGTATCAAAATGCGCAGACAATTTGAAATTAAGACAATTCTACAAATTATTAGAGAAATACTCGAAAGGTTTTGTAGTTTTAGATGTGTAAAGAGGGATTTTGAAATTATTGAGAAGTTTTAACTAATTTTTGTAAACATGTATACTCCTATTACTGTCCATTTAGTGTAATAGTAAATTTTATGTAATTCTTTTTAACCATCCTGTGGCACATGATTCAAAATGAGATTTTCTGGAAAACCTCTTGTCATCTGGCTACTCTAAAAAAGAAATGGCAATATGGCTTAGTATATTGTCGATATTTTTCTGTATTTTCATGATCACGAACTAATTTGTAAAAAAAATAATTGCTCCATACTAATGGGTACAAAATTAGGTAAACATTATTATCCTTATTAATTTTAAACATATTTATAATAAAGAAATGATGTATTTTAAATCTTCATGTAATTAAATAGCAAATATTTTCATTTTAAACGCCAGTATTTGTCATTTCTTGTACATATCAGTTTTTCTATAAATTTCAAGAAATTTTATTGAGAATCTGTATGTCTTAAGGAAACATTTATATATTCAAAAATATAAGTGCTAAGTTTGCGGAAATGCAAGGCCGCGGTAGCAAAGTGGTCTAGGCATCGGATCATGGATTGTGTGCCATGAGTTCGATCCCAGTACCACTGAAGACCCGCCGTGTAGGGGCCCTATGCACGTTAAATCTGTCGAGAGCTCAAACGTCCTCTCGTTGGTGTGGTGTGGTAGTTAGGAGAGGGGGTGCCAGCTCAGGTGTCGTCCACGTCACTTGACCATGGTTCAAAATTACGCGGACCGTCGCCAAAAGCCCTCGTGTAGCTAAACAGTGGGACGTTAATATTCACTCACATGCGGAAATACAAATATACAAAATTGCAAATCGATAATTAAGTTTTATGTAAAAGGAACAGATTATTTTCGGCTTTTATTGATACAGGAGGATCAAAAATTCTTGTTTCCATTTTTAATTTGTTAATGCCCCCATAAAATGCGCAATTCTTCGACACTTCACCAGAAAGTTAGAATCAAAACATATCCTTACACATTTAAAATTATAAAATACTTTTTCAAATACTTCTGAAGGAATTTGAAGAAATGTCTAAAATGCAAGAGTCTTATGGCTTTTAGCTATTTAGTGCACATTGAAAAAACAGTGTAAGGATCGCTGGTGCAAAAAAAAATTTCAAAATTCATGGTGCCCTCCTTCTGGTTTTTTCGATACAGTTTTGAAATTTTCGAGCTTAAATATTTTTAGAAATCTACAAATACTTTTTCTTAAATCTGGATAGAACAAGTGTTAATGTGTTCAAAATCAATACTTCAGATCTTCTCGAAATTGCCAACAAAAAAATGATAATTCAGCACTTTCAGTTCTTTTTGAAAACCCGTCTTTTTCTTAATGTAAAAACTGCAATTTCCTGGCTTCCTTTTTTTTCTTCATCACAGAACCTCTCCGTTTTAACTGCGAATATAAATTCCCTTCACCCATAAACCTAATGAAAGAGTTCAATAAAAAAATGGCTCCACGCGTTAGGCCTAACTGTGTAGCGGGATTTTTATGGGCATCCAGGCTCTGGAGGGACATTAAATTTCTATTTTATGTGAGCGCAGATATTTCTTGTCCGCTTTTTAAAGGCGACATTTATTGTGGTTTTACTCTAACACATCGCGACGTTTTTTGGAGTAAATACAGTCATGTAGAACAAGTAGTAAAAATCTTTAGATGCATGTGCTTTTTGTTTCTCAGTTGACTGCGTTCTTGCATGACAAAAAAGAAACTAAAGGTATCATTGTTATTGGTTTTTATGAGTGTAAGCGAAAGTAAAGTTAGTCGGGAGAAGTATTTGGGTTCGTTGTTTCCATTATTGAGGAACTAAAAGAACAAGATGGAGATTTCGGTACTTAATTCAAAGAGTAAATGGCGCTCTTTAGTGTCCATTACTAGGCTCTGCAGCAATGATTCATTTACCTGATGATTTCTTCGAGAAATATTAAAATACTTTGTCTGGTTGAAATGTGTTTTATGAGTGACATTTTAGTATTGTGTGCAAATTGGATACCTCAATAAAAAGTGCATTAGGTTAATAAAGAAAAGCCTAAAATACCTATTGATTCAAAATGCTTGCTACTTTGTTCTAATTAAGATAAAGCATTTAAATAAAATATAATGCAACAGAGGGAAAATTGAACTATAGTTTGTATATTTGTAATTTAAGTGATTATAATAATCATTATAATTGTGTGGTGACCCCGGTGGCTTCAAGTCTGATTTTATACGAAAGTTTTCAAACTTAAACATACAGATTCACAAAGATTCCAAGCGAGAATTCAATTATTCTTTTATTTGATAAACATACCCATAGTTTTCTGCTTAAGGTATCCGACTACACTAAAATTGTGAATTTTGCCAAAAATTTACAAATTTTTCTTATGATTTTATTTTATATATCATCTTATTAACTTTTTAAATTACCAAGTTTATTATTTTCAGTACTTTAAAACAAAAACTACAAGTGTTTTTGTAAAAGCACAGCCTTTACTTTAAGCAATATGCCATACTTAAAAACGCGTTTTACTCGAAATGTGTTTTTTCGATAATGCTCAAACAGGGGCAGCGATTGCTCAAAAAGTTTTGAAAATAATTAGCTGAAATTTTTTATGTATGTTCTGTATAATAGTAGAAGTGTTTTATCTATCAGATTTATTAATCACTGTTTTATTACAAAATTGACAGTCCCTTATGTGAATATAATAATTCCTTTTTTAAGCAATTTCATATGATAAATAAGATAAAGTGCTCCAGTTTTTGTAAAAACTAAAATATCTCTTATTCTGAAGATCATTTCAAAAATAAATAACATAGAAACTCATCAGAATTGGCAAATTGAAAATTTGTTCCTAAGCTTTTCGTACAAAATGGGCCGCGTTTATGTTATTTTTTGTAAATTTTTACCATTTTTTTCCCATTTTAGTAATAATTTCTTTGCATCTAATTAATTAATTTTTTTTTCTTAAAATGTACTAAACAAATCTAAAAATCACAAAGAATCCTCGTATCTCCATTTTAAAAAAAAGTTGTCGTAAGTAGTTGGATACTTTAGGATGAATAACATAATTAAGCTTGTATTTGAGGTGAAGATTATATTATCTACTATCATTATGAAATTTGTGGTTATACAACACAACAAGTTTGTATTTTAATTTTTTTGTTTATCAAGCATATTTACAACTTTCTACTTAAAAAGAATAACCAAAGCACACACAAGCCTGTATTTGAAGTTAACAGACTATGATTGACTATTATGAGGGAACTGAAATAAAATTTGAAATTACAACTAAATTTGATACTAATTCCAGATTTAACGTATCACTAACAGCGCTATTGACACTTTGCAACATTAAAACATATTATTCTATGTGCAATCTCAATTCACTTAATATTTCCTGTAGTCTAACGTGTCAGTTCTTCTCCCCCTAAGACTTAGAAAGGAATCTTTTAAAAGAAAACTTTGAAATGAAGTTCTTTTCAGTATGGTATCTATTTACAAGATATTCAGAAAATGAGCGTGTGTTCTCTAGATGATAGAAAGATATAAGAAAATAAAATGTTATGAAATGATGCAATCAAACACAAAGGAAACTCAAAAATGTTTTTAAAATAATAAAGCAAAATTCTGGGTGCCACATTATTCCACTAAATTAAAAACTAAGGAAGTACTAAACTTTTTCATCCATTAGTCGATTGTAGGATTATTTCCATAAGTAAAATGCATACGTTTATTTATCATCACATCCAAAAATACAAAATTCTAGCTAGTTTTAAGAACTTGTACAAAAGAATTATACAAGAAGATAGATATCTTCTTTCTCTGGAATTTCGATTGTGGAATAGTGTTAATTTACCCGAACGTCACAAGTTCGGTTCTAAGGTTTCGCATTAGAAGCATTATAAGTTTAAATATTAATATTGTAGTATAATAGGAAAGATAGAAGGATTTATGAATATTTTTTCTAATCCTCTGGCCACATTTAGAGATTGTGTCAATTGTAAAGCTATTCATTGGCCAAAATATATCAATGGCAAATAATATACGGCTTGCCAAATTGAGATACGTGATTTATATTATTAATTCATGAATGATGTCTTCATGTGTGAAGATTAAATCAAAACTTTTACTGTATATCGGTTAATCTATTTAGTCTCTTACAATGTTATACTATAAATTCAGCATTCTGTTTATTTATTTAAATTTTACAACCACAGCTGTATCTTTTGTAAAGTTATCAAAAACAAGAGGTTTCCTTTACACTGCAGGATAGTGAGTGAGTGAGTGATAATTAACGTCCCACTGTTCAGCTACACTAGGGCTTTTGGGGACGGTCCGCGTAATTTTGAACCATGGTCAAGTGACGAAACCTGAGCTGGCACCCCCTCTCCTAACTACCACACCAACGGGAGGACGTTTGGGCTTTCGACAGATGTAACGTGCATCGCTCCCTTACACGGTGGGTCTTCAGTGGTACTGGAATCGAACTCATGACATGTTAGCTACGATCCGATGCCTAGACCACTTGGCTACCGCGGCCACTACACTGCAGAATAATTCAGAAGAAATAAGTTCTAATTTTAAGGATGATGCAGCTTACCTTATTAAAATTGTTCAGTGGTTTGCTTACAATATTGTAATATTGGTTGACGTTTGTCTTGTTTTATCACCTGTACAAGTTTACTGTTTTTAAAATATTTCCAATCCCCGAGCAGTTTGAAATAGTACGAAATATTTTACCCAACACTGTCTTAGCTTTCTTTAATAAAAAATATGAGTGAATACTTTTTCATGTACAGTACTTTTCTCGTTTAATTTCTTAAGAAAAAAGTTCAAACTCAGTCACATATTTGTCTATATCTAACTGTTATATCACATAATGTGACATAGCAAAATACAAATATTTAAAGATCTCAAATAATATTTATCAGTAGATTATGTGGTTTATAATACTTACTATGATATTAATTCTACATTATCTCACTCCTCCAAGTAACTGATTCATGGATGCTCATTTTTTTTCAAAGGAAGTTAAAAATACAGATTTAAAAAATATATGAGATTAATTTTATAAACACAATTGCTCTAGATGATATGCCTAGGTCAGTTTGGCTTCAATATTGCATTTAAAGCTGCTCAATATATACATTTGCATTTCTTATTTCCCCATTATTAATCTATTTTAAATACACATTAGTATTTTAAAGTATTTTCTGATGATAATCTGGGAACTATAGAAATAACAATTCAATATTCCATTTAAAGTATTTGATTATTTAAAAAAATGCATGAAATCATTATCGATCGTACTTCAATAACATTTAGGAATCTAAAATTATAGTAGTATATATCTCACATAACATGGTTCATTTATATTGATCATTGTAATGAAAGACATAGTAAAGAAAATGTATAGTAGTTTTTTTTTAAAAAATATGGTGCATAATATTGCATTTATTGCACAACGTCGTCGTGTTTTAATCAGTGATTGAAATAATGAAATGTAAAAGAAATTCTAAATTTTGGTTTCACAGTAATGGGAAATGAGCAGCTTTAATTCATCCAAGGTCTCGGGGAGTGTAAAAGGTCAGACAAACCAGAATTTACCAGACAGATTGCTCTGGAGACAATCCATGGCATCCCTCATTCTCATCCCTCATACTGATGGCAGAATGGGTGACGGTGGTATTTCCGGAAGTGGCATGCCCATTGAGGCACCTGACGGTACATTTGACATTAAGATTAGGAGTATTAACTGCTGTTCTGTTTTTAAGTCTGAACTTAATGCAATATATAAGGGACTACAATTTATTGACACTGCTTCTGACCTTATGTACGAGGACATTTGGATTTTAACTGACAGTCGTGCTTCTGTACAGTACCTGACTCGTTGGACAACTGTTGGGGATATGACAAGCCTATATATTCTGGATACTTTCTTATAGACTCTCGATGTACTTTCAGTGGGTCCCCTCCCATACTGGATTGAATTTTAACGAGATAGCTTAGAGTTTGTCCAGGTTTGCTAGTGCTGACACCTTGCGGGGTAACACTTGTCTAACTTTTGCCAAACTCTCCTCCATCAATAGGATATAATTAAATGCAATTTGGAGAATACTCCTTGCTCACCCTTGGTATTTTGGGAAAAGATCTCGTTGGTCTCACCAACTTTATTTTCAAAGCAATCAGCAGACGGCTCTATCACGCTTCTTTAGTAGCCACATCAAATCTCTTACTTTTCCACAGGGCCGTAAAGTCTTTCCAGAGTGTTATAGGTGCGAGACTGATAAGCCCCCCCCAGTCATATTGCTTGAATTTTACAATTGACAAGATTTTAGGAAATCCTATTTTATTTTTTTATCTTTTGGCAATTTTTGGTTTTATGGAGATGGTACTGCTAACCTACGCCATCTGGGATAAGAAACAACAACAATTCTAAATTTTGCTTAGTTAAGTTGATGTTTTTTTTTTCTTTTCAATTTAACATTATTGATAAATAAGGACAAATTTAAGAAAAAACCTATATTTCTCCAATGATACTTCTACTTTTTGAACCATTACCAAGCAATGACTTATAATTGACTTTAATAATGCAATGATTGTTTAAAGAAATATTTATTTTGCCCGAAATTGAGTTGATAGAATTACGTAAACGTCTTGAATTTATTACAATATCTAGCTCAAAATAAAAAAAAAATAAAAATATTGTAAGCGGAAAACTTTGAAACCTGTTACGATTATTTTTTTATTTTTTTATTTTTATCACGCTACATTTTATCACAGAATTAAGTTTTTGACTTGTCAACCAGAATACTCCAGACTTTATCATCAGGCCACCGCGACACCATCAAAGTCTGCGAAGTTACAATTTAATGATAAGGAAGTACGATAACTTATAAAAACATAGATTGCTACCTCTCACTGATATCACTTAATTTTATTATTCTTTATTATTGAAGTCTTTAAGTTTATATCAATGAAAAAGTATTATCATCAATTGAAAAAAATAAGAAAAAAAGGCACAACATTTTTTAAATCTTTGATCAAGCATGGAACATTTATAGGTTTTGAAGTAATCCACTAAAATTGAACGAATAATTGAGTATGTCTTCAATCAATTTCAAGTGAAAGAATGTTTATTAAAGTCATTCTATAAAGTAACCCGAGAGCAGTAGGTGAGGGACCTCAAAACTTTGAACTCTTGAAAAATAACGAGAATGACGCCTCTCTGCGCGCGCGATGGCATTCCCTCTACTAACCAACACCACGTGAACGGGAGGACTTAGAAAATCAACCTCTAAGAGATCGATCCAAACGGGTGGCAACGGTAGACTAGTGGTCAAAGTTGTAGATTGGTGGCTGGCACATCATGAGTTCGAGCCTTGTGTCACTGAAGACCCGTTGTGTAGAGGGGGCAGCTGAACGTTACAACTGTCGAAGCTCAAAACGTCCCCCTTTAGTGTAAAGTTAGGAGAGGAGGTGCCAGCTCGCTCAGGTATAACCCTTGTCTCTTGACCCAGGGTCGTTTTCAGGCTAAGGTACCCTAGGCATGTGCCTAGAGCGCAAAATATTGGGTGCTCTAAAAATTGGAAGGTGAAAAAAAGAGAAAAGAATGAAAATTACTGCGATCTACCACCGCTACGAAGATGTTGGGTTGATGCATAATTATCCGGCGTTTATATCAGCGCGTTTTTCATCAGTGAAAAATAGCGTTTTGTTTATTATTTTTGTATAAAAATAATCTTTTCTGTTGTTTTAGAAAAATGCATGTCGAAAACCATATTCACATTCGCCATATTATGCTCTACCACTTCGAGAAAAGATGGAAAGCATCACAGTCATTTCGTGATCTCAACGAACTTTTTGGCCAAGGGACAATCAGCGAAAGTCAGTGTAAGGAGGGGTTTTCCCATTTCAAATCAGGTGATACCAGCTTCTGAGGTTAAGCCAGGAAGACTTCGGCCATCGGATTTCGACGATCGGATGACTTGGTGGCCTATGTCAAAGCGTGGATTGCCTCAAAGAATTGTGTCTTCTTCACTTGTGGAATTGACCGTCTGCCGAGCAAATGGGGAGCAGTAATTGAAGTAGACGGTGACTACGCTCCCGAATAATCGTTTAAACATGTTTTTGTCAAACATTTTTACTGATTTTGTTAAATAAAATGTGTTTAAAAAACGCCGGATAACTATGCATCAACCCAATAGTAAAGCGGTAAACGATGAAAAAGATTTTAGTTAACAGACAGATTTTAATTAACATACATAATGTATACTATATACTGTAATTGCAAACGATTTCATTAATTTACTGTACCAATTTACAAAAGGGAGGGTAGGTGGGTCATGATGCTGTAACGTAAGAAATGAAGAAGAGTGACCAAATCATGCCATTATCCTTTTCTTATGGCTGCCGGTTGCCAATCTGTGACACGGTGGGTCTATAGTTGGTGGATAGTGGAAAGACTCTCCAAAGAACAAAAACAAAAAAAAGAGAAAAGAGTAAGAACCACACACACAAAGAACCAAGATAGGAGAGATGGAACTAGAGAGAGGTGCTCTGGAAATAGTGGTGGTGGGGAGGGGAGAATAAAAATTTGAAGTGCCTAAGGCTCAGGGGAGTTTAAAAATGCCCTGGCCTGGCCATGCCTCATCACAAGTAGCACTTGTACAGCTTTATAGTGTGACATTAATATAACTTACTCTCGCTCAATCCAAACTTGGAACAGACTTTCAAGTAGGAAATTATTCTCCAATTGCCGTACAAATGCTTGGCATTGTAACGCATATATACCGTAATTTTAGTTTAAAAACATTCCAAAAAAGATACAGGTCTTTACCTGAATACGTATAATTTAAAAACCACTTAGCATTGCATTTCAAGAAACGATATATCGAACACATTTTACCCTAGAAAAAAATGGTTTAACACAGACGCAAATGAGTAGAATTATAAATTACTGTATTTTTTACAGAAGAGAGGTTATAATGCAATACTAATATTCGAAAATTTTATCGTCGTTAAAAACGTTCCAGTTTTGGATCATCTTCTCTAACATTGCCTGAAAAGGCACCCTTAAAGAAATGTAAGTGGTGATGTAATTTGCTTAGAAGAGTCAAATATCTGTGATTTTCATATCTCCCCTCCCCCTGAATATAAAGGGGAAAACAACAAAAAACAATAAATAAGTAAAGAATAAGAATGAAAAAAAAAAGAAGAAAAAAATTTCTTACTTACATAAAAATAATAAAATTATTTTAAAAGAATATATAAGGGAACTTATAACCCTAAAACATTCACATCTATAACTTACTTAAGAAGTATTTGATGTTGTAATTGTTTCATTTCAATTCTTTAAAAATAATTAAGTAACTTCTATTTTTCAAGGAAGGCTTTTTGTAAACAAGTATAACCTCTTGAGACCCGAGAAGTAACTCCTCAATATATTTGTCAAATTTTCTTAGTGTGTACTTAAAATGGAACTATTAAAAGGAAAAAAATATAAAAATGACATTTTAAAAATTTTATTTATGTTAATTAAGTGGTACCCAAATGGGTATCGTGGAACTACATGCATATAATGTAACAATATTAAAGTAAAGAGTTATATCGAGATGCATAGTTTTTTTAAACTGTTATTTGTTATTGAATTCAAAGAAGCAATTCCTATTTTGTAAGCAAAGATACAAGTCACATTTAATGCATCTCACTCTGGATTTTCCTGGGCATCCTGGAAAGAAACACTTCATTTTATTTTCTCTTTTTACATGTTACGGAAAGTGGCCAATTCGGTCATACCGTACACCATTCACAGGCAAAGGAACAATTCGTTGATTTTTTTTTTTGTTGAGGTCTTTCCTGTACGGCTTCTTCAGAAACGTTTGCTTTTATTAAGCTCTCAGCTATCACAAACTCGAAGTCTATCAAATGAAATATATTTTTAGAGGAACTTTACATTGCTTCAATGACGAATATACATAATCCAAGCATTGCAGGTGGCCATATTCAAAAAATATACAAAGACACGCATTGTCCATTTCTTGGTCCGTGTGGATATCCGGTAATATGAGATTAGTCTGTCCATCATATCAAAACCTCCCATGTAAGTATTATATGACCTTGCAATGGCAGGTGGTCTGACATCTGCTCTGTCTTTGTTCTTTCGCCCGCCTCTTACAGCTGCCTTTAGGTTTGATACCAAATGCATTTGACAAAAGAACAGATTTCTTGTCTTTCCATTTAACAAGACAAGCTTTTCTATCATCGCGTCTTCGAGAAACTGATGAACCTCACTCCATACAAGTATATTTTGGAAAGCTTTCGACGGCACCATCAGTACGGTCGGCCAGTTAAATATACGTTTCTACTCACGAGGTAATTTAAAATTGCTAGTCCTGTAAAATATCTGTCGGTGAATAAATGGGTTACTTTTGCTACTGGTATAGTACCAACCAAATGTTTCACAACTTCTCCTTCCAAACCATATAATTGCTAGTCTTCAACTGGAACTGTATCAGCTCCTGTGTAAATTAAAAAAATCCAAACAAGCCCATCTGGTGCAGCAAGTACAATTTTTTAAAAATCCTACAGGGTTTGGCTTCGATGGTAAGTATTGTCTCATAGGGCATCTGCCAGAGAACGGCATCATCTGTTCATCAATCGACAGACATTCTGTTCGAGGAAGTTTCAAGCAGGCATTTCTAAAAACTTCTAAAATCAGAAGCGCTTTCTGGAATATTTTCAAAGTCTGTATCATTAATATCGGAAATATCCCCATCGTTTTGTACAAGCTATTCTTGGATTTAGTAAAAAAAAAAGTGAAAACCATACATAGCGTCGTTGCTCTACTTTGATTCCAAGGTACCCAATTGGGTACTTTTGTTTCAAAGTGAAAGAAATCGTAAACAACCACAAAGTAAACTTCGAAAAATGCATGTAGAATAAAGCTTATAGACTTCTTAGTTGCAAAAAACAGTAAAAACCTAATTATTATATTTATTAATATTAAAAAATGAATCAACTTCCCAGTAGCCGGTTGAGTCCCCATTTTCTTCAGTTTCTCTACTTTAAAGCTGTATGAATCATTTTGTCTTCAGTGTGGTGCTGACATCTCTTAGCAGGCATTAAATTGGAGTTTTGCTAAATTGGGTATTCTGGGACTTAAGTCGAATAAGCCTTTTTTATTGGAATAAATGCTAATCTACGAAAGTCCCCAAATGGGTACCGAGGGTCCCAAGAGGATAATGCTATAATTAACTTCTGCGTTTTCTCTTGAATAGACATGTAGAAAAAAATTCCATATTAAAAATAGTGATATTTTCGAGGAATAACAATTGCAATAGTAATGATGAAATAATTCACCATTTCATAAAAATATGCTGAATACTGTAGTTTTTACAAGCTGTTGATTAAACACTTATCACTGTGATCAGAAACACTCCTAAAAATAAATACTGAAATAAATCTTTTCACGTACATATTCAGTATTTCACTTTGTTCATTTATTACTATTAATAATAGTAGTAATATCTCAAGATTATTACAAAACACCAGAACATCGTGTTCGACATTTTCTTCCCACTCGAAAATATTTGCAAAACATTTTTGTACTTAACCTACACTGATTGCCTATATTTTATGCATACTTAGCGCAATAGATCAAATGCTTGAACAACACTTGAAATATTCACCATTCATTTCAAACTTTCCGAAAAGTCAACAACGCATATCATCCAGCGTGAAAAATGCACCATAAAATTTACAGAAGCCCCATTTCTATTGTATTCATAAAAACGCAACGTATCCACGCACTTTCTCCTTATTCATAAAGCCACCAACCATTACAATTCGGAATCCTCCCAACGACCTAAAAGAAAGCGTTCAACATTTTATTCCCCTAAAATTTTAGAATTATTTATCCCTAGCCGTAAAACCGGTCATAGATTTCTCATCGGTAATGTATTTTAGAAGGAATGGAAAAAGGGAAAAAGAGAATGAAAATAAATAAAAAGGGGATTCGTATATACAAGAGTTTCGAACATGCACTTCAAACCTTTCAGCGAAATACAAACTTTTTCATGGTTATTTCACACTAAATTTTGGAGGCCTGACCAGGAGAGGAATAGCCATAAAATACGTTGTAAACTCGTGGACGAATGGTCCCTGGTACTCAAAAGTCGTTTTTTCCTTCTCTTTTTCCCTTTTATTTTACCGATTTCTTTTTTAGTTATTTTATTCTTCGATTTCCACCCTAAGGGAGTTTTCGACATTTGGACGAAGTTTTTTGAAGAGGAGATTGGAAAAGAATCAAGATTTTTTTTCCCTAAAGAAAATCCCTAACGTCGAAAAAGAGAGTTCTTTGTTTCAAACTAAATAAATCCAAGCAGATTCAAATAATGAGTTATTTCTGAATGAGTGATCACATAACTTCCGGATATAAATAAAAATTCACGATTAGCAGATTTGCATTGTTTAACTTTCTAAATTCATCACAACGTTTCTTAAGATGTATATATTACTTTTTTAAAAAAAAATATTACTAAAAATATTAAATACTAAATCAGTATTTGTAAAAATTAGTAATATTACTAAAACTTTTGATATAGTATTTAAGTATAAACTGAGAGAAAATCAATATCCCCCCCCCATAAAAAATACCAAAAATGAATAAGGGATGAATACCCTATATTCTCTTAACTTACTGAATGTAAGCAATTTGATAAATATTTATGCTGTTTTTTATTTAATTACACAATTACATTTAACTTGTAAGTGCTAATAATTTAATAAGCATTTGTAAAATATAAACATCTTGCTTTTAAAGAACTTCAAATTAAGAATTTTGTTTTTAGATTATTTCTTGATTAGGCATATATAAAAAATCCATTGATTACTTTAGATACTTATTTTGTTAAAAATCACACTCCTACTCACTCATTAAACTTTCAGTGATTTATATTTAATCAATAAAAATAGTGTGATATGTAATTGCACCAAAAAAAACGTAAAATGAAATCCAATCACTTACCTTTATTAAATGCATTAGTAATCAACTAATTTAATTATACGTTTTATATTTATGACAATAAATACATTCTTTTAATTAATAATTTGTCCTGAATTTTCTTAAAAATTTTAATAAACTCATACAAACACTCTGTTAATAAATTATTTATATGTACTTAACTAGTATTTTGTAAGCATTATTAGCGAAAATATATGAGGAATCGACCTTATAAATCAAATGCTTATTTTATTTTGTTTTACATTATGTTTGTTTGTATTTCAAGAAGCATGAAATTAATCAAAATGCTCTTCTATACATTTCGAGGGATTGCTGTTTACATTTGTGTTGTAAATTCTCTAATAAATACAACTGAATGTTAAAGTAGACGATCAAACGATTTCAATAAATGAAACGAGTTCCTATTTCTGCGTTAGATTTAGAGCATTACCAAAGCATAGCAATATTAATAAGTAAGAATACTTATTCAAATAAACATGGAATAAAATATAACATCTTATCATCTTTTAAATAACTAAAAAAACTTCACTAAAGTTATATAATATCTCAAAGCGCCACATTTTAAGGGCTTAATTTATCAAGCATTATCTGACACGACACACAAGTAACCTCAATCTCATCAAACGAAATTAAGTAAAGTATCATTGGATCGTGTTATTACCAATAAGATTGGCATGAAATTAAAAATTTATATGTGGGTTCTGCAACTATTTAAAGATTTTAAGGTTAAATGTTTGATGCAGTACATTTCTTTTAAAACATTTTCTTCAACAGAAATTATTGTCTCATACTTTCATTAAAAATATCCATTTTCTTTCATTTTATCTTATGGTCTATTTCTTCTCTATTAAATTGTATTCTTCAGTTAAAATACGTTCAATATATGATATTCTCTGCGGAAATTAAAATTATCAATAATTGAAACATTTATCATTATAATAAATGACAGTTACTTGGTTTCTATTTTTCATACTAAAAAAAAATTATATTAAACTATCAAAACCAAGCTTATTAATGCCAGCTTAGCTTATGTACGTAGGTATCTGCCTTCGTACGGAAATAAGTTTTATAAAATAACAAGTGATTGGCAATTTTATGTTATTTTGTTGAAGTTATGACTTAAATTAGTGAAAAACGTCAGTCAGGAAATTATATGACAATTTAAGTTTATTAAAATAGGATATTTTAGGTAAAATTTGGCGAAAACTTCATCGAAATTCAAAACACTCTACATGGAGTTCAAAGCCACATGTTTAAACTATATTTTAGCGCAATTATAAAGCAATGAACTAATATCTAAAATATATTTACAGTTACCAAGAAGTTATAGCTCACTGCAAAAATGGAAAATTTTATAAAATACATGGTGTTTGTAACAATAAAGCGTTAAAAAACACAGTTGATGTTAGATTTAAATATGTAATTCATTGCCTTTATGATATCTTAAATATCATGTATACAAAATATGAAAGAAATATAGTCATAAATTTTTAAGATATCAGGTTTTAAGTAACGTACGTTTGACAAAAAAATACTATCTTCATAAATGGCATTGAAAGTTTTGAATCTTATTACTTATTCTTATTTCGATTCTTACTAAAATAATGCTTAATATCAAACATTTAATATTCATCCATAGACCTTCCTCGTTTTCTATCTTTTAAAATATTTTCCTTTAGGCTGCTCGTTTTTTTTCTACACAAAATGGCAAAAATAAAGCAAAAAATTTGAATTTTCAATCAGTGATTCAGGAATATGGGCAGATAAGTTTGAATGTGCCTTTCTCTCTCTCTCTCTCTCCTTAGTTGACTTTTTTTGTTATATTTTTGATAAATTTGCGTGAACTATTCAACTGTACATATGTTATGGAATGCCTTTTTCAAAGTAATAATGATAATAGATCTCTTATAGTAATATACAAGCTATGTCTATCCAATCACCAAACATTACTTCTAAACACGCGGAAAAATCAATTCTAACAATTTATAATCTTCAAACTGAAACGTGCTTCAGAATTTATAAAGAACAGATATATTTTTTTAAGGCACGCTCTGAAAAGTTTCGAAAAATTCCATATTTAAATTATTTGTATTATTTCCTGATTGAGCTTCAGTTTATTCAAGCAATAAATTAAAGAAACTAATTATACTAGAAACTATTGAAAAACCTATAATAGCTCCTCATGTATGTACATTTTTCGTAACTTCTCGTATTTAAGTACAAAAATGGGGAAAAATGCTTCATGGAAATCGAAGAAATCGTGTGAATATTTAAAGGAAATGGTTCTATAAAGATATGTTTTATAATGTTACTCTCAAATATCTTGATTTTCCACTAATGTTTCAAACTTTTTTAATTCATTTTATTTTTAATACTTTTGCAATATTTCTCGGATACTTAAATCTCGCATACAATCTGAAACACTATTAGTCTTGAGTATCACAAATACTTAAATATAAAAACAAATTCTCCGCCCGTAAATATTCCCTGGAATTCCCTACAGATCGTAAAAAAATCCCTAAGTATTCCTCCTTTAACAGTGGTCGAGAGGTGCCGGTGAAACGATGAAGAAATTTTATAGCGCGTTACAAAACGGCACTTTTTTCTAAATCGAAATAACACAGAAGTGGACTTTAAAATCATTGGGGTGGAACCTGCTTACCCTGGCGTAACGTCGGTTGCGCCCCGCGGGGCTTAAAGGCTGGGGCTTTCATGGCTCGCCAACACGTTGTGCAAGTAATGAAAGTGCACTCTAAAGCCCTCTCAGAGATCGCCAACATGAAGAAAAAACTCACCATCTACAACACTTTTATGGTCCAACTCTCAGTTCAGGAGATTAGAATAGTTGTTTTTATAGATGGTTGTACCGGAAAAACGGAAGATTCTGTAACTGTGATTAAAGGTAGTATTAAAATTTGAACTTAACGAGTATTTCCAGTTTTATGTTCTTTGTTTTGGTATCTTCGTTTTTCAGGATTTGATCTTTAAGAGCGATACACAATTAGGAGAACTAAAGGCAGGATTCATGTTATTTTACGAAATAGTGTATGCTTGAATGGCATTGGCAAATTGATCAGTCGTGCATCAGGAAATAGAGGTTTGTTGGGTGCCCTAAAGAAATTTTGTATTTTTTACCCATGCCGGTTGAAATAAATACAGATGAAAGATTTTTGAAACAAAAGTTTTCGTTTCTATATCATTAGGTTTAAAAAGAAATATTAGAAAGACTAAAGTTTAATAATGCACATTTAAATGGTCAAGAGAGTATATGTTCTCAATCTATACATTGAAGAGTATAAAGATTAAGCATTTGCGAGGTTATAAGAAACTTCTTTCAAAACATATTTGAATAACTATTAGGTATGAAATTAATACTTATGTTTATGTTAGGTTAAATATTGTAATTATTTTTTTCAAATAAAGAGAAAATGTTTTAAAAATCTAGAAAATCACAAACAAACAATATTTTCCTTTTTCTCTCTTACACAAATAATTTCTTTTCTTTTGAAACTATTTTAACAAATATTGAGGTTTAGTTATGTTCTTAATACAGTACTTCTCAAACTCAATATTTGTGACCCAATATTAAATCACCATTTTCATTGCTCCCCCATCCATACAAAAAATAGCACAATGTCTTGAATTCAATAATACTATACATTGACGTTAAAGCTACAATACGACTTTAACCTCTTAATTCGCCCCGACGTTTATATACATCTCGCTCAACCAATGCGTTAAATGCTCCGGACGTATATAGACGTCTTTCCGAAGTACGATATTTTCTGTGCCCTGCTATCCATAAAGTTATTCCGAAAGCTTTGAAATGCAGCAAAAGGACTTTGACAGTGCTTGCGAAGAATTTACATATATCAGTTGAATTCATTATTTATTCCTTTTCTCTCCCCCCCCCCTCCAATACATAAAATCCTCGCTACGTGGAAAACGAAAGCATTTTTTTAGAACATTTATAAACCTCGTGCACCACACAATGTATCACACGGGGGCTTACAACATAAAGGAAAGAAGGGATGATTACAACAAAAACATCCATGCCTTCTCCGGAATTCGAACCCAGTCTCTACGGCACCGCAGTCAGCCTTACTAAAAACGGAGGCATTGGGGAGCGAATTCCTTAACTTTTAATCGGCAGTGAAGGGATTATTTGTAAACCGTACAAATTATCAAAATAAGAGTTAATTTATGTATATAATTTTATATGTGACAAGCCCCTAGAGTCCGTGGTAATTTTTAAATTTGTTAACTTGATATTGTTAAATTAATTATAAAATACATTGTACAGTAATGATACATTTACAAGTGTATTATATAAGTGTAAATGCTAATTTTATTTTTTATTATGTCAGAATGTATCTTGTTTACTTTCAGAAAATTAACAATTTTTTAAAAATAATCTTTTGTTTCGACTTTTCAATATCTTCGTTCCCCCCTCTATCGTACAGTTATCATGCCCCCCAAGAGGGGCACGCCCCACAATTTGAGAGAAATGCTGTCTTATTAAGAATTAAAGAATAATAGAGGTATTAACTCTTAAAAATGACGTAAGATGTAACAAATCTTCATCCATGCGCAAGCATATGCGTGTATTGTTTTTCAGAAATTATATTCAAAGTATTAAATTCATGTGACGTCATAGTCACATGTTAACTACAATCGAGTGTTTTCAGCCAATCAGTCCATGCACTTCGTTATGCCAGCTTCTGCTTTTCCAGAAACTTTATTTTGAGGTATCCGATACGTTCGGTACCGTGATTTTGCAAAAGCGCACAAACGATTTTTTTTTTAATATTTAGTATCACTTTGATCACTTATCAAATCGTTTTAAGAGAATTATTATAATAAAAAATTCATTAAATGCATTATTTTGGCAAAAAATAAACTTAGAATTGCTTATTTTCAAAACAATTTTCTTCAATGAAAAATGCTCCTATAATAATAATGTTTTGCTTATATATAGCTAAGAGATCCCCAGAGAGCCTGAACTAGGATTTTTGAAAAATTCACATTATTTTCACAGCTACTACCAATTGTAATAACTATCAGTGGTTTTTTTATTAAAATTTCTTCAGTTCGATGTGTTAAATGATGGATAAATTTACTTCTAAGGTATATTTCAAAAATCCTAATCCGGGCTCTATATAGTGGTCTTATAGCTGTATATAGGTGAAAAATTATTATTATAGAAGCATTTTTCATAAAAGAATAATATTTTGAAAAGATCTAATTCTATGTTAACTTTTTGCCAAATCATTGTATTTAAATAACTTTTTTTTATTGTAAAATATTCTCAAATAAATTTTATACGTGCATTGTAACCTAATTGTCGCTTAAGATTTAAAAAAAATATTCGTTTGTATTCTTTTGCAAAACCACGGTTCCGAACGAAGTCGGATAACTTAGAAAGTATTTACGTACATGTATTTGTCAACAATAGTAACGAAAATAGGTAAACAAAATGCGCTTGATTTATTTCAGATATAATTTAAAACTTTTCTAGTTTTGAAACAACTTTTAAATAGTTTTAGAGTGTTTTAACACCTTTATCCCAATATTAAAATTGAGATTGTATCTGAATTTTACAAGTAGAACAAGCACAAGTCCAACGTCAATTTTGAATTTACTAGAGAATTCTAGAGCATGTTTATTATGCTACCATCAGGAATTTAAAGAATTTAAATATCTTAAAATTATCTTATCATAGCTTAATCTTAATTATTTAATAAAAACATATTTTCAACCTCTGACAATAAAGTTCGGTGAATAGTCCTATAACATTAACGTAGATGAAATATTAACGAAAGTTACCTTACTGTCCGAAATAATCACCTCCCATAACTATGCATCTCTGAGATCTGCTATACATGGCCTGAAAACTTAGCAAGAAGTATTCTTTTGGGATGGAGTTCAAAAGAACCGTTACGCTTCGGTGTATGTTAGGAATATAGTCAATGATAATATCATCAATATCGATGACACTTTTTCTCATCCCTAAATTCTGGGTAACTATTTATCGCACGGATTCACAATTAATATGTAGCTCATCAGAAATGCCGATTTGAGCTAATTTCGGGCCCTGGGCGCAGAAAACCTGCAGGCTCCCTTGACACTGGAGGATCGAAACTTATAAGCAGAAAATCTGGTAAAGTCCAGCTTGGAAGCCCGCTCCAAGACCCTCAATGGATACACTAGCACTGTTCATCAGCTATCACGCGCACAATTAACTGACGATCTTTAGTGACGAAGGTTGCCAGTCTTCAGCTACGTGGGTTGTCAGAAACACTTTCCCTGATTTTCGAAAACGGACGAAACGTTCGTACACACACTTCATAGACAGTGATCGATCTTCATAAACATGTACCAGAATCATATAAATTTCTTCTGCTCTCTTGCGTAGCTTAAAACAAATCTTTAAATTGATCTCCTAAACTAAATTGTTTAAAATTACCGTACTAAACAAGCACTTTGCAAAGCAAGTCTTACATGGAACACAAATGAGTCTCAAGTAAACAACGATGAGAGCAGATGGTCAACACCTTCCGCTAGGCATGTGCTGCGTTTTGTTTCACCAATTTTGCACGATCGGCCATTCTGACTTCATTCACCAAATTTTATTGTCAGAGGTTGTATATGTTATCATAGGCGAGTGATTTCTTTCTTTTCTTAACTATTGAGAACTTGGTTTCGAAGATTTATCAGTCGCTTATTATATTTTAGATGTAGAAAGTATATTGACTTGTGGTGTTGATACTTGTTGTAGAATAGTAATCCTTTTTTATTAACATGTAAGCATTTATACGATTAAAAACGACACGCAAACAAACAAAGCAGCAGCAGACATTAACAAAAAATAATTTACAAATATATATATATATATATAAATTCATCAAATAATTTTTTTGTTTTTCGCACTCCCCTATATAAATCAGCCACTAGATGAATCTATTAGGCAATAACATTTTAACTGTATCCATATTGCCAAAATTCATTCTCTAAAAGTAGTAATTTATTCAACTGGTTCTTACCGCTTCATCTCCATAGAAGAAAAATAATGGATAAATATATAAAATGTGATCATTAAATCACCACAGCTCTCAAAGAGCCAACACGAGTGGGCATCTCTTAATCGACCCTTCGAAGAAAAGTATGTTTTAGGGTCCATTAACTGGCCGTGATGGACCCTTGCCGAACAAAAGGTTACAACAGTACCGCAAAAATAAGTTTGCCATTAAAGGGTGATTAAGAAAGGCTTCGCAAATAATATATCTTGACAAGTGAAATTAATGATAGTGGTTCGCCATTCAAGATATTTTCTTCCTGAAGATCTCCCATTGTCAGCATGGCCATAACGATGTCGGATCTATCATAAATGTCGGTTTGAAAGAAGCACTTAGCGGTTTTTTAGAAAGACAGAGCTTTTTTTTATTATTTTGGTGGTATGGGATTAATTCTTTTCCCATCTTTTAAGGCTTTCTTTGGAATTTTTTAGTGTTTTTATTGCAAACAGAGCAAGTGATACCACTGTGGACAGTTGGTGAACTATGAATTTTGTAGCGGAAGTTATCAATGGATGGATTTGTTGCTTTTTCTTTTTTGTTAAGGTTAACGATGCTTTTTCAGAGGCTCGTTCCAGTTCGGTTTATTGATTTTTGCATTAGCGTGAGAGTTGTGCATAAGAGAAGGGTTGAATATAACTTTTTTTTTGTTAGAGTAAAATTATGTGAGACATGTTATCAGTTTTTATACTTGTTTCATTTATGTAACGTTGCTGTTTCTACTGACGTAGGAAGATTGAAAGAAAAAAACAATAAATATTTTTTTTAAATTATTTTCTTTAATGAAAATGTATTTAGACAATATCAGTCCTTCATTTTTGGTTTATAATAACCATTAGATACATTTTATGATTCTACAAAATGATACATATCCATGATGTGTGTGCGCAATATAATACTACAAATTTTATTTAAACTCAATTATAATATTTTTTATTAAAAAAAATGTTTTGATTTTGAATGATCGTTTTTAAGGTGGTTTTAGTATTTCCTGATCATTCTCATTTTCAATTATTATTCAACCAATACATGATATTTCTTTTGGGAACAACTATGATTGAATACAAAGTATTACAAAAGAGCATATATACACAAAACACAATAATATTCCAATTTAAATTTAATTTTAATTATAATAACGGAAAAAATTCGTTACAGTTAATAATGTTTGTTTTTGACCATCAATTTAATATTTGATTAATATTTTTATCTTCAGATATTTTTCATTATTCTAGAAATACAAAATCTGTATGCAATAGTTTCTATTGGAAATCAGAATCTTTTTACTACTTTTTGAAAGACTCACATAATCAGCTTTTCTTCTTGAATAGATCACTGAGTTAGTTAGAATAATTATGCCATGTTGTGATAATAAACATAAATTCATTAATTTTCGAATCTCTCCATTCAATTTTAGAAACATTATATGGATAATATTTCTAGACATTGCATATCTTTGTTATATTTAGAGGATTATATTACCGAATGTATTTTAGACAGTTACATCTTAATAAAAATTAAATCAAGAGAATATATTATTATCACAGTTTTCTTTATGGAATGTTCTCTTTATTAAAATATGCATGCGAGTGTAACAAAAAAAAATTAAAATATAATTGTAAAAAAGAAAAACGCGTTCATATTCAGTTTTTTTTTTCAATTTATAATACACATTTTTATAATAATCAAACAACGTTCAGATTTCATATTTGAAAGCAATATTTATCGTTTGCAGATTTGTTAATTCTGAGATCACAAAACTTGTTTTTCTTCGAAATTTATAATAAAACAAATTTAAATGTTTTACTGAGGATTGGTTAAACATTTTACTGTTAAATAGAGTAAAGTTCTAAGGAAAGTTAAATATTACGAAAAAAATGTTGTAGATTTACATTAACTTTTAGTAATGCATCTTAATGGTTTATAAATAGTGTAAAGTTCTAAGGAAAGTTAAATATTAAGGAAAAAAGGCTGTAGATTCACATTAACTTTTAGTAATGTATTCTATTCTATTTTTTTTTTCAAAATTGATGTTTGTATATATGACTTCGCTTCACTCCAACACCGTTCAATCGACCAGTATGAAAATTGGCATATATATGTATTTTTTGTGGAGAAGGTTTTTGTGTATTGCACAAAATTTGTAACAATGTTTTACTTTTGTTGATCAGAGATCAGTTTAGGAAAGTATTTTCAAAAATCGACCCACAAGAGAGTTACAAGGTTTTATAAATAAATTTAAAAAAACCTTTTTTATCAGCCATTAGACTTTCAGACTTAAAATTCAACAAATATGGTTTTTTTTTGTTGTTGTTGTTCAACTGAAATATGCAAAAAGCTTTTTTTTGTTTAATTTGCAATTCATGTAAAATTAACTCATTAAAAACTTATTCATCCTTTAATCTCCATTGTTTATTTTTTCAATTCACTCGTGCGAAGAACGGGTATACCAGCAAGTGGTTTTTATATAATTACATTTTTAATTTGTTTATTACTTCACCATTGAAATACAAAACTGGTATCAAAATATATAAATATACATTTTAATTTCTGTTTATACCTCTATATTCCATTCAATTTTTTAAGTTGAAAAATATGCAAAGAAAAAAAAGTTTCAGAGCATTTTAATTCAAAATTAAATGTTGTGTTGACATATTATTCAAACATTATTCATCAATTTCAAATCGAATTATAAGTTCTTAATATGTTTGCAAGTGTGTATGAAATTAATTTTAAACGATTGACAAACCACAGATATTTAAACCCCGAAAGCATTAAACAATAAATAATGTAGATTGTCTCAAATATTTAAACTATCAGATGGATTTAAAAGTCTTTGTAATATAAGTTGGATTTACGAAATACATTTGCCTAAATTATGCACAGAATTATTAACAAAACATGAAACAATTCCAATCTTTCAAACAATTGAGAATAAACAATAGGTTTCATGCTATTTTATGCTTCAAAAGATGTTCTAACTTTTTTTGTAATCAATTCGATTTAGCATATAATTTACAAGACCAAATAAATGTTCTATTTTAATTATCTCGAAGCTCATTGAAAAGCTAAGGCAAGCACTCAAGATTCACAAAGAATTCGAAAACACGTTACAGTCACTCAACCTGAAATATTAATTCTAAAACCACCATCCGAAATCTGTTCTTTTGTTTGCCCTTAAATTCCAACCATCCTCGTATTTCATTACCATAAGCCCCTTCCCAAACAATCCAGCTGCAAATCCGCATACTTATGAAGCTAGCTTAAGCAAATCGCGAGGCTTAACACATAGCATTCACCATCTGTAACCGAGACTATCTATTGAGCTGTTAATTGCAAGCGCCCTCTTTAACAGGGCCTTGGTGGCCAATTTGAGCCCCTCGGTGTTGGTGGAATGACATTGGGCCATTAAAAGCTGGCCAGGGGCGGGAGGGGGTTGCATCGTGCTTTTCATTAGAACGATACGGTGCTTCGATGTTGTTTAATGGAAGTAGGTGCCTTCATTAAGAATGGAGAGAGAATACTCAGCACAGGCTACCTTAGAGAGTAATTCTTTACGGTGTTTAATTTTCAGGTGCTGAATTAAAAATCTTTGGAAGATAGCGCAGAAGGAAGTGGATTTACTTTGGCTAATTGTGTTTCTATTGATCGATGCTGAAGTTACTGCGAGTTTTATCACACGGCGCTCAGAGGTAGAAATTTGAATTTTTTCCCCCTTATAATTCCAGAAGCAATAAATATCAAAAGGAAAAGGGATGCTTTTCAATTTAATGTTCAGACATTTTTAAAATACATTAAACAGGCTCCTTTTAATAACGCTTGGAGTAACACTTACCTGTGTTTCCTGTTGTTTGCTTTATCTATTCTGTAAGAATTGCAATATTAAGATGATAATTCTTTTTTTAAAAAAAGGATGTAATGCAGAAGAAGGGCATAATCAATACGCTTAACAATGATTTATTATTATTATTTTTAAAACAAAATTGAGGCATTTAATTTATAGAGAAAGAGAGGAAGAGAGAGAAAAAGAGAGAAATAGAAAGAGAGAAAAAGAGAGAATGAAAAAGAGAGAGGAAGAAAAAGAGAGAGAGAGAAACAGAATAGAGAAAGAAATAACAGGAGTGTGTGAGGAGGAGAGAGAAAGAGAATGAGTAAAAGAAAGGGAGAGAGAAAAAGGGAAAGGAAAAGTGAGAGAAAATGAAACCAAAAATGTGAGAAAAAGAGAAAAAGGGAAAGAAAGAAAAAGTAAGAGAAAGAGTAAGAAAGAAAAACTTACCTGTATTTCCTGTTGTTTGCTTTATGTATTCTATAAGAATTGCAATATCAAGATGTTAATTCTTTTTTTATTAGAAAAGGATTTAATGCGGGAGAAAAATATATAATTAATACGTTTAACAATGATTTATTATTATTATTATTATTTTAAAACCAAATTGTGGTATTTAATTTATAGAGAGAGAAAAAGAGAGAAATAGAATGAGGGATAGAGAGAAAAAGAGAGAAATAGAGAGAGGGAGAAAAAGAGAGAGGAAGAAAAAGGAGAAGAAGAAACATAAGAAAGATAACAAAAGTGTGTGAGAAGGAGAGAGAAAGAGGATGAGTAAAAGAAAGGGAGATAGAAAAATAGAAAGGAAAAAAAGAGAGAAAAGGAAAAAAAGATGCGAGAAAAAGGGAAAGAGGAAGAAAAGGAAGAGAAAGAAAGAGACGAGAAGAGCGAGAGAAAGAGAGAGAGAGAGAGGAGACATTTTAATTTAAAAAAATTTGGTCATACGTGAGGGAGAAAAGTAATTAATATTTTATAAATTACTTTAAGAGTGAATTCCTTCGTTTTTAGGCGAAAAAAAGAACAAAAATTAAGAAACAAAAGCTAATTTTAGGCTGTAATTTTTAAAAGAAGAATACGTTGAACAAGAATTAAAATACGTTTTGTCTGTAGTGAAGTGGATTACTTTTGGCTACTAAGTAGTTTATTATTGCCATTACGTTACGGGCATTTTGAAGGATTGATATTTGGATGGTTTTGAATTAATGCATGTGGAACTTTGAAATAAAAATTTATTCCAAGACAATGTGCTAATAAGTTTCAGTATTTTTTTTTAAATTCTGAAATCGTGTTTCGTTTCTCTTAATAACTTATGCAAAGAATTAGGATTATATACTAAATAAATATAAAATACCCTGTAATGATTTAAACACAAATATAAAGTGGTAATGAATAGCTTTAATGCTATTCTAAAATTTATTCTATTAAGAATTTAAAAAATCACTGGAAAAGTCTTTGCGTAATAATTATTCGTGTATTAAATATCCAAATTTGAAAAAAAAAAGTATTGAATATTTGTCATTTTTCCCCTTTAACTTTGAAATCATATTTATGGTCATCAGAAATTTATTTCATTAAATAAAAAAAAGCAATACAAATTTTCTTTTTTTTTTCTAAAATACAAAACGCCATATTTATTGGTTTTCCTCATTCATAATCAACTGAAATTCTAACAAAATGAATTGAATCACATTAAAAGAAAAAAATGCTCAGCTTATTAGTGGAGTAATTACTTAAGAAATGTACGGTGGATATTCAAACAGAGCTATATTGCTTTCGCTTTTATTTATCGTTTGATACAAATTAACATTCATTTTATCTATATAAATAAATAAAATTGAAGTGTCTGTTTGTAATTTCAAGTTAGCAGCTTTTTACTAAATGCATTTAAAGGTATATACGGTACTTATATCAATAAATCAATTTTTAAAATTTTTGTCTGTCTGTCTGTCTGTTTGTTTGTTCCAACTAATCTCGGAAACGGCTGGTTCGATTCTAAAAATTCTTTCACCGATAGAAAGCTACATTATCAGCGAGTAACATAAGATATATTTTATCTCCATATTCCTACGGGAACGGGAACTATGCGGGTAAAACCGTGGGACGTGTTTACTCCCCGCCAAGTTGGCGCAAAATTATGCATTTGTGGTCAATAATGGAATTTTTAATAAAAATTTTCTCACATTTGTAACAAATAACTGAAACATAGTGTAATATGGCATTTTTACAAAAGGCTATTTTTTAAATGGTTTTTTATAAAATGTCTAACATTTATTATGTTAGTTTATTAAATGTCTAACTCAAACTTTGAGAAATATCGCCAAGTTTGCTAAGAAGTTTTCTGTTCCGACAATCCCAGATATTTTAATGCAAATTTTCTCCCACTTTTTAAAGAGGGAGATGAAATAAAGTTTTAGCCAATTGCGCGTGCGTGATATTGAAAATTCTATGGTAATATTAATTGACAGTTTCATAAAAAGTTTTGATTTATTGTCCATAAAATCAACATTGAAATTTTAAACGACGTGTGGGGGAGGGAAATGAAAAGTATAAATAGGAATAATAAAAAGATAATTAGAATTAAAATTTTAGAATTTTTAAATTTTATTGGTTTCAGTCAAGCAATAAAAAAATTACCATATTATAATATTTACTTTCTAATGATAATGATTGCCACTTTGACATTTATTTAAAGACATCAACGCGAGCGGAGCTGCGGGTAAAAGCTAGTTTTGAAATAAATCGTTTGGTTTATATATGACTGCATTCGAACGAGAAAAAAAAAGATTAGACTCTGTGTCGTATTAATAAATTTGTGGGAATTTATTTTATGATTTATTCAACAATTTATTGGTATCGGCTTTAACAGTACAATCAAAGCATTATATTTCGCAACGAAATAAATATTAAGTTTAACCAATAATGTTCATCACAACAGTACAGAACAAATATTTCAATTCTTGAGGTAAAATTATTTATTTTGAATTTGTTTTATCCCAACTAATTTTTTTTTAGCAATTAACAGTTGGATAAAAATTGGTGTTTTGAAACTGTGTTTGTCTATGCATTCCTTATTTCCAATATATGCTGCAAAAAATATTTTAATTAATTTAATCACTTCGCTGTTTTGCCCGAACATCGCTCGGGCACTTGAAACGGCACTTCCCTGTTTTGCCCGAGCGGCACTCGGGCGACACTTTTCTCTACTCTAATCCTCTGATTTGCCTGTAATTTTTGCTCGTTTAGTGTGCAATGTTTCTAACACATGTCTAATAGGATTACAAAAAAATGACTAAACCGGTTTCAAGGTTAGGTTTTAATGCATTTTTTTGACTAGATAAAGCGGGAATTTTCTTTTTACTAGATCGATATACCGAAAACTACGAACACTATTTCGTTTAAATTTGAAGCTTAAAATAGAAGAAAACTGAGTGATTATGAGAGGCTCATAACAGAAAATAATTCTGATATTGACTCAGGTAGTGAGTCTAAAATTTCAATAAAAATGATTCTGGAAGTAAGGAAAATTTGTTACAGGACTTCTCTTGAGTTACAGATAGAACCGACCAGTATCTCAAAAATTATCCAATAACAGAAAAAAGAGGCAAGAAAAAATACAAAGAAATATTCTTTCATATTTTAGATGCATCATTGTGGAATGTTTTCGTTTTATATCAGAAACTGGGTGGGAAAATTATCTCATTTGAATTTCAGGCTTCATATTATAAATCACCTTATTGAAAAATATGGAGCGTTTAGTGAGAAAAAAGGACACGACCAGAAATTTTGCCCAGTCCCTTACGATTGACAGAAAAAAAAACTTTAAAAGTAATTCCTCTCACCGACAAAAAATTGAGACCAACAAGGCAATGTTTTGCGTGTGGTTCGAAAAGAAACGATTTGGGAAAATGGGTGAAAAAAGAAACACGATATATTTTCGTCCCGATTGCAACATTGGACTATGTGTGCTTACCCCTCCATGTTTTAAAATTTACCACACAAAAACAGAATTTTAAGAAAATAATTAACTGTAAGTACAATACATATTTTTAAATCTAATGTACATTTTTGTAAAGTGTCGTTTTGGTTCACTTATTTCTTCGGCAAAAAGCCCACTTTAAGAGAAAATATGGTTTTTCAATGAAAATAAAAATTAGCAAACTTCTTTTAATTCAATATTTATAACACTTCTGACTGCTAATTTGAGTTTATATAATTGATTTCATAATAAAGATTTTTATAAAAAATATGCTTATTTTTTGACATAATATGACAGAAAAAAGAAACAGTTAAGTGTGGTTTAGTTCATCCAATAAAGAGTTTATCACCGTATATCTTTAACAGCTGCTAAAACTTGATTTCATAAACATCTAGTAAAAATATTTCTTTATCAAGTCACTGAGCCTCTTTTATTCAGATTTAGCTATTTTGATTAAAAGATCCAATTTGTAAAGTTATTATATTTCACCTTTGGCTTACTCTTTGATTTATTGTGGAATATTTTCAAATATCGAGTATTTTCAAATCGAACTTAAACTTTTCAAATGATATTGAAATTGATATGAAAATGGAATATTAACTAATAATTTCGAAAAATATTACCTTATTTCGCGAATATATAAATAAACTTTTATTATTCACCAAGATTCAACGTTTCATAACTTACTTAAAACGCGCATTTGAAATTGAGATTTTCAAAATGATTACACAGTAATCACACACAAAAAGAAGGAAAAAAAAACTATTATCCCAAACATATTCTTTTTACACGGATGAATTGTTTCAACTCCCAGTTAAAAGCAATTTATTATGAAACGATTCCTTCATAGCAAATAGGTTCCAACAATTCTAAAATCATCATCACCGGTCCTCTCCTCTAACTCTAGTATTCATTACTTTCGATATCAAATGATACCTATCAGCTGTTTTTTTCTTTTCCTGCTAACAGCGCCATCTGGTGAAACGGGATAGCATCGCTGTCACTAACAGAAAAGAACTGTCATTAGAGCCGTAATGGCGTCCATTTGCTTTAAGTCCCGTAATTTCAATTTTACGCATCGGAAACTAATGAGCCAGATTGCGAAGGATTCTTCTCAAAAACGGTTCTTCTAATGGGACCGTATTTTTAAGAGCTGTTTACATTAATATCAGAGTTTTCTGTTGATGATTAAGGCAGAGGAATAGCAGGCTTTATTGACAAAAGTTGGCACGGTTTTGGGTTACCGCCATTTTTCATGAAATGTTCTTTTCCCCTTATTGACGAGTATCGTATTATAGTTTAGAAAGAAAGGGAAAGAAGGAAGATTAAGTACGAAAATTGCATATTTTTTTTCTTTTAAAGAAATTGTTACTTTGTGTATAATGAGTAGTTCTTTTTGGCAAAGTAATTCCGGGAATTATAATGCATTTCTAACGAAGTGTTAATGAAACAAATCACTTATAAAAAAATAATTATTAAGATATACTTTCTTCCATTTTTTATTGTATATAATGGAACATTTAATTTTTACTATAGGGGTGAACAAATAAAAATTATGAATGACACAGCTGTATAAGAATTTGAGGGTTGAAATCACGTGATAAGACAGTGGTGTAACTAAGAATATATAGAGTCTTCCTGCAAAGTCAGGTTTCGGGCCACAAGCCATACTTAAAGTCAGTCAGGCTTTGAGCACCATAGAATCCTGCTCCACCAAGATGCGGGAGATTTTCCTTACGCAACTGTGATTAGTATATATTTAATATTTTGGTGATCCAATAGGAAAGCATTAAGAATTTTGCAATAAGGCTGTTGTTTAAGGTATTCAACTACTTGCACGACAACTTTTCTCTTAAAAATGGATATATGAGGAATTTTTTCTGTTTGTTTTTGGTTTTTTTTATTTGTTTTGTACATTTTCAGAAAATATGCTAAAATTAAGAAGAGAAAGAGAAATTATTATTACCAAAATGGGAAAAAATGAATAAAAATTTACAACACATAACATAATTGGGCCCCTTCTGTACCAAAAGTTTATGGACAAATTTTCAATTTTTCAATTAAGATGTAATGATGTGTTACTCATTTTTGAAATGACTTTCAGGATCAGATATATTTTAATTTTTACAAAAACTAGAGTACTCTATCTTAATTATATGATATCGCTTTAAAAAAACAGTGATTTTTCATAATGGACCATAAATTTTGTTATAAAACAGTGGTTGATAAATTTGAAGGATAAAAAAAACTTATACTATTATACAGAGCATACTCAGAAAATTTCAATTAATTATTTTCAAAACTGTTTAAGCAATCGTTGTCCCCGTTTAAGCATTTTCAAAAAAAAAAATTATTTCGAGTAAAACGTGTTTTAAAGTATGACACCTTGCTCAAAGTAATGGCATCTGCTTTCACTAAAACACTTGTGGTTTTTGTTCTACTGAACGTAAAATAATAAACTTGTTATTTTTATAAAGCTAATAAGATGACCTATAAAATAAAATCATAAAAACTATGTCAATTGTTAGCAAAATTCACAACTTTAGGGTGGTTGGATACCATAAAGACCTTGTTTGCAGTGTAGTAAAATTGAAAAATTGTTTTATAGTTGTTTTTGCATACATCAAATTTCTCAAAATTGTAATATCTGCGACCCAATTTTCAATCACAATTTTCATCATCCCGCCCCTTTCGATAAAATAGAAATGTATTGAATTCAATAATAATGCACTTTGACCTAAAGCTGCGAAATGACTTTAGTTATAAATCGCGCACAAATTATCAAGATAAGTTATAAGTAGAGTATTAAATTTTGTGTATAATGTTACATATGACAAGCCCATAGGGTCCCAGGTAATTGTTAAATTTGTTCTTAACTTAGTATTGATAAATTAATTATTAAATACATTGTGCCATAATAATAATACATTTATAAATGTATTACATCACTGTAAATGTGTATTTTATTTTTTAATATGTTAGAATGTATTCGTTTTTGTTCTCGTTCATCAGAAAATGAATAATTTTTTAAAAAAAATAATCTTTTAGTTTTTATTTTCCGATATGCTTGCAGCTTCAAGAAGGTTTATCACGTCCTTTTAAGGGGGAAGATACAGTTTGAGAATCGCTGGCATACGATAAAACGTAACCTCACTGCATAAAAAAATTGAACAGAGCTTACATAACACTAAGTCAGATTTATCATTGGGTTAAAACAGGGTTTTACTTGCAAATGAGATCGAGCATTCTCATGAGATTGAAGTTGTTGTCGTGTGTTTTTATCCTGGTATACATATGAAAGACGAGTGGAAGAACAGAAACATACAATACAAACAGAAGAAGATATAGACATTTTATTACAAACGATAATCCCAGCATTTTACAGAAGGGGTGCGCTGCTTTCCATTCGAGACGAGAATCCATTTCCAGTGAAAGTCCGACTTCTTTTCCCGAAGAAGATACTTTCATGACTTATTCGAACCCAACCCACTCAGTTACAAGCCGAGGGTCATATCCACCATACTGGCTGGGCGGCATGAGATTGAAGTGAAATACATGTATGATAAATCTAAAATGTTTCAGTGATTGAATTTGAACAGGACTCAAATGACAGTATCAAACACATCATTACTGAAATAACTGAAAGATGACACGCATTCAACCCCTTAAAAGGTCACTTTTTGCGCGCAAATTTAAAAAAAAAGAAGAATTTTTATTGTATATAATTAAACATACTTAGTAGAATAAGAAAATGGAAGAATTTCATTTTAATTTTAAAATGTCTATTTTTTATTTTACAATTGTTTAACACAAAAACTCATTAATGGTTTCTTTTTGTAAGTACTCTCAGCACAGACATGATATGAGGAGTTTTTCATATATCTTTGGAAAAATTTTATGTTAATGCTTTCTCGTTTAGAGTATGTGTAAAGATGTGCTTAGGTGAGTTCCCCTGAAGAATGTTTCAAATAATCAGCAGGCAGTTTAAAATTTGTATCCAAATTTAATTCATCATTTCACAAAATATTTTTGTTGTTGTTTTTGTGTTATCTATAATTTTAAAAAAGATGCCTGTCTAAGAGCAAAAGCATTGAATGCTGCAAAACACAATTTTAAGGATCTGAATTCTTGCCTTCATGAAAGAAAAGTTCCCGTCTTCACCACAAAGAAAATGTCAGATGAAAAACATTTCAGTTCCATAGTAAACATTCAAATCCCTAGCACTAAGTAATTGCACCATAAGGATTAAAAACACGCCCAAATCAAAGAAAGAAAAAAATATCAGTGCCCTTACAGCGTACGGGTAAACCAGCCAACTTTTAATAGCCCGTACAACGTGCGGGCAAACAGATTTAGTGGTTAACCGTAGATATTGTTGGAGGCGGCGGATTCGATACTTCTGTTATGCAGCTCATGTCAATAATTCTTGTTTAAATCACACCAAATGTTTAAAGTAATTCTGATGTGACAAATGAATTAGAACAATACAGAAAAGCTTGAAAAAATTCAAGTGTCTTTTTCGTTGGTGTGCTTATCATTCATAATTAAAAGATTCTTTCCCAAATTTGTATAAATAATCATCGTTCTTATTTTTCAAATCAAAATAGTTTTAACACAGTAAATAACAGAGTATATATTGAAGAAGTACGAATGCATATGTATGGAATTTTGCCAAGATCTGCTGTAATGCAATTGCTAGTATCTATATATATAAAGGAGAAAAGCGACTCACCCATTCACTCACTCACTCATCAAATTATCTCCAGAACTATTAGACCAAAAAAATTGAAATTTGATAAGCATATTCCTTTGATGGAGCAGAGATTAGCTAAGAGTGGAGTTTGCGAAAATTGACCCCCAAGGGGCGTTGGATAAATATTCCAGTTTTTAAACTTAAAACCTACAAACTTGAAATTTGGTAGGCATGTTCCTTGCATAGAGTAGAGATCCGCTGCAAAAAGGGGTTTTACAACAAAATTGACCTATAAGTGGCTCTACGTGGGTTAAGAGGGTATAGGTAAATATTCCCGTTTTTGAACTGTTGAACCTACAAACATGAAGTTTGGTAGGCAAGTTCTTTGCATGGAGTAGAGGTCCGCTACTCAACAAATTTTGCCGAAAATTGACCATTAAGAGACTTTGCGAGGGTTTAAAAGGCGCTATAGATCAATATTCCCGCTTTTAAAGTCCTGTTCTTTTTATATCAAGAGGTGAGATTTATAAAAGAATGTTTTTCATTACATTCGACCAGTTGAACTGTAAACGAAATTTGTACGACATCATGAAATATCCAGTGAAGCGTGTGGATAACAGCTAGTAGTACATATTGAAAAAGGCTTATATGTAAACAAATTAACTTATATAAAAAATAAAAATATTAATTTTTATAATTTTAAAGGAATGATTTCAATGCAGTTAATATAACTAAAAGTAATGTTAATATAATTAAATTAAATTATGTTCTGCAGTTATAAAAAGAGGAAGGTAATTTAATTTTACTTTTGTATAATATCTCTATCCTTACCTTAAAACAAAATAAATAATTCTTTCATACGTATTAGAAGTCTCTCGAATGTAGAAAATTCTCCTTTGAGAGCTATTTTTATCAACAATGAGGAAAATATCGCAGGTTTTCTAAATAACCCACGGTTCAAACTGTTGGCATTGTGTGGAAATTTGGAGAAGGGATAGCCAGCTTCGGTCTCATTCTCATCACTTGACCATGCTTCAAAATCACGAGGTCCATTGAATATCGCCCTAATGTTTCTTTAGTGTTCGACGCAAATTAGTATCAAATAAAATCCTAAGAAACACGGGGATTTCACATAAGAGCTTAAGATTACTTAATCATACTAGAAATTAGGAATAAAAATGTCTATAATAAATGTACTGAAACATCATATAATTCCATATTATAACAGCACTTGGGGTTTCACGTCAGACTGACCTCTTAACCGGAACATCTGCTCCTGCACCTCAGGACCCAAGGGCACATATACTGAGATGGGCACAGTAGGCCTTGGTCCTCATGGGCTGTTGCGCCACTGAATTAAGTTATAATATCCTATAAGATTCCAATGTTGTACTATATGTTTGAATAAAGTAAATTTATATATATATATATATAGTACATAATATATAAATTGCATTGCTGTGAGATAAATAGAACTTTTATAAATCAATTCTTTCTTTATTCCATGAAATAAAAAACGGATTCTATTCAGACATTAAATTCGTTTTGTATAAATGTATTTGAGAATTTACATACATGGCATTGTAAATACAAAACGTGTTTTATATTATATATATATATATATATTATATAATTTATTTTTAAAATATTACACATTTATAGTATCCTTCAACCATGTCTGTAATTTTTAATATATCTACCCTTTAGTGATTTATTGACTCAATTTACGTAATAATATTTTCTGCATCATATAATGTAGTTTTAACTATGTCATGAAATGATATAAATAAATTCCCATGATATAGCACAACATATGACAAATTCGTATTGACTAAGACATTTTAATAAAATAAATTGTGCATCCAGTGTTTCCTTGTTTATGCATCACTCAATTCACAAACTACATCTACATAATTTTATATTACATTCATTATTGGCCTCGAGCATTACACATTTTTATCTCCTTACATATTGATGGAATCCAAAATAATTTGCATCACCAAGCAAAGCACTTGAAAGCATTTTCGAATAAGCACAGAGACACCCTGACGCTAGCCAAGGCCCATTCTCATTATTAATACCCCACCAAACGATAACACGAAATATACTTTCGGGTCGTAAATTGCTGCCTCACGCTGCCCCAGATGGTCCCCCCCCCACACACATGAAATACAAGCGTAGGAGTACATCCAGAGATGTGAGATACGATCATAAAATTCGCACTGTATTCGCAACGTGAAATATCTTTCCATTAAGTTTTTAAAATCTCAGCTTTTATGCGTTTTAATATGCCATTTTCCTGACGCTCTAAAGAAATTGGGTTGGAAAAGAAGTTATGATGTCGTAATGTGTAAAGGGTGTTGGAGTGTAGAGAGAGAGAAAAAAAAGTATGGCGTCTTTCTGGCAGCGACGAGATGATTTGATTAATACTGAGTTGAGTAGTTTATTTCCTGAGGCGGTTGGAACAGTTTATGACGTATCCCTTCTTGCCTCTTAATTTAATTAATGGAAAACAAGAAAAGTTGTCCTTTCTTGACTATGGTAATAATGTTTATGTATATATGGGATTTTCTTAGATGATAAATGTCTTTCTTTAGTGAAAAATGAACCACAATAATGTGATAATCACTATGTTGAATTTGTTTTCATTGATCAATTAGAGATTTAATCAGAGTTAATTAAATTGATAACAACCATTTCCGTCGTTCTAGTTGTGAGTAAATATGCAATATCAATTACTCAATACTTGTAACTCATCAATAATAAGAAAAAAAGGTGATAAATAAATATATATTAATAAGTGAATTTTAGCTTCGACTATTTGCGTAGGAAATATATGCAGTGTCAGTCGCTCTTTCATTCTAGCAGTGATTTTTTTCGAACTTTATTTATTGTTTTGGTACAGAAGCTGAGTTATTGTGAGTCTCATGAAATATTCTTTCCCCGAAAGTTTGCTGTAAGATGTGTTTTTACATGATTAACCTTTATTTTGATTTATGGAAAAGTACACAATATAAATAAAGAAATTAGATAAAATATTTAGGCAATTTTTATACTTTTGAGAAATAATAGGTATTTTTAACATTTTTATGGATTTTTTTTCGAAAAAATATGTTTATTTTTTAAAGCGATGACACGATTCAAGGATCAAAGTATAACTTAACACATAAAAAAACTAGAAACACATCTAAAAAAATGTTTAAATATACAATTGGAAAACAAAGTAATTTACCTAATTTATTCGAATCTATGCCACCATAGATTATTCTTCACACTAAATCCACTACACGTTTTGGGGGAAAATAAAAAACAATGTGAAATGGCTTATCGAGATCCGATATTTACGAAATTTAAAAAAAAATTAAATGAAAACTAATAAAAAGTAAATAATTAATTTTTTGTACTTTTTTTAAAAAAAAATTTTAAATACAGCCATGAACCTCTTATTGCCGTAACAGAGAGTCTCATGTTTAATTTTCTCCATCCAACGCTTTCGATTCTAAGCCGTAACAAATGTTCAGTAGTTTTTACATTGGGGGGAAAAGTGCGTCTTAGATTCCAATAAATACGGTAATTTCTCTAACAATCTTTCACTAACTATACGGATAAAAAAACATACTAAGAGCCATTATGTTTTTTGAAGCTTCTAATTGTTTTTATATATTAATAACAAATTTTAAGGAATTTCATTTCTTTTTGGTATTATATAATTATCAATTTTATATAAATAATGCTTTGCACAGTTAAGAAAGTGTAGAAATAACTCATTAAGTATAACTTCATTAGAGCGTATAGTTACTTCTTGAATTACGCATTAATTATTACCAAATTGATTTATTAATTTTAACAATTTAATGTATATGTTACCGGCAAAGTATGAAATGCCGGCATTCTATAGAATGCCTAGGCATTCTATACAATGCCGGGCGTTTTTAGGCAAAGTATGAAATATGAGATTTATTACATACTTTGCCTAGGCATTGTATAGAATGCCTAGGAATTCTATAGAATACCTAAATCTATTTAGGCAAAGTATGAAAAAGGTCATGATTAGGATATTATATCAATGACTTACATTTCTAGAAGTACAAATGTTATTCTAACAAAATAATGAGACTTCTATTAAAAAAATTATTGCTAAATTGTGATTTCGCATATACTTGTATTCAAATTCCTTCAGAAGTTCAAAGCGTCGATAGAAGCCATTCTATATCCCACTCATTACAAGTGCCAATATATTGGCATTCGCAAAAAAATCAAAATTTTTACTACAATACTTTTTTTAAAAATAATTTCTGGAAAGGCTCACAAAGGTGGATGTACAAGTTCAACATCATAACGTGTAATATTTGTATTTGGTTGAAAGTTCTTTCAGAATTCTATCACATCCCCAAAATTTAAAGCAAATTAAATTCCTAGAACAAGTTCACATCGTCGGAAGTCAGGTACCTTCCTCTGGGAAGAAAACTGGGTGTCAAAATTACCGGTGGCAATTGGTATCGCCTACATGGTGCCGCACTAAAAAGGGATAGCAGCCCCTGGGGAATGTACTAGGTCTGAAAATGGTAAAAATACCAATCTGTAGCCCCATTGGGAAAAAAGGAATCCGTGACGTAATACTGTATAGCAGTTCTTCCCAACATTTTTATCTTCGGGACCGGTCAACCTTTGATAATTTTACGGTGGCCCGCTGAGAGTGTGACGTTGATTATTTATATTTTAAATTGTTTTGATTTTATAATTTGCAGTAGAACGTCGTTTTTTCGAATCAATTGGGACCGGACTCCGTTCGGATACGGGGTTGTTCGGATAACGGAGAACCGAAAGCGAGCCATGCAGTATATGAAACCGGACACTATACGAATATTGAAAATCATCACATGCGGGAAACGTGCTTGAAGTAAAAGCAAAATAGGTGCAAAATGTCGCGTGAGTGAGTGAATATTAACGTCGTACTGTTCAGCTACACGAGGGCTTTTGGCGACGGACCTCGTAATTTTGAACCATGGTCAAGTGACGAGGACGACACCTGAGCTGGCATCCCCTCTCTTAACTACCACACCAAAGGGAGTACTTCTGAGCTCTCGACAGATTTAACGTGCATCGCTCCCCTACACGGTGGGTCTTCAGTGATACTGGGCTCGAACTCATGACACGCCAGCCACGAGTCCGATACCTTGACCACTTGGCTACCGCGGCCGAGCAAAATGTCGCAATTTTACCTTTATTGTGGAAAATAATCACTTATTTTTCGCTGTACCATTGTACACCTTCGTTTTTTCACTGCAAGGTCTCTGACCAGGGGTTGGGGAACACTGTTTTATGGTACTGACGCCTTCTTTAATAGGTTAAATGAGTTTACTTTTATTTTCCACAAACATCACATCATAGCTATTCAGCAACCAATAGTCCCTGGGTTCCTTCTTAGTAGTCATTTTAGCATTTTGTATATCAGTTATCAACTTCTAGTAAGTAATTTCAGTTAAGAAAAAACCATTTTTATTTGGCAGCATCAACTCGAATTTTGGGCAACTAGCCGTCGAATAGTTGTTTCATGTCTGTGGACCATGGGTCGGAAACCTTTTAGCTGTTGCGTGTCAAACCAATCTACCAATATGATTTAGCGAACCATACAGTAGAGCATTTTTGAAACAATTGAAAAATTTACAAATTTGTTGAGTAATGCAAAGTGCCTCTGAGAATTGTACCGCGTGCCACATGTGACATAGGTTGCCGACCCCTGCTATAGACCATGACACCTTTACCAACGCTATAGCTTGCTCCTCCATTTCCAGGCATCACAGGAAAAAACCAATTTTTTGTTGAACATGTTTAAGTAAAATTGAGTATTTTGACATTTCCGAACAAACAGCAATGTACAACTAACAGATTCTGTGCCTGAGATACGCGTTAAAAGTTTAATGTCTTGCCAATTGACAATATTCTAAACGAATCTGAGATGTATTTCATACTTTGCTGGTTTCTCATTAGGCATTCTATAGAATGCCTAGGCAATGTGTGAAATAGGAATCATTTCATACAGTGCAGGCTAGATTTAGGCATTCTATACAATGCCAGATTTCATACTTTGCCGGTAACACATATAAGGGACCACACACACGCTGTAGTGTGTATTGTGAAGTACAAAGCTGAGTAAAAGAATTCTTTAAATCATCATTCCAGATCGGCCGTTAAATAATCCCTTAGGAAATTAGGGAATTCGTCACCCGCGCAAAGCGAGCTGCGCAGGAGATCAGAACTCTGTTAGACATGTTAGGTACTGTTCCGTTTTTGTGATGTCACGTGCATTATTTTTTAAATAATTGTTAAAATTAATAATTCAATTAGGGCCGTGGGTAGCCTAGTGGTTAGAGCATCGGACTCCAGACCGGAGGGCCTGGGTTCGATGCCCGATGCCACCAAATACCCTCCGAGTACACACGGAGAACGTACTCGTTAAATCAGTGGGTCCGAAAGTCTTGTGCGCGGTCGTAGTAGAAACCACGAGTGCTGGGGGCTGGAGAATATTTCCCTCCCCTCCAGTTCTATGCTTAAATTGTGGAGGTGGAGATAGGTGGTGTCGCCATTTATCGTTAAGAAGTCCAACCAGTCTCACAGGCTCTGGCAACTTTCATTCCTTCCTTTCGGGAAGGACACGACAACAACAACAAATCAATTTGGCCCTAATTAATGTGTGATTATGGAACAGGATAAAAACTTTACTAGCGCAGTCGACAGGATCCTGCAAGGATATTAAATTAACATAAAACTTTTAAAAAAAAGGTAAAGTTTTCATCCTGTTCAATAATTACGCATTAATTATGGCCAAAATCATTGATTAATTTTAATAATTTTTTAAAACATGCACACGCGACATCACAAAAACGGAACAACGCTTAACATGTCTAAAAGAGTTCTGATCTCTTGAGCAGCTCGCTTTGCGCGGCTGACGAGACGACCAATCAGGGCATGATGATTTAAAGGATACTTACTCAGCTTTGTACTTTACACTACACACTCAAGTGAGTGTCTGATCCCTTGTTTGTCATAAATACGCTTTTACACAGTTTTTAAAACAATGTTTGAAAAAATATATTAACTATTTTTATCATGTCATTTTAAAATTAAATGAATGTATTGTTACGTAGATCGTGGATCGAAACTTTTAGGCTCTAAGGTCAAAGAAGTTCTTCAGGAGCGAGGCAAATTTATTGCCGGAAAAAAACAATCCTTGAAGTACAGGATACAATGCTAAAATTTTCTCAAAAAATCTCATAGGGCTATCAAATCTCCAACGGCACTCAGACACAACTATAAGTGTCTAAAATATAAGTATGTTAAATATTATTCGCTAGCAATCGCTCGGCCTACTCAAGAGCCGAAGTAATAACAAATCACTCTTCACGATCTAATCAATACAAACTCTGCGTCGGTCAAACCAAAATGAACTCAGTTTCAGCAAGTGAAACCTATTTATAGGCCTCACGGATCTTTCGAGAAAGATCCGCTTACGTCTTAGATCGTGATATTAAAAGCTTTCTCTAATAATTTCAAGAAGAATCTATATGGCCACAAATTCGACAAAATGGTCACCAAGTCACCAACGATGTCGCCAAAAATGATGCCAACTTGGCTTTATAGCCAAGATTTCACCAAATTTCCATTGAATTGCCATTATAATGTAAAGAACGGTGTTTCTTGCGAATACTACAATTTTAGCATAAAATAAATACAAAAGAGAGCATAATTATTTTTAGCATAAATTGTTCTTCAAAAATTATTTTTAACATAAATTATTTTTCGAAAATTATTTTTAGCATGAAATAAATACAATATTACAATTAACGTATTACACATCTAGATATTTACACTACTTTAAGCATTCAATATAAAAAATTCGTGACAATATATGAAAATTAAGTGATTGCTGATGCACTTCAACGAGGTACAGACCTATGAATTTATAATTTTACTGAGAGAAATTTAATTTTTTAAAGAGCAGTAAAAAATGTTCTTAATCAATGCGAGGAAATTCATAAAAATACCTGCTAAAATGTAGATCAATATCCACCAAAAGTGGATGAGGTAGGGTTAATGATGTGAGAAATGTAGCTAAAATCTTAATTCGTGATGTAGTTAGTACCTATAAGATAAATTCTCTTTCTCTGTCATCGCTCAAGATAATGACGTTACACCCTCAAAATGAAAGAAGAGTTAATTCTAATTTTCCAAAGCTCTAAAGATTTTTATTTTTACTTTGTAATTTTTATTTATTTATTTTCGCATTACTTTGTAATTATATTAGTACTACTTTGCAATTATTTATTTTCGAATTCTTTAATATTTTTTTTAAAAAAAAATTATGCTTTTTACTGTTTTTTTTAAGAATATTCAAAAATCAATACAAATTATATATATTTTGAAAAAGTAACAATATTCTTTAAATCTTTCTTTCTTTAATTCTTTATCAATACAAATTATATGTATTTTGAATTTATCATTTTGCTTATGCTATCAACGTATATTTTTTTGTCTGTGTCAAGAAAGATAAAGAATTAAAGAAAGAAAAATTTAAATAATATTGTTACTTTTTCAAAATATATATAATTTGTATTGATTTTTGAACCCTTCAATATTGTTAATCTCTGTTTATATCATTCATTTTCAGAAGTAAACAGAATACCATATTTACTCGAATCTAAGCCGCCATCGATTCCAAGGTGCTCCTCCAATTCTCATCACTTTTTTGAGAAAATACAAAAAAAATGTGTAAAAAATTCATCGGTATCCAAACCTGAAAATTTACAAAAAAAGAATTGTACCATTTTGCTTATACCATCGACGTATATTTGTTTTATCTGTGTCAAATTTTCATTGACCGCACTCGGTTTCCGTTTTTTTCTGGAAATAAAATTGCCTCCCTTTTTCAGTGAACTCGTCTTGATGCTATTGCCGATATCTTCGATATTTAGGTGATTAAAAGAAAGCGTATACAAAAAAAGAAAGAAACGAGCTTTACAGTAGTCGCATATGTTGTGTAACATCTGACATGTTATCGTGGTAAATACGCATGTATTATGTGTACACATAAAAATGTATTATGTGTAATTTAGAAATGCATGCATTATCATAAAATTTATAAAAGTAAAAAAAAAATTTACTTTGCTCATATTTTCTTTGTTTTATTGTTTCTTTATTCCATAACTTTTTCAAGGAAGAAACACACGAACTTGCATTTCAAAAACAACTAATATCCAGAAATATCTAACTTTTTCAAACTATTATATATGAGACAGTATTTTCTTTCTTTTTTTTCAGAACTAAATAGAGGCAGCCACTTTCCTAACTTTATTAAGTTTATCCTTAAGCGAATCCAAAGAAAATGCATGCTGGAAAACCTCAACCAACATACTCTTATATGTTTCAAGAAGAAACATATTCGCTACTCTTTAAAAATTTCCTATTACAACCTTAAGAAGAAATGTTTACTGTAGATACAACCAGATGACTATGTTTCATCATTCTACAGTTTACTTTCAAACTCAAATCAAGTTTATATTTCAATGCCTCATCAAACACACGCTTCCATGTTCCAAAGAAGCCAACATTCATCTAGACACGGCAGCAACTGGTATGCCAATCTGCTTTGAGAAATAAATGAAGCCCATAAAAATGTAAAGTAGCCATCCCGCCCTTCCAAAGAAGCTTCATTGTGACTTACTCATTACTTCCGACTCAGATTTACTCTCTCCTGACTCCGTTTCCGGCCTCCGACTCACTAATCCCTTTATTAAACATGTTGGATGACGGGGATAAAGTGGAGGGTTTCATTAGAACGACGATCCTGGTTTTCGGGAGAGCGCATTTCTTTGGAACCATCAACTTCGACTCAAACGTTTGATTTTGCTTTCAGGGGAAGGATAATCACTGGAGAGCAGGAATGACAAAGTAGGCATTTATCAGACATGTTTGGTCACGAATTCTTTCTTTTTCTTCGTAAATGTGAGTAGGAATGGAAAGGTTCATTTTAAAAAGCCGTTTTCCCCCCTCCCCTTTTCCTGTTTTTTTTTATAAAAAGGGAGTGGAGGAGGAATTTATATATATATATATATATATATAAACATTTTTTAAGAAAGTAAACTTAAATATTTTTTTAAGAAGCTTATACATACAAATACATACCAATAAGAAAGATTTAATTTTTGATAAATATAAAGTGCATGAAATTAATTGATAAATATTAAGTGCATGAATAAATTCAAAGAAAATAAGCATCCTAGGCATTTATATATGAAAATATTTTCATGACTTTACTTGACCATAAAAAATAAATCCTTTTTGGAAAGAAAATATAATTTAGCTAGTTAAAGTATTCTTTTTAAATTATAAGAAAACAATTAAAAAAGAAAAATATTTTCACAATTTTGATGATATTAATCAATTATGAAATGATATTTGTCACATTTTTAATTTCACGTAGCTATCAGATAATTTACTATTGGAGTCCTAAACCCAAAGAAAGCTTCTTTTTTTTTACTCAGAATGTGTTTTTTAGTTTATTTATGTGTAAATATTATTCATCAATAATATCATATCAGATATACATTCAATTTTCATTACAAAAAATAGTTACTAAAACTGTTTTTAAAAATAAAGAGAGAGAGAATATTCTGAGTTAAAAACTTGACTCAGAATATTCTCTCTGCGCATAAAAATGTCTAGCAGATAAAAACAGAAATATCTAGTGCAAACATATGAGAAAATATATTCTTTTCTGAATCACGTAATCTCTACTCGGTCTGAAATATTTTATAAAAATAGCGATTTCTCTTAATCTATGACAGAATGAGAGGGAGGGAGGAATATCTTAAGAAATGAAAGAATTGTATACAATGTCAGAAGATCTTATTAATAAGTGGACAGATAAGTAAAAAAAAAAGATTGAGGAGAATGAAGTTTGGCTTGAATAGTTAGTTGATCAACAAAAAAAAAGGAAAATCAATTTTTTCTATTTCTGAATCTTCATAAAAAGAGAGATGAGAAAGAGTTTCTATAAAAATTGAGAATTTGTTAGGTAGGTTTATTTGTGTGTGTGCACTGTATCCCTTCACACAGGTTAATTTATGAAAAACAAATTTGCTATTATATCTTAAAGAAAATCATATTTGCAATACATAAGTACTGGTAAAGGATAAAGTATTTTCAAAAGACAAAATATTTTTTTTGATAAATACACGCTTTTGTACAATTTAACTCTGGCAGTTCATAGAGTTTAAATTTCAATTATACGTGATTCAATAATCACAAATTGTTTTACTTATTTGAGTTATTGTGAGTTATCTTGATAGTTAAAAAAATCTTTTCAGGGAAAAAGGTTTGGATATCTTTAAGCTTCGGGGAACCCCATACAATCAACAGGAGAATAGTTTGTCGATGAGTGCATGTGACTTCTTGAGTCATACGATCTGTTCATTTATGAGAACGGTTACTTGCACGTTTCGAGGTTGAAAATAAACTAATGTATTAATAGTTAAATGTTGAAAGTTTACATTTTATGCTTTTTCTATGTTGATTTTTTTGCATATACAGTCAGACCTCTATCTAACGAAGTCGCTAAATTCCGAAAAAGTTCGATACATGGAAAATTCGTTAGAGATTCATCTTTTAATATACATTAAAGACTACATAAAACAAATTTTTAACATAAATACTATATATTACATAAAAAAAGTAATTTTTCACACTTTTTATGAAAATCATATATATAACATCATTTTATACACTCACTTCCAAAAGTTAAACACGGGGAGGAAAATGCTAATTTCCGGAAGCCAATCAGAATTGAAGAGGATGCAATTCGCTTCAGAGGTAGCTGGAAGTATGCAAATATGTTAGGTAAAAGTCAATCGTGCTTTCATGTCAAGAAATATGCAAAAAGGGCAGTCTTATAAGAAGCCAGCTTTATGAAGGGTTACAGAAGTTGATAGTAAGTGCTGATAGAAGGTGTTTAAAACTTTCGTACAATTTGTTTTCAAGACATACGTGTTTCTATGACTTACAGAAAACGAATGGAAGATTCTGAGCGCTGGCGTGCTGTGGGGTGCATTGAAGCAGAAGAGTCGATCACAGATGTTGCTCTTTTCTTTGGCGTACATCATTCTGTAATTTCACGTTTATGGAAACAATTCCAAACCACACAGACAGCAGTTGTCCGAATACCCGTAGGTGGTCGCCCAAAGGTTACAACCCCCGCGGAAGATCAATATATTGCTATTGTAACCAAGCGGAATCGCAGAGCAACCTCCACACGTGTGACATCTACGGTTACAGCGTCCATTGGTAAGGCTATATCTGCAGCTACTGTACGCCGAAGATCACATATGAATGGACTGTATGCCAGGGTACCTCGAGTTTGTGTTCCTCTATCCGTCCAATCGAGAGGGGCACGATTAAAGTGTTGGACACAATTGGACTGTGTCTGACTGGAACAATGTCATGTTTACTGATGAGTCAAGATTTGCTCTGGAGCCAGATGACAAGCGTATAAGGATATGGCGTAAACAAGGAACACGCAATCAGCCCCAAAACATCACCGAACATCACGCATTTCAAGGCGGAAGCATTATGATGTGGGCAGGGATTTTATTAGGATACCGCACCGACCTGCACATCTTTAAACGGGGTTCTGTGACGGTTGTCCGGTATCGAGATGAAATCCTAGAACCCATTGTGAGATTGTACACTGCAGCAGTTGGCCCTATCTTTGTTTTAATGGACAATAACACACGTCCCCATAGAGCTGACATCATCGATGACATCCTGGAGAGTGAAGGGATTGCGCGTATGGCGTGGCCAGCATATTCGCCTGACTTTAGTCCCTTTGAAAATCTTTGGGATGCTCTCGGCCGTGCTGTATCTTCACGTTTCCCACCTCCAGCCACTCTTATTGAGCTGGAAAGTGCTCTACAAGAAGAACGGCAATTACTTAATTCTGCGGTGGTTGACCACCTAACAGAAAGTATGGTCAGAATGTGTAAACTTTGCATACAGATGAGAGGGGATCACATATCCTATTAATTTCAATTTTTTTCATTTTATGCTGCTTATGTTCACATTATACATAATTCTGTTTAGGTTTCCAGTATGACATTATCTGATAACTTACAAAAATTTAATATTGTTTTCATTTCTGTATATAATTATTGATTTTGTTTTATGTATAAATATGTATGCTACTTTACTCCCAAATTTTGTGTCAATCAAAGCAGTATTTGCTGATTTTTTTGCATTTTACATTTTCGTGCTTAACTTTTGGAAGTGAGTGTATATCTCATTCATTAAAAAGAAATATGAGAGGAGAACAAGGGGGGGGGGATTGTCGGAGCATTTACTGTATTTTCCACTTTAAAAAATAATTTTATTAAATTTAATGAATTTTTAACGACATTTTCCAATTTTAAATATACAAGTAATTTTAAACATGCATTATTTTATAAGTAGTAATTTTAATTAAGGGCGTATAGGTTCTTACATTTAATTACTGGTAAAATCTGCAAATTTTATCTTAGTTTTTTGTTTGAAAAATTACGGCAATTTCATTGCTGTATGTGAGTCACGTATCTGGTAAAACCAATTCAAGGCCTTTGATCACCACAAAATGTACTATAAGAGTGAAAAACTTAAAAATTGTCCAGGAATAGGGAGAAAAAAATCGAATCCCCCTAGAGAAAAAGTTCGTTAAATAGAAAATATACTTCGCTATTTGGAAGTCATTTTGCCAAACAAATAATAAAATGCTCTTGATTCCTGGAAAGAGTTCGCAAAACGGAGAAATTCGCAACATAAAGTTTTCTTATATGGAGATTTGACTGTACTTATAAATCCTCCAACAAAATGTTAATTTTTCCAACACACGACTATATGAAAATAGCTTATAACATGGTTTTTGTTGCACTTTTTACTAAATAAGACAGTAAAAAACACTAGTAGATTACAGAAATGTTTTTTTTAATAATACTTATATCACTAAAACGTTCATCTCTGTCTAATATTATGTTTGTATGGGTCTGTTAAGAAAGGTATGTGATTATATTTATAAAAAAACCCCACTGACTTAACTAAATATTATAAACTTTTATCCTACCATTCGAAAAAGCAGTATTACTCTAGTTTATCTATAGGTTCATAATGTCTTCATATTTAGTTGCTAAAACTTTGGTAAGTCTTCATCTTATTTCAAAATTTTGAAACAAAATTTTCAACGTGAAAAATATGTTGCCTTTAATTCTTGTACTGTAGTAAAATTGATCATTTTTTGCTCATTGTCATGTCATTATGGAACTCAAAAGGATTTAAGGGAAGTCAAGGTCAAGTAGAGTGTAACTTATTTTACTATTCAATCTATATATATCGAATGCATTGAACATCATGACTCACTAAATAGGATAATAGCGAAATATCTTTTGATCTTAATAAACTTTTTACTAGCAATACCTAAATATTCCTGTTATGAATTAATTATCATTCATTTAGAGGGGTTTTTTAATATATTGTTTGAGAACAATAAGCGCATGTTGTTTTTATGTGAAGTGTTAATAAACATTTAAATTTTGAATAGTCACATGATTCATTAAAAATCTTAGCATTGCTCGCAACAGTTTTTTTTATATGTATAGTCTCTAATGATCATTAATTCCTAGACGGAAACATCCAAAAAATAATTAATGGTAACATTTTATAGTCATATGCTTCAAGCATTCCATTATTGAGGGAAAACCTCTGAGATCCATTTAAAATAACACAAAATCACGCCAAAAAACCTTATTAGAAATAATGGAAATCAAAATTTCACTAAGTAACATTAACTCTAATATATATATATAATATAATATATATATATATAATATATAATATATATATATTGTGTGTGTGTGTGTGTGTGTGTGTGTGTGTTATAATTGGTTAATACTCATAAAATGTAAGTATTATATCTGTAAATAATATTTTACAATTTAAAAATGAAAAATTATACGCATATATTCTGTGAATCAGATATTTTTTTTGCTCATATTAATATATTAAAAATTGCGATTGGAATCACCATTGAAATCTGGTTTTGCAAATAGTTTTAAGATTTGAAAATATCAATTTCAACAAATTTTTGTTGAACGAATTTCTTTTTCTTATTTCTTAATTTTACAGAAATTTCAACAAAAATTTGTAAAAATTTCTGTAGAATTAAGAAATAATTATTTCTAAAACAATATTAGAAATAAAACTGTAATTAATGTGTAGTTCTAGCAATGAAGACGAATAATTAATCAATGTACAATTCTACAAACAAGTATCATTGCCCTTACATACATCTCATAAATTTTTATTCTATATATACAAGGATTAAAACTTTGCACCTAAATTTACAATTATCTTAAGATCCAGACTTTGGAAAGAGCATGTTTTACTTTTATTTTATCGTTTTATTTATTATTTAACAAAATAATTCTAGACTATTCAATGTATCACATAATACATATAGATTCATATTTATTAGAGTACTAATATATTCTCAAGAAATTTCATGATAAATGTGGTCGAAATATTCCTTTATCTCCTTTAGTATATATTGTAATTTCTTGAATTTATACTTTTTATAAACTATTATGTGTTCAGGTTTGTAATTTATTAGCATGCTGTAAATGTACACACCACAAAACTTTTAATAAATAAATATAACTTATGACTTTCTCTATTATTACCTGAACAACTTTAATGTAAATAAGTCTATTTTTAGACGTTCATGCTAAAACTTGTAGCTCATTAGTTCGGAAATTTCAGAGAGTTGGCTTTTAATCTCATCGCAAGCATTTCTAATTCTAAATATTAATAATTCTAATTCTTAATATTTAGAAGCTAAATAAAACTTTCATTTCAGGCTTTTCAGACCTCGAGGTTGCATATTATTTCAATACAATAGAATTATCTAAGCAAACTTTATGTCACGTAATGATTCAGAAATTAGAATACCAGTAATACAGAAGCCTCTTTATGTTCTTCTAAAACTAATTTAGCGGGAAAAACACGTCTTCATCAATGTTTTCACAGAATTTGAAAGACTTAAAATCTCTGGAGATATCAATTCTTAAAACGTTATTTTATTTTTGATGAAATATATAAAAAAAGGATCTTATTGGAACCAAGACATTATACACATTCAAAAAATTGATTTTCCAATTTTAATATTAAAAAATAGTGCATATTTTTCTGAATCTAACAAATGTATAATACTTTTTCATTCGTTGATAAAATAACCTTAAAATAGAAAAAAAGTAATTGACAAAAATGTAAACAAACTTGTACAAATGTTTAGTTTTTTCACTTTTTCTCCAAAGCATAATTTTTTGCTTTTAGGTGCACTTTTTTTTAAAAAAAGATATTGGACTATATGGTTCCAAATTTTTTATACTTCTATACCGGATTCCTCTGCATATAGTGAATCTGTTTTTTTTTAAATCGAAGTTGTACGTAGTTTTTTAAAAAATAATTTTATGTGTGAAAAAGAGGAAAAAGAAATTTCAAAATTACAAAGTTTTACAACTTTTTTAAAGAAATTATCTTAATATTTTACAAAAAAATATGTTCACAATATTTTATGTATTGTTTTATATAAGTGCAAAAAAATATTTTGCATGTTTAAGAGATACTTTTTTTGAAAAAAATGGTACCTAAGCATAAACATGTATTATGAAATCTCAAAAATTATGTCCAACTTAAATTAAACATAAAAAAAAATAATTAAAAATTTTATTTTTGTATTTCTACAGATTGATCAAAATATCTTTAATAAGATCATTAAAAAAATCTAACCTCTTTGGAAATTTTTAAAGATATATGTCCCATAAACAAAGAGTCTTATTTTTGGCATTATACTCTTCCGAGCGTATCCTTTATGTCAAATCATACTTACTCTAATATTTAAAACTATCATTAACATTCAAAATTATGTTTTAGTGTAACGGGCATATTATCTTACAATCATTACTTAACTTCTCCTTTATTGTTTTATAAAATTTATTTCAAAAATTTCTTTTAACCACACATTCTGCAGATACAAATCTTTACTATCTCTAAAATCAAAACCCTAAGGAATATTAACTCTTTAAGTACAAAGAAACTTTTTCTTATTTTCCTTGTTTATTTTTGTCATAAAATTCATTTTAAGAAATCATTCCCTACAGTACATTTCAAATTCAAACTAATGACTTACAATTCAAGATCCATAAAAATTGCAAGTTCATCGAGGCTATTCCCAAACCTTTTCTAATATTTATTATTCCCATACAATTATTTGAAAGAAAAGGTGTATGCGTTTCTGTATTTATAATCAATATCGAAATACAAAGAAGCTCAAAAGGCATTGAAATTAACGAGAGCTCAAACATGTCGGACGCCCCCCCCCCCAGTCCAACAGTAAAAATCCTACTTTCGTTCTAAGTCCCTGGCCGCAAACATTTCAAATTCCACCGGTTTCCCTTGAAGATAACGCTCCCGTTAAAGTGGATAATTACCCGTACCGGGTTTTGCGCAGGGGAAACTTGAAGCACTTTTTAATTTATAATCAGAGATCGTGCCCTGATGCCGGATTCCATCAGATTTATCGCTGTAATTGAAGCCACAGATGTGGTTTTACTTGCAGCGAAAGGGCCGTTTGCCCGGAATTAACCCGGGCAAGTAGTGATGTTTATGCTCGACGTTATGGCCCGATGTTGTCGTTCTGGAGGCAAACACGTCAAGAAGTAAGCAGGAGCCTACGGAAATGCACTTCTGATTTAGTACGGGACTCAATGGCGTATTAGGTTTCAAACTGGAGAAAACTCCAGTGAATTAGGGGCAAGCTTTTTTAATTCGGAAATCCGGATTACGTAAATGGGCAATGTTGCATTAAACAATAATAAAATGTGTGGTAAATAAAGTTAATGTTCTGCCCGCACAATTTTGGATAGCAATTGTTGTTGTGGGGAAGTTTATGGGATCTTAAATGGCTGCGTAAATTTAGGAAAAGACTCTTTTCGAGCGTTGTTATTGTTTTGGAAATTATAATATCCAAGAAACTAAAACAGTTGGAAGAGAATTGTTTTTGGCGTGTTTCTGACATTACGTTACTTGTAGGTTACTTGTATCTTATTTATCTGTGCCTTCAAAGTAGATTTGTACTAAATAGAGATTAAATAATTTAATTTTTATTTAGAAAGTTCAGTGGTACACCTAATATTTGTTAAATAAAGTAAAAATATTTTGAAATATTTCAATGCTAAATATCAAACAAATGCCAGGAATATGACAGTCACTGGTCATTAGGTACGATGAATGTTAGGATTAAAAGAAAATAATAATTTAGTTTTATATACTTGGGAGCCTTTTGGTACGTAAGTGAGCTTTGTATCAATTAGATTATGGATTAAAATACTAGAGTCACGCTTTCGTACAGAATTGGTGCATGTTAAATAGTGAGTTTTCAGACAGCATGCCATTTGATTCCACTTAATTTTATTTTTTATTGAAGTCATTCATTAAAATATATATGGAGATATATTTTAATATATGGATATATGGCCGATGGAGACGAAACAAACAATTTTGAGTGGGGAAGACGATTATCTGAGCGGGAATCCCACTTCCAAGCTATCACACCTACTCAACGTGAGGGCTTTGAGTCTGACAGATTTAATCTGAGACAGGAGTCTAATTCACAACTCGTCGGCAGCAAGTTCGAGACCATGAACTCGGCAACCGCGGGTACATTTTTCATCCCGTGGTTGTTATTACTTTTCTGAAAAAAAAAGTTGTTATTTATTCTAATGCCACCTTTCTGACGGTGTCAGATAGAGGCCCACGAAATTCATCGTGACGGGGGCTAGGTGTACGCCTGTAGTTAGCTTTTAGCTTTGAGCACCGTGCAGGTGACAGTACGATTTGGCTCGGTTCATACACGATAGATGGCGACACCACTATCTCCACCTCACAATTCAGGCGTGGAACTGGAGTGGAGGAAATATTCTCCAGCCCCTGCACCCGTGGTTGCTGTTACGACCTCCCCACGGACTTTCGGGAACACTGATTTAACGAGCACGTGCTCCGTGTGTACTCGAAGGGTATTTGACGACATCGGGCATCGAACCCAGGCCTTCCGGTCTGGCGTCCGATGCTCTAACCACTAGGCTACCCACGACCCTCCGAAAAAGTAAATCAAACTTTTTTTATTTTGAACGCAGAAACGAGAATAATTTTACAAATTCATATTTTAATGATACTACTACAGCATATTAACTGTTATAGAAATATTATAGAAAAAAACTATTTTTTTTTTGCTTTGAGTAAAATATTAACTAAGCTATTATTAGTAGAAAAATCGTTATGAATATTAAAACAAAGTCAGTCTGAATATGCTGTCTTTATTTTATATTGGCTTCTGCAAGTGAACTTTTTACTAAATAACTACAAAATTCTTTTAATACAGATTTACAGTAACAGTATACATTTAATTTTTACATGCTTAAAACCTTGTGAATCTAAATAGTAATACACTGGTTTTTTACAAATGTAAGTCAATAACTGTGTAATTTTTAAAGATAATACACATCGAGACAAAATCACTTATCAAAAATATTTATAATTCTACTTATTTGCATTTTTCTAATGATTTTAAGAAATATTATGTCCTTTGAATTCATTTAAATTCAATTTTAACTATTTTACTCATTCAGAAACTCCAGAAACTTTATACTTCTAAATTATTTTAATTTCAATGGAAAAG